>JAGXEW010000160.1:0-369241 GCA_030684275.1 Acipenser oxyrinchus oxyrinchus
TAAATAATAATAATAATAATAATAATAATAATAATAATCAATAATAATAATAATAGTTGTACATACCGATCAATCATCTCCTGATGACTCGTTTTATCACCAAACTCCTCAATAATGCAATCCAAGTCATTTTTTATTACTACAACATCTCGAAAAGCTCTGCAAATGCCTGTGATAGTCTCTGTGCGCTGATACAGTAACACCCAGCTTGTTTCCTTATGACCGCCCTATCTGATGCCAGGGCAAGTATGACTATTCATGAGATACGCCTTTTTAAATTTATTTATTTATTTATTTTTATCGCCTTGTCTCGGCTCCTGTCGCTCCCACTGCCATTGAATGGTTTTCTCGACTTTTTCCGGAGAAAAACGACTAGAAACCCGTCTTTTGCGTTTTTGATGATGTCGGACAGGGTCCCACAATGGACCTGATAGGAATAATTGCAATGTCGGACCAGGTCCGACATAGGACCGCAAAGGGTTAATAAATGGACTGGAAAGGGCAAAACTTATCTGTCAAATCTATTGTTCGGTAGGAAGTTTGTAGTATTCGTTTAATTTTGATTAAATGTATGTTTTAGAAAGTGAACAACGCCTCACAGAAATGTTTTGAGATTGTTTTTCTTCACCACAGTGACCACAAGAGGGAGCCATATAACAGATACACTCCAACTAGTTAAAGTTTGGGATAAAGATTAAAAGTGAGTCTTGAAGTGACGGTACAGTACACAGCCATATTTATTTATCAATATACAACAGTAACATGACATTTAAATTACACATGAGTAAAGTAGCACATGACTACAAAAAGCTGAAGAATAACTTATTTTAGATACCCCTTTTGAACTTAATTATTGAAAATAATACAATTACACATTTGCAAATAAAAGGAACAAAAAGCAACCACTGTGTGCTCTCTAGACACACAGGCACCCTTACCAGGTATGAGATAAGATCCAGAAAGGCACACCTTGTAGCCCAGGGAGCAGACCAGTTAAACTTGTGCAAGTGACTTTGAACCTGACCCAATCAGCATGAAGCGCAGCTGTGAGCTTGATGTCCTAATCCCTCAGCACAACCTGAACAAGGCCAGGAGACGGGCACTTTACTATTACACACATACAGCTGGGTTCACAGACCCAGACGAGCACCGACCAAGACTACCTGCAGTAACCTTCTTAGAAAAAGGACAAAATCCTTGTAAACACACTCACAAATCTACAGATGGTTTCAGAGTAAATGGCTTGATGGCACCTCAACGTTTTAAAAGGGCATGAAAAGGAGGTGTGCTTGGTAGACCACAGCTTGATTATGGAAGAGCAGTAATATAAAGCCCAAAAAGGACACAATCTCTATAGTTCGGAAAAAACAGCAGCAGTCCGGTAACCAATCCTGGGTTTCAACATTCAGACTGACTGCTATAGAGATTAAGCAAACAATGTCATGAAGTGAACGCCTTCATCAGCGTGGAGTTTAAAGTTCTCCTCACTACAGAAAGGATGACAAGCAGGTGGGCAATACAAACTCTGTAGACCGAGTCTCCAGTCTTTGGTGGCATGAACCCAACACTGCCCCAAACAGTCACTGATTTCTCTTTTCATGCAGATATTCATAACCCTGCCCCCAGTCCAGTCCTGCCTCTCACTGGTCTAGGACTTAGCCCTCGACCACTCTTCCCCTGGCCCTGCTTCCCTGTGTATCTGAAGCTCTTCAGAGGGTTCCTCTTTTGTGTTGTTGCTAGAAGGAAAAATACTGGCTTTAATAAACAGCAGAGAACATATTCAGTGTTAAAATACATTTTGTTAAATTCATTAGTTTATTTTTAGAGCTCATCCATCAACGGTGGTTATGCCGTAGCACAAAGAAGCTGCTCAGCATTTGCTTTGCCGCTGGTGAACTCACCTTGAAGTTCTTCGTTTCTCTGCCCCGGCTATGCCCTGTGGTCGTCTCTGCCTCTTCTTACGTATTACAGGATGGGCAACACCCCTCAGTGTGGGAGGGACTGTGGAAGGGTTACATTGGGTTTTGGACTTAGCACAGATGAATGATTGTGCATACCGACTGTACGCTTGACCATTTCTATTCCACCTTAGTTAGTGTTACTATAAACACTTTCAATTTGTAAAATTCTACTCACTTGTTTTTTTTTTAAATCTCACCTTAAGAGAGATATTTATTTGAGTTGGTGTATATAACAATGCCTGAGCTTATCTATACTGACTAAAACTAAGTTTTTAGATGCGATTGTTTTAACCAATGACCTACTTCAATGTTTCAATAGTTATTACTGCTGAGTGCATTGGGACAGTCTTGACTGTGAAAGGTTCTGTGCAAGTGTAATGTTTTTGAAGAGCGGGGACTGCAAAACAAGAGCAAATCAGTGAACCCTTTACAGGGGAAAATTAAACAAACAAATATTCAGTGAACCTTTTTTAGGGGAAAATTAAATAAACATATTAGTGAAATTTTCTTTAGTGAAATTGTATTTATATATCTGGGGAAATGAACTGAAAGAAAAATATGTCAGATAATCAGTGTGTGCACACAGAGGCTCCTCAGTCACAATATAAATCGCACAGTTAATTCTGGAAATTTAAAAATATTTGTATAAAACTAAGAGCTTAACGGATTATAGCCAAATGCAGTCTGAAATGTCTATAGGAGGCTATGAGTGATGAAGTGGGGTGAGAAACGTCTGGAGTAAGAATTGGTGCAGAATCAAGGCAGTGATGGGGTTTGTAGAATGTAGAATGCGACAGATCTACAGTGAACACATTCCGTACATTTTTGAACAAGGTTAACAAAGACATCTGGAGGGCACAGGATGTTCTCAGGGGGCTGCAACTTCTCTCCCAAATGACCCAGGCAAAACAATAATAGTCTTGCGGCACTTAAAATATCCAGCACTACTTTTATTTATTTATTTATTTTAACCAGAGCTACTCAGAATGCGACTCATAGTGCTTTCGTCACTGACACCCACTTCCTTAGAGACTGTTGTAGCGTTTCAGGCATTCTAAATTGGGTGAAAAGTACAGTAGCTTGATGTCTTCAAATCTCTCTACGGGATTTTTCCGACACAAAGTTGCAGATATGCAGGAGCAACTTGGAAAATGCACGAATCCCAGCTGAAATTCAAGCCCTGACCACTTTAAAAAACATGATGCGGAGTATATTGAGTATAGATGTGCCTGCATTGCAAAGAAAGCTGGCCTTCATTACCCAAAGTGTGTGATCTGCTGCCTAATTTACACCCTTCAGAGCAAAAACATCCAGAAAGAAGCTGGGCGTTCTACCGAATTTTTCTTGAGAAAAGCTACATGTTGCTTGCAATGAAAGTAAGGTACTCCGTTTCTATAGATTCACTGGGCTCCTCAGTCAAGATGCCTAAGAAGCCAAGAAAGTTTGGGAAATCCTACTTTAATGAAGCCCCCTGGAATGAATGCTTTGATTAGTCCCATTAACACTCACTGAGATACTCGGGAACGTTCTTCAGGTGGGGTTTGATGATGGCGGGGTGCAGAGCTTTATCGTGGCGCAGTAGCTGGAAGTCTCGAGGGTTATCGTCAAAGTACGCCTGGAGAGGAAAGCCCAAAGAAAAACATGAACCAGCAGCCCTTGCAAAATCGGGCTGTGTTGTCTCTACAGGAGATTGCTGTGCAGTTTATCTGGCTGTAGAAGTCAAGGTGCCAGATTACAATATGTTTTATACAGTATATACAGGAGATTAATTAGCTTTATTACATTTTTCTTTTTATTGTTCCCTTAACTTTTGGTGATGTTGGAAATCATTATTAGTGGTTCACATATTGTCCGAGTGGCTTCATTAGTTTCGAGCTGCTCTTCGGTTCTAGTTGCTGCCATACAGTAAGATCAGATCAGCCAGTGTCTTTGCTATTGACACCAGTACCAGCAAAGCTGAAGGACACTGGTTTCTAAAACGGCAGACCACTAGATGGAGCTAGCTTGCTGCCTTCTATAAAGACACTGGCTAATCTATCCTAATGTAGGACAGGCAACTAAGTAAAGAGCAGCTCCTGCTTTTCACACATGTGGCTCTCACATTCAAACACATCTGGGAACGCAAACACTGTCTTTAAAAGAACACTGAGGAATTCCACCCGCTCCAACAGGAGATCTGAGACTTCTAACCACACTTGATCATGGTCATTCCAATACTGTCTCTCCAGAGGTGACTACACATGGGGTTCTTAGGGGACAAACACATAGCATCTAATCTGTCAAAGGACATGTGAAAAATATCTGTATCATTCACGTCCAGTGGTTAAAATCAATGTGGCAACAAAATGGTTCATTTTTACTGGAAACCAGCTGCACTCATGTTAGTGTGAGTAGAGCTTGAGTGTGAGTGTCCACTTTTTCAAAGTGAGGTGTATGTCACTCATACAACCAGAAGTTAAAACAATATAACAGTGAAACAATAAAATAGAAAAAACTACTTGACTGAAAGAATAAAAAATACAGCCATTTACCAAATGTGAAGACCATAAATATTAGCCACATTAGAGTCCCAGAAACATGCTTATCTAGGATCATGTATTGCAGTATCTGCAGCCCTTACCTTGTATAATAACCAGTGCAGGCCTATACAGAGGGCCCTCATAATCATGTAGTAAGTGCACAGTAAGTGAAAGCTTATAGTCTACTGTAACCCTAAACATATATATGGGGCTAGGATTGCATAATAAAAGTTTGGAGAAGTTTCTGGGTATATAAACTCTACAAATATGTAAAACAATATGCACTGAAAAGCTATTAAGAATATTTGTTTTACAACTTTACATGACTGACAAAGAAAAACTAACCTACGTAGTTTGTGGGTTATGGAGCGTGAAGGTATAATTTTAGTATCTGCTCCACACTTTGCAGGCTGCCGATAACAGATTTCCCAGTTAGCCTAGCCCTTAGTCTTGCAATGTTCTTTAAATGATGGAAATGCTGGTGATGTTCGACTCACTTTGAGTTTCTCAGAGTTGAGCAGCTCCTGTTTGATCTCCTTCAGACGGGCCTCCTTCACAGCCTGCTTGGTGACGGAGCGCATGGCATCCTATGGAGAGAGCAGTTTAACCAGGTCAGCCTCCAGATCTACAGCAACCCCCAGAGATGAAGCAACACTGTGGACACTGCGTTCTCTCACTCACCCGACACCTGCATGTGAACCCCTCAATCTCCTGCATCTTAAACAAACCAGCACTGTGGACACTGCGTTCTCTCACTCACCCGACACCTGCATGTGAACCCCTCAATCTCCTGCATCTTAAACAAACCAGCACTGTGGACACTGCGTTCTCTCACTCACCCGACACCTGTATCTGAACCCCTCAATCTCCTGCATCTTAAACTCGTATGGTTTCAGGGCACAGTCTGCATTCTCTGAAAAGGGAGAGAAGGTTTCAATACTGTGTCACTTCACTCAGTCTCCATACTCTTAACAGCACTGAAATAATGAAAACCCAAAGGGATCTTGATATTCTGTTCAATTACAATTATGCTGCAGTAATTACAATTATAGTAAAAGTTACATAAACTACGCACATTAACATGTTTACTCTATTTTTCCTAAATAACCAAGCAATAATAACAGGTACAAATACAGAAACATGCTATAAAACATTTATTTTTTCAACAAATGGGATCACTAAAAGTGGTTGAAAATACGAGAATAATGATCGCTCAGTGAAAAACACAACATGGAAATGCGAATGATTAAGCTTGGAAAGGTGTGGAATTGAACTGGAATTAGTATCTGGTACAACTGCAATTATGCCAGTGTGCCAAAGATCAACTACAATTATAATTACACTGAAATTGCAATTCATTACGAATTACAATTGTACCTGACCCCAGTTGTGGAACTGGCTTTCCCAGACTAACCTGCAGTGAGGGCATCTTCTATTTCAGCCAGCAGGGGAGCTGTGTGTGCAATATGAAGGTCAGGGCTGTTCAGCGGTTATCCGCACGGGCTGTCCTGAAGAGAGACAGAAAGGGGTTTCCAGGTAAGTGGAGGCATGCGGTGCTGTGATCGCAGCTCATTCACAGTGTAGAGCAGTACTGACCAGCACAACCGAGGAGAGCTCACCTGCCGACACGGTGGATGTACGACTCTATGGTTGTGGGGAAGTCGAAGTTAATAACATTAGCCACGTTCTGGAAGTCGATCCTCATGAGACACCGTACTCTTTGTCTTTCCCGCTGAAGAAAGAATAAAGAAAAAACATGTCCAATCTACCCAAGATACATTCAGAAAGACAGTCTCCATCACATCAGCTTTTCTGAAGAATCTCCAGCAAACTGGCTGATCAGCTGGAAATGCTTTAGCCACTTTTCAACAATTATGAAATTGAGGATTGGTTGAGATTTAGATTATAGGTTATTTGATTTACCAAGGTTTGGATTAAAAGAAATTCAATTAGGCCTGGGTAATACTAATGTATTGTAACCCCAAAAGGACAAGAACCTGAATTTTGTTGAGCCTTTTAAAATGTGTTTACAACCATGCTGGGTGGTTGCTAGTGCCCCCAGAATAAATTTTTTCATGTTACTTTCTTTTTCAGCTTCACTTTTCACACAGGAATCTGCCCTTCCTCTCTGTATGCATGCCTGGGTGTGGAAGTTGTCTAAATTTGATTGTATTGTTTATAATGTACAGATGAGAGTGCACCCACCCACTGCCCTGGGCTTTCTTCTTCTTGCCCTTCTTGCCCTGCCCCGGGCAGGGCGGGGTCCTCTAGACTCTGCTCATCCGTGGCGATGATGTAATCGTAGAACCCCTGGTTAAACTGCCCGATGATGTGGCACCTGGAGAGGACGCAGCAAACATACACGGTCAGACAGTAAAGCTGCACTCACAGCCCGCTGGTAACCTGGCTTCTTGTGTACAGTCCTCTTCTGCCCTGTCATCATAGAAAATGTGCTCCTCAATCCACAATCTGTGGCATTTACAAAATCGCCGAAGTTCAGCATGTTAATGCCAGGTATCTGTGTGGGAGGATTCCAGTGGGAAAGCTGTGACAAACCTGGAGTGCACAGGGAGCTCCGAGTTGAGCACGCAGGCAGGGATGCTGAACTGCTCCAGGAAGAGTTTGAGGCGGTAGCAGCGGTCAATGGTCCCGATAAAGATGAGGGTCTTGCCCGGACCAGGGCCAGCTTGAGCAGGGTGTAGATGAGCAGGAACTTGTCCTCCTCCTCACAGCGGATGTGGTACTGTGTGAGCTGGGAGCTGCCTGGCAGCTGGGAACCCTGCAGCTTCAGAGTCACCTGGAGGGAGCCAGAGAGGAATGAACACTGCACTCAGTCTCATTTTATACCTTGTACAGTGAACATAGCTTTCAAAAGTGCAGCGTTGGTTAAAGGAAGTTCTGTTTCCATGCCCTACTATCTTAAGCCACTTTCACACACTACTGAGCTGTCTCTGAGACATTAAACAAATTCTTCAAAATACCCATTCACACAGCACGTCATTATGCAATCTATGCCGGTATAATACCGTCATAACCCTTTGACACAGCCTGACTCGCCTGTGTGAAACGGGTTTGAGAATCCGTCACCCTTGCACTGCCTTTGTCATTTCACCTCACAGTGGGTCAAAGCAGCTGGTTGGTTAATGACAGGAACGAATCCAGGAAAGTGGTGAGGAGAATTTCACTCTCCATAAAAGTGAAACACTATAGAAAGGCATGGCCTGATAACAGAGATTTCTTTAACCTAGCACCAGATATCGTGTTTTAAAAGAAAATGCATAATGTCAAAACAGCACATTTGAAACAAATAAAACTGAAATTATTTTAAAATGTGATATGGAAAACACTGCTGAGGTGAAAGAAGTGCAAAAGATTTCCTGAGATGATATAGAAACTGAGAACTTTTTATACCAGATATTGTGTTTTAAAATGAAAATACATGTTTGCTGTAACATGCAAGACCTATGTAGTTAATGGCAGTGCAAACCCGGTTAGATTTATGGAATTATTTGTTCTCTGCTCTCTGGTCCCCAGGGAGTACGAACGTACCTGCACGTTCTGCAACTTTAAACTTGAATCACTAAGCCTACAAAACCCCTGATGACATAATAGTCTAACACTTGGTTTCTGTAACACCTTGTATTGGTCTTTTGCGCCCTCTGCCAGATATTGACTGAATTACATATAATAAACCCATTCACAAAATGTCAACAGTGTTTGTAAACCGGCGAAAATCGCTCAGTGAGATAGAAGTATTAGTAATAACACTGAATTCAGATTCCGATTTAAATTCAAATACATACAATTCTTCCACTGAATCAGATGTCAGCGAGTGTCAGGGAAGACATAAGCAAAGAATGTTTACCATCAACATCAAGTGACAGAGAAGAGGTGGCCAAGCTCTGTGCGTTGCTCCATGCTTCAAGGAGTATCATACACTGAAGCATTAGACACTCTCACTCCCTCCGCCCCCACAACCTGTTTACCCGGATAGGATTTATTCATCTCTCTCTCATGTGTTGTTTTGGTTGTTCCACCCCATTGTTTACTGCCTACATGTTATTTTTTAGTCAAAACCTTTCCCCTCTGACTAAATAAAAATATACATTTGTTTTATTTATTTACGGTAAAAATGATTTGTCTGTATTTCGTCACTATTCATTACGTACATACAATCATATAGCTTTCAGCTTGTTTGTACTCTGTACTCATAATAATCAAGCGCATGCAGAAGACAGAAAAAAAAAAAAACTCACTCCCGTAGGACCGGCAGTGCTTTTAGAACTCACTACTCGAAGGGTTGAAGAGAAAGCAGCTTTTAATATTAGTTTAACTTAGTTTTACATTTCTATGTTTTGCAATCATTCAGAGGCTGTGGGTTCTGTTGCTCCAATACTGAGTGTTTATCATGTTGGGTTTACCTGGCTCTGAGCTTGCATGTAGAATCCAAACTGCCAGGCACTGAACCTTTGTATCTATGGCATGCAGGACCAGCAGGGTTGAAAGGTCACATTTGAAATGGTTTGAATGGAGTAGTGTACGTATTCAAAGACACAATGGACCATGTCATATCCTCTTTGTACTCACTAAGATAGAGTGGTGTACAATATAAATTTGTTGAATAAACAGTGTTCTAAAGCATGAAAATGCTATTGATTATCGGGTCATACACCCTGTCCACATAACAACAAACTCCTTATGGCTGTGTCATACAGGAGATCATTTCACTGCTGTTTCGCCCTCTGTATTCCACGACACATCACAGAGAAACCCTATACATGACACCACCGTGCTACTTTCAGTTTTTACAGTGCTGTACTCTCCATATCAGCACAATTAACGTGACCGGTTTTAAAAATCATACCCGAGACACCTCACAGAATTCCATTCAGCTGCACACTCCATTCAGAGCAGTGACGTCACAATGGGCATCGCACCTCTGCCACGCCACGGTAAGACACCTCACAGAATTCCATTCCGCTGCACACTCCATTCAGAGCAGTGATGTCACCATGGGCATCGTACCTCTGCCACGCCACGGTAAGACACCTCACAGAATTCCATTCAGCTGCACACTCCATTCAGAGCAGTGACGTCACAATGGGTCGTGGACCTCCGCCATGTCACGGTATTCTCTACATCAACCCTTCCCTCTTCATTGAAATTGACAATGCACTAAAAGGCTGGTAATGATCAGAAAACAAATCTAGCTGGGTTTTTAACTTGTGTATTAATAATAAAGCAGCATATAATAGAGTTCTAGGACAGTGAGCGACTGTGTATGGGTTATATGGGCACCAACTCTGAAACTAAAACATATTCCCATCAGCCAGCTTACCGGGTTGTGCAGAACCAGCTTCTTCAGGGACTGGACGTCTTCGTTAAAAGTGGCAGACATCAGGAAAGCCTGGTAGATTTTGGGCAGGTGGCTATGAGGATACACACAGACATTAAAACTCGACAACCAAGGAACCCATTCTAGCTACACATCTGAACACTGGGAACCCTTTAGAAAGCTATACATCTCAATGCTGGGAAATGAGGCAAGAGGCTAACAAGACTGTAGAAGACAGCTTCTTACCTATCATTAGCGCAACAAGTAGCTTTTGGTTTCGCTGTTTTTTTTATTTTCACTTGGAAGCAGGTGGAGCCCATTCCTCCAGCCACAACACTACAAATTCACATCTTGTATTACATGTAAAAGGATCTCCTCTAAGCCTTGCACAAGGAAACTGAAGCGCCAGAAGGAGTCTTAATAGCTGTAACACAGGAAGTGTATCTAGGAAAGACAACTCCACTTAAAAGTGCACTCCAGTCCAGAAGCACAGGAAAGTAAGAGCAGACAAGTAATCTAATAATATACCAAAATGTACATCTATGAAATGACAAAAGACACAAGCTATTTACTAATAACGTAACGTTATTCAGTGCTTGAGGATGTAATCCCAATAGGACCACACCAGTATATTAGGATGTTTCCAATATAATTCCTCCAGAACTCATCCATTAAAGAGCTCAGTCTCAGCCCCTTACCAGAGGAGGCTCTTGAGGTCGCTCTCAAGCCGAAAGAGAAGACCAGGTCGGCCTCATCGATGACCAGCATCTCCAGGGAGCTGCGCAGGAGCAGGTTCTGAGCTCAGCTGAGCCAGCACACGGGAGGGAGTGCCCACCACGATATCGGGCTTCTCCATCAGGATGGGCCTGGGCGAGAGTGAGGCGACACACAGATGGGTTAGTGAAGCACGGCTAGGCAATGCCTCCTTTACCAGCGATGCATCACTAGATCCATGTCCAGAATTATTATCATTTCTTTTTTTTAGAGTCACTAAAACTAACAGAAGTGATATATTTAGAGTTATGATAATAACATACTGAAAATTAGTGAACTACTACATCAATTAATTGACATCAGATTACACAGAACTCCTCTAAACAAATGTATAAGGTATATTTTCCTGCCGAGTGGTGCCAAACGGAGGTAAAAGCACGACAATAATCTATTGAATAACTAAACAAGGAACTCCAAGCAACAGGTGGTTCAGCAACAACGTAACTTATTTCCAAAAAACAGCCCTGTATCTTAGTGTCCATTTGTTTTGTTTTTAAGAAACAGGATTGCTTCCACATTCTTTGCTTTTAAAGAGGAGCGCAGCTGTTTTCCACTCGGCCGTTCACTGGGATGCTTAAGATGCTTCTGGCCAAGTGGCTACTTTTGGAAAACGATCTTGGCTGTTTTTCCACCATTCATTTTGTGTAGTGGTAAAATGAACCCAAATAAAATTATCTTACAGTTATTTAACAAGCCGTCAATGCACAGTCAAAACTGAAGCAGGCAGAGTAAAAAAGTAGCACAGCCCCAAAAACAGATCGATGCATCACCCCAGCCTACAGCCAAGACATCAATATTTCAAATACAACGCAGCCGTAGGCCATGTGTTCTGATCGCAGCTAAACCACTGCACTGAACTACAACACTTGTGATTGGTTTAACACACTCTTATTAGCAGTAACCTTGGGCTACCTTACCTGAAATAACATTAGGCTGTCCAGGATTAGTGCTGCTCAGTGTCTGTGAAACCCACCAGTGAGCTTTTCATCTATTGCATTTACAGTTCAAATGTTCTCCAAATGCTAAACGCTTCATATTTCTCCTATGCATCAGAAATATGCCAAATGTGAAAATGTGGTTATTTATTTAATATTCAGTATCCACATACACATTAGTGTTATACACATAGGGCAGCAGTGTGGAGTAGAGGTTAGGGATCTGGACTCTTGACCGGAGGGTTGTGGGTTCAATCCCTGGTGGGACACTGCTGCTGTACCCTTGAGCAAGGTACTTTACCTAGATTGCTCCAGTAAAACCCAACTGTATAAATGGGTAATTGTATGTAAAAAAACGTGTTAAATAAATAAATAAATAAATAAATAAATAAATAAATAAATGTAATTGTATGTAAAAATAATGTGATATCTGTATAATGCGATATCTTGTAACAATTGTAAGTCACCCTGGATAAGGACGTCTGCTAAGAAATCAAATAAATAATAACATTCATTCTTGTTATGGATTAAACTCTTGCCAACATATATGTTTTTAGGCACTGTTAAATTAAATGGGATATAAAAAGCAAAAAGAACCAAAATATTTTCAACAGAATAAGAGTGACCAGTAACAGTGTAAAAAATATGTAAAACACTGGATTTAAAATCCCTTGGTTAGCACTCCTTTAAAAAAAGAGTAGTAAACATTACAAGTGAAGTGATACCACAGTTATTCAAAGCACCGCGTTACCTCTGTGCGGAGAGCTCCGCCTGGCCGGAGATGTCAACCACACGCACGTCCCTGGCACAGAAGGCAGTCAGCTCACGGATCATCTTCTGCACCTGCTGTCCCAACTCCTTACTGGGGACCAGGATGAGGGCTCGGACTGCCTGCTCCGTCACCGACTGCATACCAACACAAACACAAGCACACAGCTCAGCTCAGGCACAGCATCTACTACTGCACACATCCAATACAGCTTCTCATCACCACATCAATGTACCGAGAAAGAATGTTTCCATTAGTGCTTCCATAGAAAAACATGTGCATTGCTGGAACCTGCTTTACTTTAAATACTTGTCCCAGCAGATTTCCTTTATCATCAAACCAGAAAACGGTTTAATTTCAAGGTTATGCAGAAAACAATCTATTACCTACTTACCCAGTTTTAGAAGCTGGGTATCATCAAAGCAACAACATTTTAGTGGGGGCCTTACAACTGACCCTCCTATACAGCATGATAATGTCCCTCAAAATACTAAAACTATGTTTTATAGTTAGTACAAATGCATACTCTCCTTATTCCATTTCTTCCCCGACATGCACTTGCCATTTCTTTCTTAGCAACATCTACCGAATCCATCCTTTCCTCACTACTTATTCCACTCAGCTCCTGGTCCAAGCTTTTGTACTCTCCAGACTGGACTACTGTAACACTCTCCTTGCTGGTCTCCCTGCTTCAGCTATCCACCCCCTTCAGCTCATTCAAAATTCTGCTGCTCGTCTTGCTTTCTCCCAACCTCGCTACTCTCATGCACCCCTCTGCTTCACACCTTCCACTGGCTACCTGTCTCTGCTCGCATTCAATTCAAGACCCTTGTTCTTGCCTAAAGCTCTCACCACACTGCCCTCTCCTACCTCCAATCCCTCGTGTCTACCTACACCCCCTCTAGCCCTCTCTGTTCCTCTGTTCCTCCGCATGTCATGCCTTCTCTCCACTCTCCATCTTCCCATGCCCGCTCCTTCTCTTCCCTGACCCCTCTGTGGTGGAACCAGCTACCGGAGAACCTCAGGACTGTTCCGTCTCTCACCGCCTTCCGCCGCCTCCTCAAGACCCCCCTGTTTAGACTGCACTTGTAGATCTCTTGATCTACCCCTCCTACCATCACTGGATCCCCAGCTGATGCACTATCCTTGCACTACTAATATGTCATTATAGATATAACTTCTTGTAATCCTAACTTGTTGCACCATATTTCCTACTGCATTTTAGTAGTATAATTTGTACTTACTGTAAACTATACTGTATTTAAATATACATTTTGCACCTGTAAGTTGCCTTGGATAAAGGTGTCTGCCAAATAAATAATTTGAGCTTATTATGCATCACAAGTACAGCAGCATCACATGTATCGTAACACACGTTGTATTATGACCTGCACATCGTGATACGGAGCATATCGTTACATAGTGTATCACTACACCACTACAAAACACCACCCTTAAGAAGATTATGTAACACTAAATTTGCTTATTATCATTATTACAAAATATCTTCATAAATTAAAAAGACTTCAAGGATGGAAATACAACTCCTATTGCATGGCAGTTTCACTCATTACAGATTTTAATACAAGCTTGAATAGCCACAGTACAAAAGGCAGAGGTGTGTAATTTTGGGAAAAAACTTTTATCCAAGGAACAAAATGCTACAAAATCTACTTGCCCCTCCCTGTCGCACAAAACACACACAAAAAGTAGAATATAACTTGTAGGATTTTGGTTTTAATTAACAGTGAACACAATCAATCAATTAGTGATTAACAGGGCGGATCTAGCCTTGACTGGTTCACTAAATTCTTCAAGATACACAAAAGGTTCCCTGTGACCCCACCTCACCTCAACAAACATACTTTAAGGAAATGTTCCTTTCAGTGCAGTTTGGAACACATTTGCTAGTAAACTTAAGGAATATATTAAGAGTACTACTATAATAAGCAATACTTGGGAGTTATTCAAATATAAAAATAGCTTCTGTCTGTTTTTTTCCCCACACTCTTTCTCTCTAAGCTGAATTCAACTCCTGACATGCAGGTGTTTTAGTTTGTTGCATCACAGATACGAAATCATTGCCAACTATTACTGCTGCTTTGTGGAATTCTGGATTTTTCTTGACGTTCTTTCAGTTTTGTAACTGCTGAACCCCAGATTTTTAAAGGCTTGTGTATAACCTGTCAAGTTTCTCTACATTTTATACTGTTTACAGTAGGCTCCATCAAATTCTGCAAAGACGAAATGTTTTTTCCTTTTTTAAGCACCCAATCAAAAAGGGCTCGGTATGTCCCCAGAGCAGCTCTGCTGTACAGTGGAAAAGAGGTATTATTAAGCTCATAGTAAAAGCAAGAATGGATCAAACTGTTATGCTATGGGTGTCTGCTTCCATCACTTTAATGAGTGCAATGGTACCCCAAATGCACTTCCTTCCCCTGCCCTGTCATCTCCTGCCCCTCTTACCTGCTTCACAGAGAGGATGTGCTGGATGACTGGCACAGCGTAGGCAGCAGTTTTTCCAGAGCCGGTTCTGGCTCGAGCCAGGAGGTCCTTCCCATCCAGTGCCAGCGGGATGGCCTTCTCCTGGATCAGGGTAGGCTGTGCCCAGCCAAGGTCAGCCAGCCTGGGGAGGAGCAGGGATTCAGGGTTAAATCCACCATAAAGCATGTGAGGGGCAGCCTGAACAGCCTTACACTGGCAGTCAACCGATTTACATATCAGTTTCAAAGCAGCAACACAGTAATGTTTTTGTGCGTTTCAAATGTATACGGTAGCAAAATAGCAATGTCCATATTTTAATTGCATTCAACTGTTTGAATTAAATGTTAAATGTTATTTGTGAAGCGTGCAGTTTCAGATGAACGGAATTGCAGTTGCAATCCATTACATAAAAATTACTTTTTTGTTTAATCCAAACAGTTTTAATATCTACATAGAGCACAAGCAGCAGTGTTACAAAACATAAGAACATAAGAAAGTTTACAACGAGAGGAGGCCATTCGGCCATCTTGCTCGTTTGGTTGTTAGTAGCTTATTGATCCCAGAATCTCATCAAGCAGCTTCTTGAATGATCCCAGGATGTCAGCTTCAACAACATTGCTGGGGAGTTGGTTCCAGACTCCCACAATTCTCAGAGTCTGTGTAAAAAATATGCCTCCTATTTTCTGTTCTGAATGCCCCTTTATCTAATCTCCATTTGTGACCCCTGGTCCTTGTTTCTTTTTTCAGGTCAAAGAAGTCCCCTGGCTTGACATTGTCTATACCTTTTAGGATTGTGAATGTTTGAATCAGATCGCCACAGTAGTCTTCTTTGTTCAAGACTGAATAGATTCAATTCTTTTAGCCTGTCTGCATATGACATGCCTTTTAAACCCGGATAATTCTGGTTGCTCTTCTTTGCACTCTTTCTAGAGCAGCAATATCCTTTTTGTAAAGAGGTGACCAGAACTGAACACAATATTTGCTTGAACCAAAGTCATTGTATTTATCTTGCTCTTAATTGTATTATTACTTGTACTGTGATACTTGAAATGTATTTGCTTACGATTGTAAGTCGCCCTGGATAAGGGCGTCTGCTAAGAAATAAATAATAATAATAATATTCTAGGTGAGGTCTTACTAATGCATTGTAAAGTTTTAACATTACTTCCCTTGATTTAAATTCAACACTCCTCACAATATATCCGAGCATCTTGCTGGCCTTTTTTATAGCTTCCCCACATTGTCTAGAGGAAGACATTTCTGAGTCAACATAAACTCCTAGGTCTTTTTCTAGTTCCCTTCTTCAATTTCAGTATCTCCCATATGATATTTATAATGCACATTTTTATTGCCTGCATGCAATACTTTACACTTTTCTCTATTAAATTTCATTTGCCATGTGTCTGCCCAGTTCTGAATGCTGTCTAGATCATTTTGAATGACCTTTGCTGCTGCAACAGTGATTGCCACTCCTCCTATTTGTGTGTCGTCTGCAAATTTAACGAGTTTGCTTACTATACCAGAATCTAAATCATTAATGTAGATTAGGAATAGCAAAGAACCTAATACTGATCCCTGTGGTACACCACTGGTTACCTCGCTCCATTTTGAGGTTTCTCCTCTAATCAGTACTTTCTGTTTTCTACATGTTATCCACTCCCTAATCCATGTGCATGCATTTCCCTGAATCCCTACTGCGTTCAGTTTGAGAATTAATCTTTTATGCGGGAACTTTGTCAAAAGCTTTCTGGAAATCTAAATAAACCATGTTTTATGCTTTGCAATTATCCATTTTCAATGTTGCATCCTCGAAAAAGTCAAGTAGGTTAGTTAGACACGATCTCCCTTTCCTAAAACCATGCTGACTGTCTCCCAGGATACTGTTACCATATAGGTAATTTTCCATTTTGGATCTTATTATAGTTTCCATAAGTTTACATATAATAGAAGTCAGGCTTATTGGTCTGTAGTTACCTGGTTCGGTTTTGTCTCCCTTTTGTGGATGTCATGCTGAAAAGGGCAGGTCAATACATATAATTTCCTAAGGATACTTGCATAACTGATGTTGGCTGAGGATTTTCCAAACAACTCAGTTTCATGCTGAGTTACCTCACCCGTAAGGACTCTCAGCTCCTTTTCTTTTCTGTGCACCAAGAGGACTTTGCTGCCCATTTTTATTTTTGGGTTTTGTATTTCCGTGCTCCACAATTGTCATACTGCGCCTACTGCTCAATGTACTCCTAACTCCATCACCTTTGGGCTGCAAGTACAGCCGCTAAATAGACCGATTCGCTCATTGAGACCCTCATTACCATAATTGCGGATCATTATTTGTGCGTGTTGAGTAATTGCCTGGCCACAGTGCAATTTTAATTTTGCATCTGCAATTATTTTCACTGTGTCTATACTTACATCTACCCCATAATGTTTTTAAAACTAAAAAGTGAGTATGCTATTAAATGTGTTTCTTTCAAAACTGCACATTTGATACGTATGTAGCTAATGGAAGTGCAAAGCAGGTAAGATATTTGGGATAACTGATAGCTACTAATAATTTAAGGGGTTCTAGCTATTTAAAACATTCTATAATCGTATCTGTTGTGCATTTCTAATCACAATGCAGGTCTCACATGTGCAGTCTTGTAGAAGCATGTGTTCTAGCAAACAAGATATATGGTACCATAGTGGCTTAAAGCAACTGCTCAGTGTGCTTGCTTAGGTAACTTGTTGCGTGGGCAACAACACATGGGAGTACTTCAGTGCAACAAGGTACCTAATGTTAGTTTTAGAAGTGTTTATATTTGTTTATTGCATTCATATAGCACTTTTTATACAAGAGTATCGCAAAGCACTGTACAGTACATAGCAGAAAAAGAACAAACCAAAATACATTTGTATAACATGTCACACATACAGCTGCCACAGTCAGACCATTTCAATAACAATAACCAAACAAAAACAGCCATTTTAAAGTTGCATTAAAACTCACTAAGATTGTTCAAAGCAACGTTTAGGAATACAACCAGCCCATAAACCCAATTCAAAAGCAAAATGAATTATTTCAAGCCCTGACATCTGTATTTATAGTCGGGTTAACTTTATTATATTAACCACCTTCGTCAGCACTCAATTACTCAAGCTTGATATGCATGAGGGCACAGAGTAGCCTCTCTTCCGTACCAAACATTCCACCAATACCGATCAACTGTAAACGCCACTTCACAATCCCAATGACTGCGAAGCAGTTATCATCGTGTTACCTTTAAAGGCGATCATCCAGCCCCATTTCATGAAACTGTAACCTGCCAGCAGCCATTGCTCCCACGTGTGTGTCTGCAGCGCTCTGCGAACTGGGAGGAGTTGAGGGCGAGGAGAAGAGACCAGAGGAAAGCACTGCCGCGTCGCGGACAGGAGGGTGGACTGCACTTTCCAACAGGATTTGTCGATTCATAGTATGCTTGTACAATCGTCGCAAACGCTTCCACTTATTTGAACGGTTTCGCTTTATGCTATTGACCATGGTGGGGATAAGAATTTACTGCTGACGTAAGGGTGAAAAGTAATAGAGGCAGATCATAATTTTACTGGGAATGACTTTTGCGATGTATTTATTTGCTTCCATTCGCTATGTAGGACCGTTTTAAAAGAGACACGTGCTCAGTTTGCAGCCTTAATTTCTTAATTTCGGTTGCTTCACTTCAGTAGAGCCTTTTGGCCAGAAGCATTTCACTGGCTGTCAGCATTAGGGGCAGGCAGCTGGATGGTGAATGACAAGAACTAAAGGGTTGAGGGGGAAGGGGTTGGGATGATCAAGGAAGTGCAAATGTAACAGACTAACTGGAAGTAAAGCAAGCACACTGAGCAGTTGCTTTAAGCCACTATGGTACCATATATCTTGTTTGCTAGAACACATGCTTCTACAAGACTGCACATGTGAGACCTGCATTGTGATTAGAAATGCACAACAGATATGATTATAGAATGTTTTAAATAGCTAGAACCCTTAAATTATTAGTAGCTATCAGTTATCCCAAATATCTTACCTGCTTTGCACTTCCATTAGCTACATACGTATCAAATGTGCAGTTTTGAAAGAAACACATTTAATAGCATACTCACTTTTTAGTTTTAAAAACATTATGGGGTAGATGTAAGTATAGACGAGTGAAAATAATTGCAGATGCAAAATTAAATTGCACTGTGGCCAGGCAATTACTCAACACGCACAAATAATGATCCGCAATTATGGTAATGAGGGTCTCAATGAGCTTAATCGGTCTATTTAGCGGCTGTACTTGCAGCCCAAAGGTGATGGAGTTAGGAGTACATTGAGCAGTAGGCTTAGTATGACAATTGTGGAGCACGGAAATACAAAACCCAAAAATAAAATGGGCAGCAAAGTCCTCTTGGTGCACAGAAAAGAAAAGGAGCTGAGAGTCCTTACGGGTGAGGTAACTCAGCATGAAACTGAGTTGTTTGGAAAATCCTCAGCCAACATCAGTTATGCAAGTATCCTTAGGAAATTATATGTATTGACCTGCCCTTTTCAGCATGACATCCAGAAATGTGCCTAGCACTCAGAAGAAGGTGGATTGGGCTATCCCTCCAGACGCTCCAACTGTGGTCTGAAAGGAACCAGAGGCTAAGTAGTGCAGAGAACACAGCACTTTCACATGTGCAGGGATAGCGGTCCCTAGATTGACACTGGGGTCTAGCTCATCCTCAATTCAGCTATTAAGAACATAAGAACATAACAAAGTTTACAAACGGGAGGAGGCCATTCAGCCCACCTTGCTTGTTTGGTTGTTAGTAGCTTATTGATCCCAGAATCTCATCAAGCAGCTTCTTGAAGGATACCAGGGTGTTAGCTTCAACATTACTGGGGAGTTGGTTCCAGACCCTCACAATTCTCTGTGTAAAAGTGCCTCCTAGTTTATGTTCTGAATGCCCCTTTATCTAATCTCCATTTGTGACCCTGGTCCTTGTTTCTTTTTCAGGTCAAAAGTCCTCTGGGTTGACATTGTCTATACCTTTTAGGATTTTGAATGTTTGAATCAGATCGCCACAGTAGTCTTCTTTGTTCAAGACTGAATAGATTCAATTCTTTTAGCCTGTCTGCATACGACATGCCTTTTAAACCCGGGATAATTCTGGTTGCTCTTCTTTGCACTCTTTCTAGAGCAGCAATATCCTTTTTGTAACGAGGTGACCAGAACTGAACACAATATTCTAGGTGAGGTCTTAATAATGCATTGTAAAGTTTTAACATTACTTCCCTTGATTAAATTCAACACTTCTCACAATATATCCTAGCATCTTGTTGGCCTTTTTTATAGCTTCCCCAGATTGTCTAGATGAAGACATTTCTGAGTCAACATAAACTCCTAGGTCTTTTTCATAGTTCCCTTCTTCAATTTCAGTATCTCCCATATGATATTTATAATGCACATTTTTTGCCTGCATGCAATACTTACACTTTTCTTTATTAAATGTCATTTGCCAGTTCTGAATGCTGTCTAGATCATTTTGAATGACCTTTGCTGCTGCAACAGGTTAGGTTTAGGTTTAGGATGACCAGTGGATTGAGATAATAGCTTTAGCATCCGCATCCTCCAGCATCCCAAACAAAGTGACCCTGGGATTGAATATGCAGGGTTTTCTTCGTCTTGCCCTTCTCCTCCGAAAGTGTTCCTGCCTCTCCTCAACAAGAGCAAAGTGTCGCTGCATCAGGAAGTGTACCACAGCAGCCATCCTGAAGCCAATGACAGGTCTCTGCAGGTGTGTGCTTTTATACAGCTCTTAATTACTCACTTCTACAAAGGTTTGCACCTTGTAAGAAGAGGTGTAAAGTATTTGGAGGGTCAGCAATTACCTAAGTGCAAGGCAAAATCCTTACATCACATTATAATGTTTGCGCCTGCTTAGTATCCAGATCCTATCCAATTCCATGCTCTTTTCTTCATTTGAATGCATTTCAATATAATTTTAATGGATTAATGATGGCAAAGTGCAAATTTGACAACGGGTGCAGAACGCCAGGTGAACACCATTCTTTATATATAACGCATGGCGGGTTTGCACCCACAAATTACATACTTCCCTTACATCTACCCCCGATACCTAGTACTACACTAGGTTAAACAGAGTTCTCAGTTTCTACTCGTCATTCACAGGATATCCATTACAATTACAGTCCGTTTTGGCTGCAAGCATGTCAACCAATAGGGCACCCAGCTGGTCCTTTAATAAATGTAAAGAAGCCATTGAAGGGGTGGGGACGAGATCACCCTTCCCGTGAAATGACCAAGCAAGTGCAACCCTAACTAGAAGCACAGCTTGCAAACTGAAGTGTAGCAACAGATACCATGTTTTAATCTAAAAAAAACATTTACTACAACATGTGTTTCTTTCAACACTGTACTTTTACTGACCTGTATAACAAACAGAAGAGCACAACCGATACATTTTGTGGAAATATTTTGTTTCCTACAATCCCTTTAAACATGTAGCAAAAAGGTGTTATGGACTAGTGCTTTATGAATGAAAATGTCCATTGTATTGTATGTGAATAGGTGACTGGATATAAAAGCAAGTTACACATCCAGTAAACACATCGATAAATCAATTCTTATCTTTATTTATTAATACAAACAAATTAAATAGAAAGGTTTGGGATAAATGGGTGTTGATGGATCTGAGATTCCTCCCAAGAAGAGAGCAGGAAAAACAAACACAAACTCCTTCAGTTGCAGTAGCGCAATAGGGGCTCCAATCACTGCACTCCCCACATTCACATGTGAACTGCATTCTGCTTTTATTCTGAATATTACAGAAAAAAAGATGGTCATGGCTGTGGGCTATTCCAAATATTTTTGCAGCTCAGTAGTATTTCAAATAATATCCAGGAAACCTAGACTCGCTTGTTAATATATATCACATTTTAAAATACCTGCTTAAGTGCACAGCTGAAGTGCCTTGGGAGCAGTTCTGCTTAAAGGCGCTATAAGTTTCATTAATAATATTATTACTAAAAGGCAAAGCACATTTAAAGACATGTTCACAACCTGGAAATCCAAAACCTGGTTCCACCATCACCCAGATGAAAACAGTATTTTACACAAATTACATATTTTTCTTTTTAGCAGTGGTAAGTTTCTTACAGCATCCATTCAACCCTAACAAACGGATAATCCATAACAAATAGCAACACAACAACATTTCATACACATTGAACTAGACTGTTCCAAAGAGCGGTATTAGGGAGGTGGAGCTACAAATGCATGTGAATCCACCAAAAAGGAAAAGAAAAACCTAACATTTTCTCCTGTATAATCTTCTTGTAGTGAGCTGTGCCACAAACTGTCTCATTTCTAAGGCCTCATGTAAGAAGTTACCTCCATTGCCCATTGGGTCATCCATTTTCTATGGAGGACTGAACACATTCTGATGTGGTTAGTCTAGAAGAGTCTGCTTATTTAAAGAGCTATCTTATGCAGGAGCCTACCTACCCTTAAACAGAGCTGGGGTTTGAGTATTGGGAAATTGCTTCAATTTCTTCTTCCTTCCCATTGTACATTAATTGTAATTATTCATTGTGTCCCATTTACTGGCTTTTTCTCCAAGATTATGTTTTGTCATTTTCTCTGTAACTGCATCTGTTATTAAATGCCGAGGGCCCAGGGTTTGTCTTCCATTTCCTCATTCCAGAAAGCCAGCTGTCAACTCTGTTGGCTCCATCTGCTCTATAGTATATCACAGCAGGGTATTTTATAGAGCATAATATTAGTACAGAGCACATAAAGCTAAAAGGACAAAATTAATATCAAAGACACTGTACAGGTAGCACTCCACAGCAGTAGCGATCTGAAAGCATCTAAAGCACAGTATGGGGCACAAATGATCTCAATATTAGACCAATAGATCATAAACAGCACTGGGAAATCTGCTACAGGCCGCAGGTAAAGATCAACTTCAATGACACCCTTCCCACAACAAACAAACAGTGATATATAAAAAAAAAACTAAAAACACGACTACAATCCCACCCCCAGGAACGTTTTAACCTTGTACTACCACAATCCCACTCCCAGGAACGTTTTAATCTTGTACTACCACAATCCCACCCCCAGTTTTAATCTTGTACTACCACAATCCCACTCCCAGGAACGTTTTAACCTTGTACTACCACAATCCCACCCCCAGGAACGTTTTAATCTTGTACTACCACAATCCCACCCCAGTTTTAATCTTGTACTACCACAATCCCACCCCCAGGAACCTTTTAATCTTGTACTACCACAATCCAACCCCCAGTTTTAATCTTGTCCCTTTTTCATTTATCTGCCAATATATATATATATATATACTGACAGTGGGTGTGTTAAATACGTGAGTGGCTCTGAGCAGCTTAGGGAAAGAGACCACATGCTCAGTTCCACTCCCCTGAGCAACTCAGAGCTACACAGCAGATTCCATTGTGATCAGCAAGCGGAAGAATTCTTAACGCATCCATAGTATTATGTGTGAAAGATACAGGCTGTACTGTTCAGTGTTTTCACAGTTTAGAACGAATCATTAGTGAATGACTGTACCTGGGCAGCAAACAGCCTTTTTTAAATCCACAAAGATGTACAAAATTGTGAACAAACTCATATAGGGCAGTGCTGTATCCAAATGGCAGCCACTGAAGCCTGGTATTTCAAATCTTCTAGGGGCTTAGACTTCTTGCACTGACCAGTCCTGACCAATACCAGATGTGAGTGCATCATTCTCAATGAGTTACTTCACAGGCATTTTAGTTAACCTACACAGCTTCAGTGATCTTGAACACAGTCACTGTGAATGCATTAGAAACAACCAGAAGCTGGGATATCCAAAAGTAGGGAATTCAGCTGCTCCAGTTACACATATCTGAACAGATCGTTGCTGTATCCGCCAGGGGCCAGATTGACAGAGCACTCAAAAGGTAAAACAGGGTAAAAGTGGTCTTTTGTATATAAAATAAATAAATAAATAAACAAACAAATGTTGATTCAAATGCCAAACCCAAATTAAGATACTGAGGCTAAAATCAACTCCCTTTTAAGGTAACACTGTGTACCTTACCAGGGAATTGTTACTCAGCTCAACCCAACAATTCTTTAGAAAGACAATGTTTCCTGTGTGAAATCTATCTTTTCTGCAAATCTCTGCCCTCTTCCTCATCCCGTTCAAGCAGGTTACACCAGTTTCTTGGCCTCGAAGAAGCTCTTGAGGTGTCTCATCTGCCAGATGCCGGTGATGAGGAGGATGACGGTCTGGGTAATGGACCACCACAGTACCCGCTGGTTGGTGCTCTCGCTGGTCATGCGGAAACGCTCCTCACGGTACTGGGGACACACAGGGGATCGGGTTTAATAATGAATACTTTTTCAGTACATTGTCAACCAGTTAGATTGAGACTCTCTATATTAGAGAAAAATGATAAAACTCTTAGAGAAACAGAATCATTCAGAGGGATTGCAAACATCCTTAAACAGTACAAGGGGTACAAAATATAGATTTAAATAGCATTGTTTGCTGTGTGTCCTTTTAATATAACATTTACCTTCATGGCCTGAAACAAGTAATTGAGTTTTCTGAATTGTTTCCCCATTATATAATTCCTAAGTGTTCTCTTGTGGTAGTTCACCCCGACCCCTACCCCTGATAGCTCGCCCCGCCCTGGTTCAGAGAGGAGTCCAGTGCTAGGTCTTCTCTTGTGGTAGTTACCCCTGATCCCCAGTCCCAGTGTGGATGATTCAGCACAGTGTCTTACCCGCTGGTAGTTCTGCTCTTTCTGGATCTGCTCCACCTGGTCCAGGAGCTGTCTCACACGCAGCTGCAGCTCTGTCAGCTTGTCCTTGGCTGCGATCTCGGGTAGTTGTTGGTGTGCTCACCCACCTGGATATCCAGGTGAACTCTCTGGGGCGGGAGAAAGCACACAAGATTGGAGACATTTTTTAGTGCTATGGGCATGAAGACTGGACTGCTCCTGATACCTAGGTATGCTATGGGTAACGTGTGCAAGCTGACATTACTAGTGATGGCGTTATCGCTGCACAAAGGATACATAGAGGACTTTTGTCTCCAGTGCTGCATATATAACGTTATAAGCGCTGTAGGGGCTATCCTTTTATAGCTTTATATACAAGTGTCTTGTAGATACAAACAA
This sequence comes from Acipenser oxyrinchus oxyrinchus, assembly GCA_030684275.1. Classification (NCBI taxonomy): domain Eukaryota; kingdom Metazoa; phylum Chordata; class Actinopteri; order Acipenseriformes; family Acipenseridae; genus Acipenser; species Acipenser oxyrinchus. The sequence continues at coordinate 24,970 of JAGXEW010000160.1, forward strand.
TTATATTTTGCAAATAAAGAATTGTATATAATTTACTAAAATTAAAAAGGTACTAAGTTGCCTTTTAAATATGTCCATGGAGTTTTCAGCTGCTAGATGGCAGCATACAACTGTAGGATGACTTTGTATATGAGATTTTGCATTTTATAGTCCTGTCCTGGTTAACAATAAAAATAAATTAAATACATTTTTTGTGCAATATTATTTCCAGCATGCAATTTCTTATAATAGGGACAGGACTGTTTCTAGTAATCAATCTACAAAAATCAATTAGTAATCCACCTTCAAGTTTTTCAAATGAACTGCGGCTCTCAAGATTTATTCCAGTCCTGGTCTTTATTCCAATCAGGTCCTAAATTAGTTAATTGCCTCTAAACAGCTTCAATTAACTACATTAGAACCTGCTTGAAGTAAAAAACCTGGACTGGATTGAATCTCGAGGGCCAGAGTGCACCACTGCCCTATATCATACTTTCACAATTTACAATGCTATTGTATATATAAACATATAGCCATGCAGCCGGACACAGGCACATTAGCCAATATGAAACCAAACTACATTTTCATCAGAAAAAAAAAAAAGTGTAACAGGAATACTGTAAGCGTTGTGCCTACTTGTGAGAATATACAGTAAACCTGGGTACTTGTGAGAATATACACACATGGGTTGCGTTACACACATTTCTATTTGGAATGGGGAGGATTTGACCATTCATGCAGATCAAATAAACAAATTCTATTCTATATTCTGAATGCAAACATTCCGTGCAGCCACAACTATTCATTTATGGAAACTCAATATGAAAAGTATCTTTTGGGTTGTGCTTTGCCATTGACCGGACTCACTAGCTTCCCCCCAGTAAAGAGTGCCATCTTGGAGGAGTTGGAGTGCAGGCAGATCTGGTGTTCTCCGGGGTGTGCGACGTGAAGGTGAAGCGCCCTCTGCGCCATACTGTCTGGACAAGACCACCTGCACAATGCAACAAAGAACATTTCATTATGCTCCACTTCTACAAATAAAACTGCACTCCCAATTATATTATAGAATGCACTAAAATAAAGGGTTGCAATAAGAACAACGCATAAATAAATAACATGCTGAGTTGAGTTTCTGAATTTTGTTTCAACGTTTAATGAATGGCTGAAGGTTTAAATAAATAAAGAACCCTAAATGAAGCACGCACATGTTGAAATGTGACACAGGTGAAATAAGTGTACTTGGGTCTCACAGTTTTGAGTGCGGTTTGACATTGGGTGAAAAATCAGTAAATGTTTTCCAAGTGTTAAAGGTTTCAATTGTTGCTAAACGTTATAACATTGTGAAAGTTATCCATGTTATTTAAAGACATCAGCTGTAGTGTTTATAGAGCAGGGTGAGACACTGCAAGTCTTTTCCATGTCCACAGTAAGTTGGAGTGCATCATAAAAGTCTCAGCACCCTAATCCATCTTTCATCATGGCTTTTTCTGACTGGTTACAAAAATTCCCAATATGGTAAAGTTAAACATTTAAAAATGGTTTTATCTTAAAGTTGAAATATTTAGGAAATGAAAGGGAATCTAACACCCCTGGTTTAGAAACCTGGTACCAAACAACTCAATGCTATGTGCTCTATTCTGTGCTGGCTTGAGTATCATGTGACTGCCACTACCTCTACAGACACTAACAACTACCATTCTCAGAAACACAAGAATACTTGAGGCAATACAATAACTGCCACTGAAATATAAACTGGAAACTTACATGGAAACACTAAACACTCAAAATATGTCACTGATACCAGCTGCTTGGAACTGAATGCAAATCTAAGTGGGGGCAGGATGGGTTACATACGCACAGATACACATTCAGTGTCACTTAGGTCTTTTCTAGATCTCTGCATATATGTTATGAAAACTATTTAACCAGAAAAATGTTCTGACGTAACACCCCCTATAAAAGCATAGTGAAAGCATGGCAAAACATAGGTACTGTAAGCATTGTAAAGTCCACAGGTATGGAAAAGCATATACAAATATATGACAAACCATGGTAAACTATTGCTAAAACACTGTGGTAAACTTTAACAAGGGACTATTATTATTATTATTATTATTTATTTATTAGCAGATGCCCTTATCCAGGGTGACTTACAATTGTTACAAGATATCACATTATTTTTACATACAATTATTTTTTTACAATTATTTTTTACACATTATTTTTACATACAATTACCCATTTATACAGTTGGGTTTTACTGGAGCAATCTAGGTAAAGTACCTTGCTCAAGGGTACAGCAGCAGTGTCCCCACCTGGGATTAAACCCACGACCCTCCGGTCAAGAGTCCAGAGCTACTACTCACTACTCCACACTGCTGCTGGACTAACTTTGGCGACAGCTACAGTTACAATATACAATTTCATTACAGACAAAAATCTCTATTTTAGCTTTGATTTCAAAATGCTGCATATGGGCCAGAGGCCACCTTCTATTCAAAGTAACCAGTAAAACAGGTTTAACTAAGCAGTGAAATACCCTTACCAGTGTGGTTTGAAGAGACCAGCTGCAGCCTTGTTTGTGACCAGTTAATTCGGTTTTACAATATTTTTTCAATTTGTATTTAACATGCTGTTCATGTATATGTGGACACATTATTGTGCAACTATCAAAGTGAGGTATGTCTAGCTGTATGAGAGCTTGAAATTGCAGAATTCCAGCTCTGAATTGAGACCCATTAACTTCAGGGATGGAAAGTTGCAGTTGGATCCATTCCTGGTTTTACTGTGAGTTTGGGGCTAATCGAGCACATAAAACCTGGAGCGGGTAAAAGTGCTATGCAATAAGACTCTTATTTCCATCCCTGAACTTGTGTGCGTGTTCTTTTTTTTTTTTTTAATTTAGAGTGACCAATTATTTTTTATTTATTTTTCCCCAATCTGAAATTTTCAGTTATGCTTTTTCTCCTCACCGCAGCGAGTCCCCACACAGCACGGACATTCTGAGGCGTAAAAATGTTTACGCCGAAAGCAATCGAGAGCAGAGATGGGCGGGCTACCGATCCTGGAAGACAGAGATCAGCCCTGCTTTTTATCCACTCTGAATGTGCTCTGTGTCTGGCCAGTAGGGTTCGCTGTTGCGTGATGAGGAGAATAAGTCCCTGCCGGTCCCCACCCTGGGAGCGTCAGAGCCAATATGATACCCCCTTGGGGTCCCCAGCAAAGTTTGGCCTCTTTGCATAGCCTGGACGCCGAACTGATGCCGTCCAAGCTGTATGACTCATCCTGCGCTCCCAGCGGCAGCGCTTTAACTGGATGAGCCACTAGGGGAACCCGTGTGTGTGCTGTTTTAAAACCACAATACACAAGAGGAAATATACTGACACTAATCTCTCAATATCTGTGTAAATGATCATAAACAAGACAACAGACACATCTCTAAGCAAAATTACTTTGTAGTTTTTTGTTTTCTTATCTTTGTGAGGTCTTCAAGCCTGCACATGAGTGGTAAACATGGAAACCATGCAAACACACTTTCACTGTCAATAATCACCTTATGCTGTCTCATTTTATTAACACAAGAATTGGTAAACAAGGGCCTTATAACGAATTGACAGAAGTGCTCTCCCTTGACATCATACTCCACTTGCTGCTTTCTAACTGCTTCCCTAACAGGGAGTCTGTAAGATCACTGTGATGGGTATCTGAATATGTGACACTTGTAGTAGTTATTACATAATGGAGCACCATGCCAAAACGAGGCTGTACAAACTATGAGTGATACAATACGATACCTGTATTACAACATGCTGGTCACAATACAAAATATATGACAAGGGACAAAAAGTATGGTGTGTAATAAGATCAAATTATTAATGATCTTTAAAGGCAAAACTTACAAAATTCATGCCAACTATAACATTTTGGTATCAATTTGGTGCATATGGCTCTTCACTGCTTTTGGTCCTGTCTCACCTTGGTGTCAGGATCCTTGACTTCCACGTGCATCCCTAGGCCAGGTGTCGATGGCAGAAAGGCTGCAGTCTGTTTATCCCAGAGCTGAGTGCGGTATTTACCTGCAACACACATAATACAAGGATATTCATTCAACTGAAAGTACAATTCTAACACATAAGGGGACATACAGAAAGACATGCAATGTTTAGAATGCACGTTTGTGTAAATAGGCTATTCCAAATGATTTAGTCCACATGCAAGACTGTTCAAATTACTAATGTTTCACGATCCATCTGGCTTTGCAGCAGATCCCTATTCCAAAATAAAAATTGGCATAATGAATCACTGAATTATCAGGTATCCCTCGTGAACAGGAATGTAAACACGCAGCAGGCTGGCCACCTCCACTTCCTGTGGTGCTACACCCTTTGGCACTGCTAGCTAATGGCAGGTGCTTCTATCTTTGTCCAAACCCTGTACCTGTTTATTTTGTTTTTTAGATTGTGTGCAGTGTGCAAACATTATCAAATAATCACACAAAAGGGCTACTATTTATGCATAACTGGAGACATACAGTCAGACACAGAAACAGTTTAATTGTACAGTAAGTAAGGTTTGGCTAACATGTATTTTTTAAAACCATTAACACCATAAACACATGAATGCAATAATGAACTTTTACCATATGGTCACATTTAAGGGTTGTAAATTACACGTTGCTTTGCAATGAATTCTCTGGGCAACATCAGTGCAACATAATCAATTCAAAACTAATATAATATACTATCACTAACAACTTGCGCATACTATATAACGCGATACAGTAAAATGAGTATGGTACATACAAATCATTCATATGAGTTATCAAGTAACAAAGTGAAGTGTGTGTTTTTGCGTTGCTATGCTTACCCATAGAAACGGCGCAGGCAGGTACAGTACACAGTACAATAGGCCACGAAGGGTATGCATGGATAAATAATGGACGTGTCGCCCTCTGTGACACAACACTCACCGATAACCATCGTTTCGTCAGGAATCTCCTCTATAAAGCATTTTTTCTCCGTCTCCCCGATGTGGAAATACAAGGCCCTGGTTAAGCTCAGGCTGGAGAGCAAGGCGATAAAGACAATTTGTGGGAAACGGTACATCCTTGACTGCACTGCTAAGAAATTTGAAAGCAGGGACTGACTAGGAGTGATCCACTGTGAATGTGAATTTCCACCAACAAGAGCCTCAGTGCGTCCTGGGCAAGAGCTTTGCCAACACTAGGAGCGGGCACTGAGCATGCGTGGTATCAAGAACACAAGCGGTTGCCTGAGCATGCGTTCTGACTATGGATTATGGTCTCATAAAACATGTATGCGCTTTGATAAGGGATCACGATTAACCTTTGTTGAGAGATCATCATTAACCATTTCAGTTCTAATTAGTTCTAACATGCAAATCACGCTGGAACCTCAGGCGACTTTATGTCCCTAATGTAGACATACGTATAAATCCGCCAGATTTAATAACAGCCAAAATTTCCGTTATACGGTATATATTAACTTAACCAATCTTTATGCTGACTGACACCTTCAGGTATGTCAGTGTGTGTAGATGGCGCTGTGTATCTGACTGGTGCCTTTTAAGCTTGCATATTTTTGGATGAAGTCCGCTGCCATCTGGTAATGTATGTTGTTTATCAGCTTACTATGTAGTAAGCGTTGGTCACAATCGGTAAACTGTAATTTGCAGTCTAAGTTTGCTCTTTATTACGATGGATCGGTGGCTGGTTCGTGCAAAAACAAAAAAAAACACAACAGCAGTGACATACAGAGAACCCGCAGGCATGTTGGATTTTTTTTAACCAGTATATGTCTGTGTGTGTGTGTGTGTGTGTGTTGAGGGGAGGGAGGCGTCAAGTACCAGAAACAAGAGGAAGGGGGTGCGACCCAAAGGTTTGAGAACCGCTGCGCTAGATCACACACACAGTGACATTCTGGACACGCTAGATCACGCGACACAGTGACATTCTGGACACGCTAGATCACGCGTACACAGTGACATTCTGGATACTGTAACACTTTTTATTTATTATTAATTAATATATTTTTTATTTTTACATTTACAGCAGTCCAGATTTGAACCGCTGACCCTCGGCACTAGAGGCAGTCATGCTACAGATTTTTAGTCATGTCTTTATGAACACATACAATATGCCTATTCGCCAGTACGCTAGATCACACATACACAGTGACATTCTGGATGTGCTAGATCACACATACACAGTGACATTCTGGATGTGCTAGATCACACGCACACAGTGACATTCTGGATGTGCTAGATCACACGCACACAGTGACATTCTGGATGTGCTAGATCACACGCACACAGTGACATTCTGGATGTGCTAGATCACACGCACACAGTGACATTCTGGATGTGCTAGATCACACGCACACAGTGACATTCTGGATGTGCTAGATCACACGCACACAGTGACATTCTGGATGTGCTAGATCACACGCACACAGTGACATTCTGGATGTGCTAGATCACACGCACACAGTGACATTCTGGATGTGCTAGATCACATGCACACAGTGACATTCTGGATGTGCTAGATCACACTCACACAGTGACATTCTGGATGTGCTAGATCACACGCACACAGTGACATTCTGGATGTGCTAGATCACACTCATACAGTGACATTCTGGATGTGCTAGATCACACACACACAGTGACATTCTGGATGTGCTAGATCACACGCACACAGTGACATTCTGGATGTGCTAGATCACACGCACACAGTGACATTCTGGATGTGCTAGATCACACGCACACAGTGACATTCTGGATGTGCTAGATCACACTCACACAGTGACATTCTGGATGTGCTAGATCACATGCACACAGTGACATTCTGGATGTGCTAGATCACACTCACACACTGACATTCTGGATGTGCTAGATCACACGCACACAGTGACATTCTGGATGTGCTAGATCACACTCATACAGTGACATTCTGGATGTGCTAGATCACACACACACAGTGACATTCTGGATGTGCTAGATCACACACACACAGTGACATTCTGGATGTGCTAGATCACACACACACAGTGACATTGTGGATGTGCTAGATCACACACACACACAGTGACATTCTGGATGTGCTAGATCACACTCACACAGTGACATTCTGGATGTGCTAGTTCACACACACACAGTGACATTCTGGATGTGCAGATCTCTCAAGGTCATTGTTGGCTTCAGAGTGACATCCCAAACCAGTTTCCTTCTTGCCCGGCTGCTCAGTTTGGGAGGGCGACCTGATCTGGGTAGTGTCTGGGTGGTATGATGCATCTTCCACTTCTTAATGATGGACTTCACTGTCCTGAGAGGGATAATCAGCCTTTGAAATTTTCTTGTACCCTTCTCCTGCTCTGTGCCTCTCTACCACTTTATCCCTGACTTGTTTCAAAGCTCCTTGGTCTTCATGGTTGCTTTGTTGGATCACTATGTGAGTTGCAGCTTGAAAGTCTTTATATACCTGAGGGAAATTATCTAAACCACACAGCCTGAAACCATTTCACTAATTTTGTGACCTTTCAAACAAATCATTTGCACCTGAGCTGATTTAGGGCTGCAGTAGCAAAGGGGTTGAATACTTATGCAACTGAGATGAATCTGTTTTTCTCTGTAAATCTTACTTATTTATATTCTATATGCATTTTTAACTTTATCAATGTGGAGTATTTTACATAGATTCTACATGTAAAGTCTAATTTGAAAGCATCGTGGAGTACACTCAGGCCAACAAAATGTGAAAACTTTGCAGGGGGTGAATACTTCTGCAAACCACATTGTCTAGATGAAGACATTTCTGAGTCAACATAAACTCGATTCCTTCTTCAATTTCAGTATCTCCCATAAGATATTTATAATGCACATTTTTATTGCCTGCGTGCAGTACCTTACACTTTTTTCTATTAAATGTCATTTGCCGTGTGTCTGCCCAGTTCTGAATGCTGTCTAGATCATTTTGAATGACCTTTGCTGCTGCAATAGTGTTTGCCCCTCCTCCTATTTTTGTGTCGCCTGCAAATTTAAAAAGTTTGCTTACTATACCAGAATCTAAATTATTATTATTATTATTATTATTATTATTATTATTTATTTCTTAGCAGCACCTTATCCAGGGCTTACTTACAATCGTAAGCAAATACATTTCAAGTGTTACAGTACAAGTAATAATACAATAAGAGCAAGATAAATACAATGACTAGTTCAAGCAAGTACAAGTGTGACAAAATACAATTCAATAATACAGCAGATAAAAGTGACAGTGATAGTTACATCAAGATATGATTAAATACCAAAATGTAGATTAGGATTAATGTAGATTAGGAATAGCAGAGGATGTAATCTGGTACACCACTGGTTACCTCGCTCCATTTTGAGGTTTCTCCTCTAATCAGTACTTTCTGTTTTCTACATATCCATTTCATTAACTTGCAATTTGAACCTTAACACCTGTTTATTGTCTTTTTATTACAGATACTAATATCCAAGTATTATAAAAATAATCGTTTTATTGATCGGCTTCAGTGAGTTAAAGGAAAATAATTCCATTTCAGGTTTCTGTCTATCTATCTATCTATCTATCTATCTATCTATCTATCTATCTATCTATCTATCTATCTATCTATCTATCTATATATATGAAGGAGGTATCACTGCAGTGTACAAAAACATTTTTTTGGATGTACATAAAAGGTGTATTAAAGTGTATTTCTACTGTCAAGGGTTAAAATAGCTCCTACTTTCAAGTAGTCTTGTACTTCTTAAGTCCTGGGCATTTTACAATAGCATGATGTAGGTTCTATAAACATTGTCATCACAAATATATTGCAAATGTAGTAGACTTTCTTATGTTCTTATGTTCTTATGATATTGTATATTAACAGGAATCTACATTGAATGAACTTTAATCGAATTTGTCTAGCTTTGCCTAGCGATAACGATCAACCTAACACCTCGAATGCACCAGGCACTCAGGAAACAAAAGGCTAATCAAACCCGTCTCCGTGATTTAATTTACCCGTCTAGTGAGAGAGAGGTGGTTCAGCATAGGAGTCTGAAAGAGAGAAAATAGCTTAAAGATTTAAGACAAATTTCACATCATATTGATTTAATACCACTATGAGTACAAGATGCAAGCGTTTTATTCTTAAATTGCCTAACAAGTATAGAATAACCCAGGTAATAAATCCCTAAGAGAATTAAACTGTTTGCAATGTCTAACCAAAGTCGCAACCAGACATGTTTGGTGTCTAAAGAAATGTAATTTCTTATGGTAAAATAACGGGAATTCAGAATAAAATCTGAATTATTTAGCAAAAGTTATGCCCGTTTTAAAAGTTTCCTTTCCAGATTATGATAATGAACTAATCAGACAGAGGATAGGGGAGCAATCAATCAAGGTTTCAAGCCCATTCAGCTACAAAATAGCCAATCGGAGCATGCAGAGGGAAATTCAAAAAATCTCTTTGTTTGAAAAGTATAAAAGCCGACTGTAAACATTAGCTCCTTGCCCCTGCACTGCCCCCTGCTCTTTGCCCCTGCTCTGCCCCTTGCTTTGGCCCCTGCTCTATCCCTCTGTGTTAGCCCATGCTCTGCCCCCTGCTTTGGCCCCTGCTCTATCCCTCTGTGTTAGCCCCTGCGCTATCCCCTGACCGCTGATCCCTGCTCGCTCAGAGTCAAAGAAACTACAAGACTGCACCTGCAGCCCTCAGCTCTCAATATTTATCCATCAAGGTTGGGGGCCTTGACACTCGGAGAAACACAAGGTACAGAACGCTGAAAGTGACTGCTTTCCAGACTAGGTAACAATACTCTTAAATATCTATTCAGGTATTGTGTGACCCCTTTTGTTGTGTCAATATGTACTAATATTTCTTTGGTAAATTGTTCTTTTAAACCTTAGTTCTCATTGTAATGCTTTTAATGTGACATTAATTGTGTAACTGTTTTGTGTGATTTTCAAACTTATTTTGTTGCATGCTTAATAAATACCATCTTTCTAAGAAGAGATTCCCAGTATTGAATCATTTGCTCATGTTGAATAAACATGATTTATGAACTTTGAACAGTCTGGAATGTGATCTATTTTTGGCTTGTTGTAACGTGTAAATCCACCATCGTTTTCAGAGAGCGATATTAAAACGGGTTTGTACATTATAATAGGACACCGCTTATTGTAGAGGTCCCCGAGATCTTGACAATCGAAGGTATCTCTCTACCCCTACAGTTTTTGGAGGTCCTTTAATTTATTGATTTTAAGAATATATTAACTGCCTACAATAGTACCCACAATGAGCACATGTTACTTTTTAGACACAGCTGCTGAATTCAAAGCAATTACAGCTTATTGCAAACACGCAATTTATTTTCCCCTAGCTCCCTCCCTAGCTGCAACACATGCCAATCGACAGGGGAAGGAGCTGCTAATGACAGCAAAGATAGTGTTAAAGGTCTGGGGACTCTCCAGAACTAGGAAGTGCGAAACTACCTGAAAGCAAGAGATATTTTTAACATTGAACAATACCAAATACTCTTTTAAATGAAATGTTGCTATAATCTGTGTTTCTTTCAAAACTGCACTTTTGATACCTGAATGTTAAATGCATGACATAAGTATTGTGTTATCTCCAAACACTTAAATAGACATTAAAAGCATGTGATGTTACTGTTCTTAAACATAACAGTAATGACACTGTTTTGGAATAGCTGTGGAAACACAACAGACCTTCTAACTTACCTTGGTACTAGATATAAATGTTGAAAACTTGCTGCATGTGTAACTGGCAGTGTTGTGAAATGCACTGTGGTTATGAATTCTGTCGCAGAGCTGAGATGAGGCTAAAGCTCTATAAGCATGAATGCAGACAAGCCCGGCTCATGTGCATAGTGGTTAAGACGCTGGTTTGTGGCGTATGGGGTCGCCAGTGTGTGTTCAGCCTCCGTGCTGTTACATATGTCTGTATTATTGTCTTCTGCTGCCATTCACCCCACCTCTAAATTTATAATTTAGGAAATGGTCACATTGGTCGGCTGGGCCTGGTCGTGTGTTCCAGGGTTTATGGCTCTAAAGTGCAGTTGGTAATGTGAGGAGGAGTGTTGCTCACGAAAGAAAACAAGCAAGTGATTAGAAAGAAAACTCTACCTTCAGCGCATCACTCTCCTGGTACAGTTATAGCCTCTCAAGGAATGAATGAACCAATGTAGACAATGATCTTGGGTATTATGTTATTAAAGTAATACAAAAGCAACATTTAAAAAAAGAAATGCCCCTTTGAAATTGTTGCTCGAACATGTTTAACCTCTTTCTTTTTTTTAATTTTTTTAGACCAATTATAATTTAAACTCCAATTATTTTTACCCCTGATTTTCTCCAATTTGGAATGCCCAATTATTATTATTATTATTATTATTATTATTTTCCTCCTTTACCGCAGCGATTCCAAGACACAGCTCGGGCCCGAGGCTCAGTGGGCGTCCTCTGATCCCACAAGCCAATCTGCGTCTTTTTTACACCCAGGAACTTGACAGCGGATGTCTGCAGGCTACCGGCCTCTGGAGACAAAGACCAGCCCAGCAAATCATCGCCCCAAGCTCACGCGGCGCCTGGCCTGTAGGGGTCGCCGCAGAGCACTGAGGAGAAACAGTCTAAGCCAGATCACTCCCTTGCATCATTTGAGACTCATGTTAGGGAAATTACTAAAGTATCTTTTACCATTCTGAGAAATATAGTCAAACTTTATTGTTATTGTAAATAATTATTGTAATGCACTTTTTTCTGGTATCCTAAAACATGTGGTATCCCGTTTGTAGCTTGTTCAGAATACCGCTAGAATTCTGACTAAAACCAGAAAAAGTTAACATATTACCTCTGTTTTGGCCTCTATACACTGACTCCCTGTGCAGTATAGAATTGATTTTAAGATTTTGTTAACTTACAAGGCCCTGAATGGATTATCACCTAGTTATTTGCAGGAGTTACTGACCCTGTATCTTCCAAACCTCACTCTGAGATCACAGGATGCAGGGCTGCTGGTTATTCCTAGTGTCAACAAAAGCAACACGGGAGGTAGGGCTTTTTGTAGAGCTCTGTGGAAGGGTGGGGAAATCACTGACACAGGAGACAGAAAACTGGGTTTCTAAACACCACTCAGGTGCACGATTTATTTACGGCCACAAGGTGGCACTGTGATACCGTTGTTACCAACGATGGTAAAGGTATTTCACCGCTCACCTATAGAGACACGCAGGTGCATTAAATAATAGACAAAACAGAAGGCACAAAGAAAAACGAAAATAAACACTGTTAACCAAAATCTACAAAATAAAGGTGCTGCACTTTGCAGCCGATACCCCATCCGCCGCTACCCAAGACGGCCGGGACTCCGTCCTACACTCACAAATGTTCCCTCACTTCCCTATACAATCCCTGGGGTCTGCCCATTCATTTCCCCACTAAACAATATTCTTTTCCCTATTCTTTATATTTTATTTGTAATTATTTGGTGGCTCTCTTCCAGCCCGGCTCCGTCCGTAGCGCCTCCGCTGGATCATGCATCTAAAAAGGCAGACCTGAGGGAACAACAAAGTATCCGTATATCCCTCTTCCCCACCTCTCTGTGTCACTGCCATGATTGACAGGTGGATTCCCGGGACTGCCGCCTCTTCCTGCAGCATCGTGCATACGCCAGACGGCCAGTCCCTGTTACAAGCGCCTAAATTATGAAATGCTCTGCCTTTGTTTGTCAGGGAAGCTGGGACCGTTACAGTTTTCACTAAAACACACTTTTATAAAATGGATTTCTTATCTTAATGGGTTTTAATGTAACTTTAAAATGTCTGCTTTTGTATTATGTGTATACTGTTATTTAAATATGTTATTTAAATGGTCTGATTATGGCAGTTGTATGTGTGCCATGCCATACAAATGTATTGTGGTTTTCTTTTTGTTCTGCTATGCACTGTACAGTGCTTTGCGATATTTTTATATAAAAAGCACTATTAAATGCAATAAATAAATTTAAAAATGATTTTAGGATTTTTCAGGTGCGGTGGGAATTGTGGGGTTATAGGAAGTGAAGTGGTGTATTGCTTGTGGTGTAGTATAGTGATGATGGCGGTGTGTGTATTGCAAATAAAACAAACTACTTTGGAGCCTTGAAGCAAACAGATTTGTGGATTATGTGTGTGTGTGGCACTCGAAAATCGGAAGCAAAAGGAAAAGCAAAACGGAGCCTATTTACAGGCAGAGCGGGACACCGTGAGCAGATAACGAATAATAATAGTGTAAGTTAGTTTGAATTTTCCTAAAATCAAATCTTAATGTGAGTATTTAAGATGCTGGATTCTACTTCAGCGAACCTGCAGTGAAAGTTGGTCTGTGAGATAAAGATTTGATATTGCCGTTTTCATTGATGTCTGTCTGTTCTACATACTTTTCAGTCAACATGTGGACTTAAGGTCAAGTATTTTATATACTTGGCTTTGGTTACAATACTTGAAAAACAACACTGTTAAGCATGTTGTTATTCATGCCTGTTTAACAAGGAAAAACGGACATTAAGAAAAGACAACAAGGAAACCGTGTGAGAACTTTCCTTTCATTAAAAGACTGTGCATCTAATATTGGTCAGCAGATGACACCAAAACCCTGAGAAGGGAAAAGTATTGGACAATGAAAGTTCCTGGCAGAACTATACTTACCTTAACTGGCCAGTAGTGAAACTTACCAGGAATCTTGTGAAAGAGAAGTTAACCCTGGGAATGAGAACAACTAACTAAATATACTGATGCACAATGAAAACACAACCGTCTAAAATGTTTTACATGAATAACTCATTGTGTACATACATAATGTTATTTACATTTTAAATAGTGAGCAGATAGGTTTAGGTTTGTTGATTGTTTGAGTAGTATTGTTCCTTGGGATAAAAAAAATGCTGAGCTTAAGTCATGTGATTTCATAAAAATGCCAGGTGCTCAGTGTTTGGTATTTGAGTTGAGTTAAAATTGCCAAAATGAATTGATTTAAGAATCTGTATAAATAGCCATTTGAAAATACATGATTTAAATTAACGCAAGAAGAGCGAAAGATACTGACGATGCCCCGCTTGAGTAATGAAGATCGCCTGGTTGCTATCGGCATGATTGAAGGCGGCCTTGTCTGTGAGAGAAGTTGCCGAAGAATGAGATGTTCTGCTTCAACAATCAGCAGACTAGTCCAGAGAAACCAGGAAACCGGCTGTGAAGGACAGGCCACGTCCTGGAGGGCATAGTGTCACCACACCGGCCCAGGACCGTCACATCCGACTGATCCATCTGCGTAATTGTTTTCAGACTGCAGTGGCTACAGCACGAGAAATCCCAGGAAGAAATAACCCGCGCCTCAGCAGAATGACTGTAGCTCGTCGTCTGCATGAAAATGATTTGCATGCTCGGAGGCCGTTCAGGGGTAACATGTTGACAGCTGAGAGATGAAATCGGCGTTGTCTGTGGGCCAGAGAACATCTGAGGTGGTGGCAGAGACGTGTGTGGAGACGTCGTGGTGAGCGTTTTGCTGACTTGCATTGTTCAAGCCAACCGGTGGGGCGGTAGAAGTGTGTGGGGAGGAATCTCCTTTAACACAGGATCTTGGTTCTTGTTAAAACCCTCAATTTGATTAGTACCATATTTACCACTTTCCCAAACTGTAAAGTGAGAGGAACAGCCTTCATATGCTTCAGCAGCATATAGCAGGGGAGGGTGTGAAGTGATTACCCTTTTGCAAGATTACCATGGTACATTTGCACTGTAATTTTGCAGTTTTCCAATGGTTATACTATGCATTTACTGTAGTTTACCATACCTCTGTATTCTTTACCATGCTTATATATGCTTTACCATGCTTTCACTATGCCTAGTTACACTTTTACTATGGGACACTTATATAAGGGTAAAGATGCATGTTGCAGCTGCACACGTCCTTGAGCCAGGGACATCCAACTAGTCAGTGAAACAACATGCAGAAATAAGAAGACTTATTACAATAGGGATTTTTTTTTTTTTTTTAATAGTTAGAACAAATTATGTGGGGGCAAAAACAAATCCAAAAAGAACTGGGATACAATCATAACACAGATTATACAGCTTCATAAAATGTTTTTACTATATATATCAAATACTAATATCTTTAAAATGAACACTTGGTCTTTATAAAAACAATTAAACCATAAACACCACTGCCTGCTTGAACACACGAACACTGTAGAGATGATAAAAAGACATTCAGAAACCCAGTGCAGAATTGAGCAGGACTGTTATTCATCCAGAACTAAGTGACTCTCAAAGAATCAGGAACAAAACCAAAATAACGTTTCAGAGCAGCACAGAAATCTTTTTCAAAGACATCACTTGGACTGTTGTAAATGGGAGAACATGGTTTCTTCCCCAATTAGCTTCATGTGTCACAGGTATTAGGACCCACTCCTGGCACCACATTGCTCCCTGTGTACGGAATGTGAATGAGAGACTCAGACAGGGTCCTAATACCTGTAACACAGGAAGTGAACAGGCAGGATGTAGGCTCACCTGAGTCAAAGTGAAAATAAAGCCCACGCTCCCCAATGATGTGCTGTTATTTTATTGAGGTTAGAATGGAAATGTATCCAGTGTATATCAACAGACTGAGGCTTCTTTGCCCACCACTTTATATTATATATATTACGGTTTGAATATTGGCAAATTCTACGATTTACCGGTACACTATAAAGTTGGCGTTGCTTCCTGGAACCTAATAACTTCCTGGAACCTAATAACTTCCTGAGCTGCAGGTCAGATTAACTTCCATGACCTACAGCAGAGGAAGTGTAGGTACCAGAAAGCTGCATTTAAAACTGTATTTAAAAAGGAATACATACATGTGTTAAAGTGTTTAATCCCTGCAGTTTGGCGTAACTATCATTGAAAAGTTATATTTCTCCTCTTGATTCTTTATGAGATTCAAATCTTAATTCAAACACCACAGAGATTCTGAATCTCCTTAGCAACATTAAAACGTTATATATATATATATATATATATATATATATATATATATATATATATATATATATAATCAAGCACATCAAGAGAAATCAAAAATCAAAAAAAGCTCAAAAGTTAAGCAACACCACGAGAATACCTTTAAACAATGAAAACGTGTTCCATGAATTCAAAACAAACGAAATAAGATGTTAAAACCCCTTCTTCGCAGAGCACGCAGTGTTAGACCATTAATTGAAATCTACATCAACCAGGGGCCTAGCTAATGCATGCTTCCATTCTTCTTCTTTATATGAATGTAAAGAAAACAATGATCAAATCATCAGTAATCCGGTGGTCTTTTAGTTGCCTATTTATACATGTATTTGCTCAGCAGATGCCAATTGTATTCTAAGATATTTATACACAGTTCAAAAAACACCTCCAATGTAACCCTTTGCAATGTATCTATAAGCAGGTTAGTTTTCTATCAGACTGCAGTGTAGAGAAGTGCAATGGAAAGTGGTTTGTAGTGCAAGCCCTTGACTGCACTGGAAAAGAGAGTTGCTTCAAACCACATCTCAGCTGTAAACTCAAACTTGCACTGAAAATAGAATCAGTGGGCTGAGACGAGCCAGTTATTTCATTAACATAGAGCACAGAAAACCCTTTCAACAGTGCCAGACTTGGAAGCATCTCTCATTGAAAATGCCTAACTTCACAGTTATTATTCTCCAATTAGTTATTGATCACAAATATATCAATATGTGCAACCCAGCTTCACCATCATTATACAACCTGCCGAGCTGTGAGGGCAGTATCTGCCTGCCAGACAGCTTCGATGAACCCAATCTGATAACAGGGTCACACCCCTGCTGCATTTCTGTCATGGTGTCAACATCAATGTCCGGTAAAGCTGTGTTGCCATGGAAACATCAAGGCATCACTTATTTTCTTCCTTGCTTTCCTCGTCTTCTTTCTGGTAGAGAAAATGAACCAAGAATGTTTTAGATGTTTTTGTTTTTGGGAGGTGTATAAAAGATTGTCAATCGGTGCCCAGAACAGAGGTCTAACTATCAGAATATCCACTCCCACCTCTGTACCCCTTGCAGTGTGCACAGAACTGCGCTCCTACCTGGGGCTTGATTATCAACTCTACAGGTCCTTCAAGCCTATCGAAGCACAGATCCCACGAGTAAATATACCACCCATAACTATAAAACACTCAGTAGTGATACATTTAGATTTAATATAACAAGCGCACTGCTCTATACTGTAGTAGTCGCTCTTACTAATCCACAACTTTACTATCCGCTACATGAGTGCTTAATTGGAGTTGCATCACCTGGTTACCTTGGGAATGATTACACTTGGCCAGTACTTGCTTTGGCTCGTGTTTACTAAAGCTGGCCCTGTGTACCAGGCAGCTACTTGATTATTCCCTATGCATGGAGGGAAGTGGGCGGGGCTTGATCATCAATATTGTTTTAATCTGGGCAGCAAGCAATAATGCATTGGAGAAAGCACACTTTCTGTAGATTTTTTCAAATATTTTTAATTGGACAAGTCTGTTTGCCAATATTGTCAAATTGAATTTCTTGCCCAAATTAATTTGCTTTTAATTATGTATCAGGTATGTCTCTTCAGGCTAGAAGATGAGTAGTAAAATGTGCCTTTAATACTGACTGATCTCTTTACTGTCTATGGAATTCTTGTCTAATGGACTGTTTTTGTAGTTTTACCTTCGTGCTGAGTCGATGCACTCGATTGGCTAGCGCTAAGTCCAACACATTCATGTCCAGCTGGTAGTGGTCTACAGTGGATTCATGTGGCATCTGGAAACACAGAATACAGTTTAGCGGACTGAGGTAGTGATCCCTACTGAGACTGAGGTAGCGACCCCTACCCTACATAGATCACTCAGCTTAAACACACGATAAGGACAACAGGTTACTGAGCTGACACATCTAAAAGGATCCTAATGCTTCAGCATCAAGAACATGGCTAACCCATTCAATGCCTCACCTCTTTATAAAACACTGAATTGCCAGTTACAGAATACTCAGTGTCACACCAAAGATCTGGCTGTACAAACACTTGCTGGTGATCACAAATGACATTATTTCCAACTGTAATATAAACAAATTGAAATAAACCACCATACAATGTTTACCCAATGATTGCTAGAGAATATGTTAATTAATTGTGACACCAGGTGCATGAATAATATAATTAATAAATGGATGTACTTTCTGTATAAACATTACATTTAAAAAACAATACAATATTTTAGTCACAAAGAATAACCTGTGACATTCACACTAAAAAACTCAAATAAATGGACAATGAATCAATACTAGGTCATTAAGATCGTCTTATCGTCAGGTTGATTCCACTGATTCCCATCATTACACATACCTAGGCTTGCTGCTTCTTTTTTTCAGGGACTCACAAAATCCTGTAATAAATCACTTGGGTTCAAAAAACATAATGAAATGTTTTTATTTTGCAGCTGACCAAATGCAGAGATAACCAAGTTAAGGACAGTTACAGCACAAGAAACGGGTGCCAGTCATTTCTGACGCGTTCCTATTGCTGGCATTGCATTTCTCCGCCCCACTCAGAGCCAGCATGTGGCACAACTGGTCAGAAATGGATTATAAGATGAAAGTAGCAGATCTGCAGACCTGTTTATAATGTACAGGTTTCGAGGTGTTCCAATCAAGAACTCCAGTTAAATACTGGACAGGGTTTTTGTGAGCCCCTGAAAATAAGCGTTGACAAGGATCAAGCCGTGTCGGGAGTGACGCGTTACTGTAATCTGTAATGGTTCCTTTTTCAGACAGGTAATGAAATGTGGGAGCGGATTACATTTTGCACGAAAAAATATTGTAGTTGCTTTTCGTTGCAATTAAAATACAGCAGCTAATGCATAACGTGGAAATCAGCAAGCGCTTCATAGTGCAAGTCAAACCTTACATGCACTTGAACACGCTTTTCATATCATCTGGCTAGAAAATGGCGTCAATAGCTAGATTTTCAAAGAATATTTCGAGCTGCAGCCAGACCAAACTGAAAAAAAACATCTCTGTAAAATTATATCTGTGCCTGAGAAGTAACTATTTGTAACTAACTGTAACTAGTTGCATTTTTTCAAAGTAATACATTACTGTAACCAGTTACAATTTTGTTCAGATAACATGTAACTGTAATTGATCAGTTTTTAAAAGTAATTTACTCAAAACCTGGAGCAAGCCTACACATTGAAGTCCCATTGCAAAGCGTCAGTGCTGTGGCTGGCACTATGGCTGGGGACTCACCAGCACTGGCGGCGCTCTGAACAGGTAGCTGAAGGGGTAGTACAGCAGGTTGAGGCAGGAGGATGCATACAGGTCAGCGTAGCGCATCAGCTGGCTGGAGAAGAGAGTCTGCCGTGAGCCACAGCGAAGCAGGCTGCCCATCTTCCCGTAGCACATGTCCATCTCATGGGTCACACTCTGCACAGACAGACACACAGACAGACAGCATGACTGAGAGATCCAGGGCTACATTCTCTAAATAAACAACTCAAAAATAAAAGACTTTTCATTTTGGGTCTTGAAAGTAAATTATTTCTAAAAATGTCATGACATTAACAAAGTAATTTATACTTTGATGGCAGCAGTGTGGAGTTGTGGTTTGGGATCTGGACTCTTGACCGGAGGGTCGTGGGTTCAATCCCAGGTGGGGGCACTGCTGCTGTACCCTTGAGCAAAGTACTTTACCTAGATTGCTCCAGTAAAACCCAACTGAATAAATGGGTAATTGTATGTAAAAATAATGTGATATCTTGTAACAATTGTAAGTAAGCCCTGGATAAGGGTGTCTGCTAATAAATAAATAAATAAATAAATAATAATAATAATAATAATAATAATAATAATAATAATAATAATAATAATATTGCTGGAGATATGGATCTCCAGGGGAAACAAAGAAAGAAAGATAAAGAAAGAAAGAAAAAAAAAGAAAGAAAGAAAGAATTCTGAAGTCTTACTTTGATCTGAGTCTGGATGGCACTGATATCAGGGCACTCTGTGCTGCCACTGTCCAGGTGTCTAAAACAACACAGTAAGAGGGTCAGCGACACACAACCACTCCTGCACAGACACACACACACACACAACCACGCCTGCACCCAGATACACACCTGCACCCGGACACACACACGGATACATGCCTGCAGCCAGACACACACACACACACACACACACAAACAAACACGCCTGCACCCAGACACACACACAGACAGATACATGACTGCACCTGGACACACACAACCATGCCTGCTCCCAGACACACACACACACACACACACACATACATGCCTGCACCCAGACACACACACACACACACACACAAACATACCTGCACCCAGACACCACACACAGACAGATACATCCCTGCACCCGGACACACACACACACACACACACACACACACCTGCACCCCGACACACATACACAGACAGATACACGCCTGCACCCCGACACACACACACAGACACGCCTGCACCCAGACACACACACAGACAGATACATGCCTGCACCTGGACCCACACAACCACGCCTGCACCCAGACACACACACACACAGATACACGCCTGCATCCGACACACACACACACACATACACAGATACATGCCTGCACACACATACACACAGATACATACCTGCACCCAGACACACACACACACACACAGACACGCCTGCACCCAGACACACACACACACAGACAGATATATGCCTGCATCCGACACACACACACACACACACACACACACACACACACACACACACACAAACGCCTGCACCCAGATAAATATAAAGCTATCAGAAGGGTAGGCTACACCGTTAGGACACTGCACTGAATCCATTTCAAACTTACTTGTAAAGCTCTGCTAGAAATATATCCAGGCTCTTCAACTCATCAAACAGATCTGAAAGAAAATGCAAATCATTAGTAAAACAAGGGGTCCATTGCTGTTCTTGTTAATCCATAATACTGTTTCTCAGCTACATTTGCCTCTAAACTTTTAATGAACATATCTGTATCTTAAATGATGCTCCCAAATATAAGAATCTTCTTTAACTTCAGCCCAGACTTGTTTAGCTGGCTTACTACATCAGGACACATTCCGCCTTTGACCCACAGGGGAGCTATTGTATAACAGTTGTGAGCAGCAGTCCCACAACCACACTGAATACTATTGGTCTCGATTGATTGTTCCCCTGGGGCTGAGCTGGTGTCAGTTTAAAGGAGTGTGTGTTGAAAGTTGGATTCAGGATCCCTATAGGGACTATATAGTAAACGAGCCTCTGTAATCCCAAAGGTTGCCGGTTTGCATCCTCCTTTCTTATACAAGTTTTTTTTCATATATATTAACATGGCAAATGCTTTTTGCTCTGTTATTTATTTCATTCATGCATTGGTTTTCTTTGCATCTTTTTGACAGTCATTTCTAAAATCATTTTTACTACTGAATACATTTCAAGTTTTGTTTGTTTGACTATTCAAATATTTGTCCCAGCACTACAAAAGTAATTTAATGACAAGTAATTTGTTACTTTTTAGTTTCATAAATCTTACCTATGATGGAATTCTTTTGACTATCTAGGTCTCAAATGTGCAGTTTCGAAAAAACACGATATCACAAACATTCAGTTAAAAACACCTCGTACTACACTAGGGTTTTGAGTTCTCAGTTTCCTAGCTTTCCCTATAAGGAAATCTGTTACACTTGCACTTCCTGGGTCATTTCACCTGAGCAGTATCTGTGGGTCAAGCATTATACTAGCTGCAAAGCATGTCAGTCGTTAGGAGAAGCAGCTGGTTAGTTACGGAGAGGAAGGAGCTTTTGAAGGGGTGGGACGGTTTCACTCTCCAGGTGAAATTACCATGTATTTCTTTCAAAACTATTAATTGAGACCTATATAGTGAATGGACATGTATGGTGTGGAACATGTGTGGAATTATTTTGTCAGCTCCATCTCTAACAACCCTGCTGTACTCACAGCTCCTCTCTGTCCAGACCCCTGCTGTACTCAAAGCTCCTCTCTGTCCAGACCCCTGCTGTACTCACGGCTCCTCTCTGTACAGACCCCTGCTGTACTCACGGCTCTTCTCTGTCCAGACCCCTGCTGTATTCACAGCTCCTCTCTGTCCAGACCCCTGCTGTACTCACAGCTCCTCTCTGTCCAGACCCCTGCTGTACTCACAGCTCCTCTCTGTCCAGACCCCTGCTGTACTCACGGCTCCTCTCTGTCCAGACCCCTACTGTACTCACAGCTCCTCTCTGTCCAGACCCCTGCTGTACC
This sequence comes from Acipenser oxyrinchus oxyrinchus, assembly GCA_030684275.1. Taxonomy (NCBI): domain Eukaryota; kingdom Metazoa; phylum Chordata; class Actinopteri; order Acipenseriformes; family Acipenseridae; genus Acipenser; species Acipenser oxyrinchus. The sequence goes on from JAGXEW010000160.1 coordinate 47,331, forward strand.
CACAGCTCCTCTCTGTCCAGACCCCTGCTGTACTCACAGCTCCTCTCTGTCCAGACCCCTGCTGTACTCACAGCTCCTCTCTGTCCAGACCCCTGCTGTACTCACAGCTCCTCTCTGTCCAGACCCCTGCTGTACTCACAGCTCCTCTCTGTCCAGACCCCTGCTGTACTCACAGCTCCTCTCTGTTCAGACCCCTGCTGTACTCACGGCTCCTCTCTGTCCAGACCTGCAGCTCCTTGGCCAGCTCCGGCACCACCAGGTATGTCTTCCAGCCCTGACGCTTCTTTGACTTCAGGATGTCTCCGAAAATGTGATCCCCACGTACAGGATATCCTTGCCTTTCACCCGCAGCAGTTCGCAGATAATATCTGAGGAGCCTGCAGTGAGGAGGGAGAACAAGGAGGGGTGAATGGCATGTAGTACCCTTTAAACAACTGGATTAATCACTCTACTCTAAACAACTCAGAAGATCATATCTGGTCAACTTCTTGAGGAATCACACTGTAAAAGACTGATTTGCCCAGAGTTTCATAGAAAATGGTAGACCCAGTATTTTTCATATTAGGGAGTATCTACCATGTTTATGGTTGAGTAGCAGACTTTCTTGTGATTGTAGCTAACAAAATAATTCCAGAACTCTTCCAGGTTGTGTACACTGTTCATTACATACTTCTCAAATGTGCAGGCAACACATTTAATATATGATATATGGAACTACATTTGGTTAAAGAAATTTCTGTTTGCAAACCTTGCTTTCATTTGGTGCTGTACTTGCTTGGTCATTGTCCCCACCCCTTCAATACCTTCTTTCATGTCATTAACAAATCAGCTGCTTCCACTAATGACTGACATGCTTTGAGCCACTAACATACAGGAAGTGCAAGTGCAAACAGCGAACCCAAGAATAAGGCATAGAAATTGAGAGCTTCCTTTATCCTAAAGTAGTACCAGAGACTATGTTTTATAATGAAAATATTTGCGATTACATGTGTTTCTTTCAAATCTCCACATTTGAGATGTATTTAGTGAATGGAAGTGCAAAACGGATACTATTTAGGTACTGCAGTTCTATTGTTAGCTGCAATAACTTTAATGAAAGCTGGCTTACCTCCTGAGTACACAGTGCCGTGCTGCAGGCCCCCAGTGTAGGTACCGATCCTCAGCTTCCCAGTGTCCTGCAGGAACAGACAGAACAATAGCCACTCCTTTCTTGCATTAGCAGGACAGATCATTATGATTTCCGCTCTGTATGCATGCATACGCGGATATTAAAGAGTAGATTCAAATGACATTTTCATAGATAGTTGCTGTCCTGTTATTTATATTGTTTCCAACAGTGGGTCTTTTTTGTAATTATTCCAATAGATTCTTTTTTTATTATTATTCTCTGTGTCAAAGACATGCGTTCAGGAGCAGCTCTCCAGCTCTAGTTGTCAGACTGTCTTTCAAAACACATGTGTAACACAGACTAGGTCAGATGAACATGTATTGTGTAAAAGTACAGAGCGTGTTTTGTGATTAAGTCTGTCCTTCAGCTTCTTGTGAATCATCCATACATATAACTACAATAACAGTATGTTAGTGACATACTGAAAATACAACACCAGCATGTCAGTAACATACTTCCCACGGTTATCAATTGAAAATCAATGATGAAAAAGTTGATGACATATGGCATATATGAACAGTGAATAAATAATGTTACTGCGTTTCATGACAATTGGAAATGTGCTTCTCCAGACACTGGTATACTGTATGTATGCTAATGCATTGGGGGGCTGTGCTCTCATATCTATGTCAGCCTAATAATAAAATTACCAACAACAACAATAATAGCAATTCTCACCCTGTCCACCTGTCTTAGAACAGTCCCTTCCCCAAAAGAGTGGTTTCCTCGTTATCCACGACAATCAAGTCAAAGTAAGAACGCCAGGGCTTCTTTGGAGTGCTGGGCTGTGGGAGGCAGGCCAGGTTATGTGACCACACATAGAATGGCATTAGACTGCTCTGAACACTTTGTCTGAGTTACAGTTGTGCCCCTCACTCCCATTCTGAGACCCACTCTTCTGTGCCACTGCCTCCGATATAAAGCCGCTAAACACCACATCACAAACTAATAAAAGGATGTTTTATAACAGAGACGGCCCATACTGTGAAACTGCAATTTTGTAAAGCATTCCAGAACACCCTGTGGCACCCTGTAGCATTCTTACTACATGAAGTGCTTGTAGCTTTGAAATAATTACATAAATAACACTTAATTACACACAACCTGTCATACACTTCCATTTGCTGTATAAATTAGCAGTTTTGAAAGAAGCTAAATTAAAGCTGTTTGGTAAGTACGTTAGAAAGTTCTCAGTTTGCGTGCCTTCCTTTAGTAAACTTTCCTCTTAGATACATTTCAGACTTCAGCTGGTAACTGCATCTGAGGGGTGTTGGGTTATTTGATAGCAAATGGCCTAACCCTCATGAAACTGTACTGCAGTAAATTTGCATGGTAATTTTGCAGTTTTCCCATGCTTTTCCAATGGTTATAGTAAGCATTTACCATAGTTTACCATAATTTACCATAGTTTTTTATTTGCTTTACAATGCTTACTTATGCTTTAACCTGCTGTCACTATGCTTTATTACACTTTGATATGCTCTTACAGTAAACTTTTATAAAATAAATTAGCAAAATTGTATAATATGCAAATTATTTTAAGCTTACATAGACACTCAGAAAAAGGGAAAGTGAAAATGCAAACATTCAGGCAACATGCAACTCACCGCTGAGTCTTGAGAGAAGTCAAACAGGTATGTCATTATTGCCTAAAAAGACCAGACAAATTATCACTAATACTGCCACTGTAGCAGTTTACAGCATTTACTATAATCATTCACACCTCCAGTTAGCTTTACTTTTAACTCAAAAGTTTAAAGTTTATAGCTGTCAAACATGTCTTCTCTCTAAGTACAGCTGGTACACCCACGAGAGTGTAATCCTTAACCTGTCCCCCTGCAACAGAGGTTGTAAGAGATACCACATTTCTTTAATGTGGAATTTCATACCAATATATTTCTCTATACAATAAATACAAAGTGTGGAGCATTTGGATTGACAACCAGTGTGTCCAAAGCTCTTGATCTTTAACTCTTCCTGATAAAACTCATACATCCCAAACTCTTCCTGATAAAACTCTTTTCCCCGAAGCAGGGCTATAGTCGAATAACATTGAAAGGGGAGCTTCCCTACTGCTGACAGACTGCTAATCTGGGACGCTGTCATCAAGTCACCATGCAAACGGCAGAAATAAAAGGTGATGCTGACTGTACAGCCACAGCAGGTTTACATTGGGGCAGCTGCATGATGCAGGTAGGGGTGTGCAGACTCTCACACTTTCTGAATAATTCCCTTCAAGAAGTTTTAAGTTGTTCAGTATTAATTAAATGGAATAAAACGTGTTAATTACTCAACAACAAATAAAGCGTTCCTCGGTTGCACTTCTTTACACAATTACTGAGTACCAAATCTTATGTTCTTAATATTAATCTAATAGTGTGATTTAATATAGAACCTGCTGTGATCAAACTAACTAAAACCACTCCTGTTTTGCTTGAGATTATCTGTCTTTCTTTTATCCTTTTGATAACAAATCATTTTAATTTCTCTTTGCTTGTTTCCTGAAAAGAAAAAAGAAAATGAAAGGAGCCTACAGGAAGCCTACAGTTGATATGTTTAGAATACATTTCTGAGATAACAAACATTACTGTATACAGTATGGGAAAAATAAGCTCAAGGCAAGGTGAAGCAGTGGGTTAATGCACTAGCTTCTCAGTTTGAATCAAGTTTAGATCACAAGCTAAATGAATTTACTGGTTAATTTTCAGTAGACAGTAGTTAACCACTGGACCACACAGCCTCCTCACTTCCACTGTATAATTTGACTTCATTTGCAGCCTCTGCTTGGGGAAGCATGCACTTTGTAGAAACCACAGATGTGGTTAAAGCAATCTATGGTCTTTTAGGCCTTAAAATGTAACTGGTCTAGCTGCAATCACCTCACTCAGGAACAGTTCATTGACATACAGTATATTTGAGAGCAGAAAAGTTGAACTGTACATTGATAAAGGCACAAGTGAAAACATTTGTATACTTGGCTTAATTTCTTATCATTTATTTCAAATGTCATTCTCATTTCTTTTTTACATTTCCGTTACTATTCTAAGATGTTTGCAGTCATTTTGAGTGTTTCTAATGAATCCTCATGTGGCAGAGCAGGGCTCTGCCCTTGTAAATATTGGCAGGGATGGGGTTAAATTCTCCTCCCTGCCCAGGTTTATTGTGTCAGGTGGGAGTATTTAACAATCAATTAGCACCCAGCCACCTCAAATAAAGGAGGCCTCAGCTACTCAGTAGGGAGAGGTAGCTGAGGAAGCAAGGGTGTTTTTCTTTGTGTGCTGGAGTTTTAATTTTGCAATCCAGTGAAGGCAAAGCTCAGCCTGGAAGCTTTATTTCTGTAAGTTTTACTTTGTGTTTACTGTTTGTGTTTAAGAACCTTTTGTTTGGCCCTTGTGCCTGTTTATTTTGTGTTTTCTATTTTATAAAAGTCTTTTGTTTGAACTGCAGTCTGTTTTGGGCCTCATCCCTTGTGCCACCCTGTCACATGTGGTGTCAGAAGAGGGAAATAGCGCCTCCGGAGGTTCACAGAAGTACTGCAGGATTTTTTTTTTTGAATAGCGATTTTTTTTGTGAGTTTTTTTTTTGCTGAAAAAAAAGGATGGGAGGAAAAAGGAGGAAGAGCGGCAAGAGGCAGCAGCAACAGCTGCCACCGGGGACATAGGCCCAATCTACATAGTAGATGAATGGTGCCCTGGTTGTGGGGCATTTGGACACACAGTGGCCATCTGCCCCATCCAAACAGAGGTGAGGGGAAGGAGGCAGAGAGGAAGGAAGACGTGGGAGGAAGAGGAGTGGTGCACCCACTGCATGCAGCATGGGCATAAGGAGCACCACTGCCTGGAGGTCTTCCAGGACACAGACCTGGAGTGGGAGGAGCCTGAATGTCCTGCGCCTGAGTGGGAGGAGCCTGAATGTCCACAGCCCAAGAGGGGGGAGTCAGGCGTCCACAGCCCAAGAGGGGGAGTCGGTGCGTCCACAACCCAAGAGGGGAAGGCCGTGACGTCCACAGCCCAGGTATCCGCCAGCAGAGGGAGATTTCCTGCTGGTTCCACCTCTATGAGAAGACTGTGTGTCGCTCCCACCTCCACCAGCAGAGGGAGAATACCTGCTGGTGCCACCTTCACCTCCATGGGAGGACCTGTGTGTGGGGGTGGAGCCGTTGTCCCGAGAGCCAGAAGGGGAGGAGCCACGGATCCGAGAACCGGAAGGGGAAGGCTGATGCTCCTCAGCAGCCCTTGCACATGCTGCTGAGAGGAGCTCAGTGGAGGCGCACCGGACTGCAATGGCAGGAGGTGCCAGCCCGACCTCAGAGGCTGCTAGAATGGCCACAGCCACCACCACCGATGCTGGAGTGGCTGGAGCCATTGCCACCTGAGGAGCTGGAACTGCCGTTGCGGAGTGGCCGCCATCTCCGCCTGCTGTTCCCAAGGGTCTGCCTGCTGTCCTCGAGGGTCCGCCATCTCCGCCTGCTGTTCCCGAGGGTCCGCCTCCTCTGCCTCTGTTACCGAGGGTCTGCCTGCTGTTCCCAAGGGTCCGCCATCTCCGCCTGCTGTTCCTGAGGGTCAGTTCGCGTGCTTTGAAGGTCCAGGGCCCCCGCCATTGAAGAAAGCTTGGGGTATCCGACATCAACCCAGCCCACCACTGCCGCTGAAATAGCCCACCCGAGGGACATAAGGGGACTCTTGGGGGAGGGCTTGGGTTCAAAGGGGGAGTTTGGCCAATTGTGCGTGGGGGAGGTGTGTAAATAGTGGCAGGGATGAGGTTAAATTCTTCTCCTGCCTAGGTTTATTGTGTCACGTGGGAGTATTTAACAATCAATTAGCACCTAGCCACCTCACATAAAGGAGGCCGCAGCTCCTCAGTAGGGAGAGGTAGCTGAGGAAGTGTTTTTTCTTTGTGTGCTGTTTTTGTTAATTTTGCAATCCAGTGAAGGCAAAGCTCAGCCTGGAAGCCTTATTTCTGTAAGTTTTTACTTTGTGTTTACTGTTTGTGTTTAAGAACCTTTTTGTTTGGCCCTCGTGCCTGTTTATTTTGTGTTTTCTATTTAATAAAAAGTCTTTTGTTTGAACTGCAGTCTGTCTTTGGGCCTCATCCCTTGTGTCACCCTGTCACACCTCAGTACAGCCTTTCTCATTCCATTCAAACGTGTGACAATGTGACCTTTCAACTCTGCCAGCCTCGCCTACATAAATATAAAAGTAAAGTGTGCAGGAACAGCTGAAAATGTCACATGATTTCTATGGAATGAGGAAGACTCTTCAGTGAAGGCACTTCAGATTCTCCAGGCAAGCTCATAGAACCCCAAAGCCGGGTAAAGGCAGAATTACAGAACTCAATATTGGAGCAACAGACCACTCAGAATGATTGCAAACAGCACACAGTACAGGACATGTTAAAAAGAATTCTAAATGATGTTCTTTAGGGGCAGGGTTCTCTTATACTCACATCAGTGTAGCAGTAGTCACTGTTCGTGGCCAGGAAGACGCTGGCTACCTCTTTGATGCTGCTCAGCAGGAGGGGTAGCCGGGCTGAAACAGGGAGACTCATGATGAATAGGAAGTCTATGAAAGGCTGGCAGCGATTAGGTCCAGCGGCTCTATCTTCATGGGATAAGGCACAGGATAGAAGAGTTCCTGACTGGTGGTCTGCCAATAAGAGCACAGCCTATCCTAGCATCTTCACCATCCTCGTACTCCATTAACCAGCCTAGCATCTTCACCATCCTCTTACTCCATTAACCAGCCTAGCATCTTCACCATCCTCGTACTCCATTAACCAACCTAGCATCTTCACCATTCTCATACTCCATTAACCAGCCTAGCATCTTCACCATCCTCATACTCCATTAACCAGCCTAGCATCTTCACAATCCTCATACTCCACTAACCAGCCTAGCATCTTCACCATCCTCGTACTCCATTAACCAGCCTAGCATCTTCACCATCCTCGTACTCCATTAACCAGCCTAGCATCTTCACCATCCTCGTACTCCATTAACCAGCCCAGCATCTTCACCATCCTCATACTCCATTAACCAGCCTAGCATCTTCACCATCCTCAAACTCCATTAACCAGCCTAGCATCTTCACCATCCTCATACTCCATTAACCAGCCTAGCATCTTCACCATCCTCATACTCCATTAACCAGCCTAGCATCTTCACCATCCTCGCACTCCATTAACCAGCCCAGCATCTTCACCATCCTCGTACTCCATTAACCAGCCTAGCATCTTCACCATCCTCGTACTCCATTAACCAGCCTAGCATCTTCACCATCCTCATACTCCATTAACCAGCCTAGCATCTTCACCATCCTCATACTCCATTAACCAGCCTAGCATCTTCACCATCCTCATACTCCATTAACCAGCCTAGCATCTTCACCATCCTCATACTCCATTAACCAGCCTAGCATCTTCACCATCCTCGTACTCCATTAACCAGCCTAGCATCTTCACCATCCTCGTACTCCATTAACCAGCCTAGCATCTTCACCATCCTCGTACTCCATTAACCAGCCTAGCATCTTCACCATCCTCGTACTCCATTAACCAGCCTAGCATCTTCACCATCCTCGTACTCCATTAACCAGCCTAGCATCTTCACCATCCTCGTACTCCATTAACCAGCCTAGCATCTTCACCATCCTCGTACTCCATTAACCAGCCTAGCATCTTCACCATCCTCGTACTCCATTAACCAGCCTAGCATCTTCACCATCCTCATACTCCATTAACCAGCCTAGCATCTTCACCATCCTCGTACTCCATTAACCAGCCTAGCATCTTCACCATCCTCGCACTCCATTAACCAGCCTAGCATCTTCACCATCCTCATACTCCATTAACCAGCCTAGCATCTTCACCATCCTCGCATACTCCATTAACCAGCCTAGCATCTTCACCATCCTCGCACTCCATTAACCAGCCTAGCATCTTCACCATCCTCGCACTCCATTAACCAGCCTAGCATCTTCACCATCCTCGTACTCCATTAACCAGCCTAGCATCTTCACCATCCTCATACTCCACTAACCAGCCTAGCATCTTCACCATCCTCACTCCATTAACCAGCCTAGCATCTTCACCATCCTCATACTCCATTAACCAGCCTAGCATCTTCACCATCCTCGTACTCCATTAACCAGCCTAGCATCTTCACCATCCTCGACTCCCCTAACCAGCCTAGCATCTTCACCATCCTCATACTCCATTAACCAGCCTAGCATCTTCACCATCCTTGTACTTTTTTCAATAGGCAGGCACATAAAAATCTTGGTAAATTATACAGTGGTTTCACAGACCCCTGTTAGCACTAATCTTGTACAACCTTACCAAAGGTAACATCAGGTAGTCCAGGATTAGTGCTAATGGGACTCTGTGAAACCTTAGGAAGATGACATAAATCTCAAAAGTGGGTTAGTACTAATTTGATATTTTCTACTGTCTTCTGTATAACTTTGTGAATTGTCATGTGTTTCCGTGCTGCTAGTTTTGCAGTAACGTCAGAGAGCTCTTGACCCAGGCCCCTGCAGTCCAGCTCAGATGGGGTTGATATACAGTTTGGAATGTCGTCACTTACGCCTTTTATCACATACTTCTCCAGGTTTTCCAGTGTCTTTTCCTTCAGGATACCCTGGGATGCAAGAGCAGAACATTACATTGAGCAACTCTACAGACTGTAAAGAATGCTTTAGACCAGCAGCAGTTTAGGGATATTTTTAACTTCTTAGCCGCTTGATATTCTATTAAGTGAGGGTGGAAATGATGACAAAGGGGGCAACAGTAAATGCTGCCCCTCCGCAACTGTGGAAAATATGAGTAAATACAAACTCCCTGTGCAAAGTAACAGGTGAAGAAGGGGCAGCAATTACACATGCACACCCCTAGTGGACATTTTCTATAGCCAATCCATTCCATTGCAGGACTTTGTTCCAACCAGATCCTTCATTATTTAATTGCACTCTACAGTCCTATAAGCATTAGAAATGAGAGGTCCTGACCGTGTCATGCACGTAATCCATGGCATCTCGGACGCCCTGGAACATGCTGCAGAAAGACATGAAGAGATCCCGTGTTTGTAGCCTTTCTGCCAGCTAGTGGGAAAGAAAAAGATCATTGTTACATATCTTCTGTGTATACAAGAGCAGAATTTAAAAAAATACTGCTGCAGTAAAATGAGCCATCGCCTTTGTTTTAAATCACTCAATATTAAATCAGTACAGTATCTTAATATCATGAAAAATAGATTCCCCAGGAAAGACAGACAGACAGATTCCTCCAGTATATTCCCCAATTCTGATGCTCTCAATAACGTAAAGTAAATGAATCCAGCAAATCTTACTTAATATGTTTCAAGGCATTCCTTCAAGGCATATGGTCTGAAAACATTTGGCCTATAAAAGTTTCACATCTGTATTACTTTCTTCAAGAGGCATGGCTTTGAGAACACTGTAAAGGTCTTACTTGATGTATCTGGTGCAGTTGGTGAAAAAGTTGACGAGGCAAGCATACAGGTAGGTTTCTAGGAAAGAAAATAAAACAAAATGAGACTCTAGAAATGAGGGCAGCTCAATCAATAACGCTTCAGGCTCCCGCTGCTGCTGCCATACCAGATAAATGAGACACAATTTAGCACACAGCCTCGGACCTCTGTGAAAGTAGGACACGAGTGCAGAGAGAATAGGTTTGAAACTAACGCAGTCTGGGGAGGCACTGTACACAGAAGCTCCAGTTTACATTGCAATCAAAGTGTTCATGACATATGTTCTGAACACAGTGTGATCATTGGCCTTTTTGAAGCTGTAAAAGCTAGGCCCTCTTTCAGCTCTAGAATTTGAATCTGTTTCACAATTTGGGCTTCCCCAGTGGCTAACCTAGTGAAAGCACTTCTACTGGGAGTGCAGGGTAAGCCATGCGGCGTGATTTGAAACCTGGCTGCATCAAGTTGTATCTTGGCAGCATAGGGAGCTCTGGATTGGCTTTGGCCCTCCCCCACGGTCAGGGAATGGTTCACCTTGTCCTGCTCACATTGTGCCTGTATTATTAGGTCAGGTTCAAGGCATATAAGTACAGTAGTCAAGTATAGTAGACAGAACTTAACATTGAAAATGAATAGGATGAGATCATCTGCAGGTCCAGGTGTGAAGGGAAAGGGAGTTATCTAGTTTTAGATGAGGAATTATAGATTGATACAGTGGTGTGCACAAGGGGAACAACTAAAACTGCTACTCAGAATTTGAATGTTGTATGAGTGTCTATATGCTCCACTACTGGCAACATTACCAAATATCTGGGTATAAACATGTTTACAATCATTCTGAGAGGGTCTGGGTTTGTTATTACCTTGTGTCTATAAATCTAAATCCTAACCATCTACTCTCTGGGCCATATTTTCATACCTGACTAAACTGACTAAAGTTATGTGTTTTTTTTAGGCAGGTGTAGTCAGAGCTGATATAGCCCTGATGTTCGTAAATGACTAAGGGGTAGATGTACTAAGATGGGCCGGTCGCATTGCAAACATACCGCAATTTGCATTTTCATTACGACAATTCACAAAGTGCACATTTTGTCGTATGTACTAAGAAAAAATATGTCAATGAAGAGAGACGCAATCTACTCTTAGCGAGATCTCTAGCGAGAGTTGTGCGACATTTTTTCAAATAAAATAGCGGCAGTTGAGCTGTGGTTTGCTGCAGCAGACAGTGCCTGAAGGATAACGTCCATACATGCAAGGGTGCAAGAATCAAAATAACATTGTTTTTGTTAAATGTAAATGTCATCTGTACAATGCATTCTGTTCCGTCTTCATTTCACCTGTTTTAATACTGTTCTATAGATATAAAAATGAAAGGCAGTTTAATCCCATCAGATTCTATTACAGGGCCCCCACCTTCACCCCCAAAAATGCTTTTCATAATCATACAGTAGCCCTCGCTAAACCAGACATGTTTGTCCGACATAAGGAGGTGTTGGGTTTAAAACAATACAGTAAAATCGCACACATACATTTACAGTTCTCAATGTATTTTAAATATCAATCACTGCGCTGAAATAACACTAATGTGTTTTGGGTAGGCTACACATTACATTATATAAAATATAAATCTGTACAGTAGACCTATACAGTACAGTAGTAAAATCAAATGAATACCTGGTACACTTTTATTTTGTGTTACCAGTAGGCTAAAGTACAAAAAATCATGCTGCTGCATTGTACACATTGGTGTACAATGCTAATAAAAGATTATTTTAAATTGAAACTAATGGTTTTAGGGTTTTTTATTTTATTTTAATTACTATTATTTTTAACTTGGTCTAGTAGCCTAGACAATTAACACACAATAGATCATGGTCCTATACAGATGCTCAGAATGAGCTGGAGGGGTTAGTGGCACATGTGTGCAATCTACTGCTCCCAACACGCTGGGAAAACCAGAAAAACATAGAAATTTGTTTTCAGGGCTTGTAAGTACTCTCTGACTTGAGTGAAAATTAGGTACTTGGGTGTCCGTCTCAAAATACATTGAGCACAACTGGTAACGCACAAGAAAAAGCGGACTGGGAAATGCCAGCAACAATTGTGACTGTTGAAAAGTTCTTAACAAATTGAAACAATTGTAAGTGTCGCAATTGCCCACAGCTTTAGTACACCTCATTATAATATTTTTGATCCCTCATTTGTATCTCCACCCTGTTTTTGTGAATTTCTGCAGGAACGCCCAGAATGACATATTAATTTAAGTCTAAAGCGCAAATAAGAACTGTGGCTGCAAAGCATTCGCTAAAATGATGCTAACAGCGATGCGTTTGTTTAGTACATTTCACGCTACACTTCCGACTGGTTTGAATGTGGTTTGCAACAATTGCGACAGACGCTACACTTTAGCAGTTTAATTAGGGGTTTAAGCATCTAAAATCACTTATGACTAGAATTGAGTCTAGATGACTCAATTCTCTCTTACAGGTGACACCTGATTTAGACGTGTCAATGTAGCTGTGATTTTCGAAACCTGTAGTCACTAATGTGTTCATTGATGAGGCAGGATATGAATTAGGATGGTAATGAGCAGACGGGGCTCAGAATCGGCTACATTTAGTTGTTTAGGTGTTTGTAACGGTCATTTGTGTTTCTGAAAAAAAAGCATGAGCCATGCTTTACAATAAATAGCTGCAAACTTCAGTACAACTGGAGAGTCTGCCTCTCGGTTCTGAAGAAAATAAAACAACATAAAGCCACATTTTTCGCCTGAGGAAGTAGAAATATTTGTTTATGCCGTTCTTCATTTATATAAAACCTTCCCTAAGGCACACAGATCCCATGATCAAACAAGAGGATGGTATAACGTGTTTAATCCCGCAATTGTATAAAATTATTTTAAAGTTTTCGAACTCGAATATATTTATTCACTTCAGTCACTATTTTGGACACGGGCTTATACCCAAGTTGTTTTTTGAAATAAATAAATAAAATAAATAAGTAAGTAAAATGAATGAATGAATGAATAAATAAATAAATAAATACATACATAAATAAATAGGCATGTATTTATTTATATATTTACTTTATTTAGGCATAAAATATCCTCCATACTTTAAAAAGCCCCCATAGAATCTTAGGGCAGTGGTTATCTTCACTGCCACAGGAACGGCAAAGCTGCACATTGTGGAGTTCAAATCCTCTGATAACTCCTCACATAAATCCAACATTGCTTGTGTATTTAGTTATCTGTTAGACCCAAAAAACTAATACAGGGTCTGTATAATCTAGCAAAAGGATATTCCTTTTATTATTCTCCTTCTCTCTGCCTGCACCGCAACCACAAATCTGCCATTCTCGCTTTCAAAAGGGTAGTGAATTGTCTATCTTTTAAACAGTAGCGACTAAAGTTAAACCAAATAGAAGCAGGTGCAACTCAGAAAGTCTTAAAAGCCTAATAGATGTGTAAATGCTTCGCACTTAGGGGTATGTCAGCTAATTTAACTAGCCGTGAATAAAGTCAAATAGACAGACCACTAAATCCCACGAAGCACCTAAACGCACACATTCGAAAATCGCACACACACAAGTCACCCGTCTAAACGGCATTATGCATGCTTAAACCCCTTAGTCACATATGAAGATAGGGCCCTCTCTGTCTATATATCTATGTAGAGCAGGTCACAGTGTGGCATGATGCTTATGGAATGAGGAAGGCTGTTCAGACCTGGCACTTAGGGTTCTCCAGACAAGCTCAAAGCAGCTCAGCGCTGTGATTCACTTTGTGTGCGGATGTGTGTGCTGCTCTTACCTGCCAGGTTGAAGAGGGTGTTGAGAATGTAGAATCGGTCGGTGTTGTCTCTCTGGATGAACCTATTGGGGTAGTAGTTCTGAATGTCAGACCTGAGGGAGAAAAAACCTATTTAGGGGACTGTTTCAGTGTGCTCCTTCTTAATGGAATCACACGTGATGATCTTTACCATCAACATCAGCGATGCTTTGGAAAGAAAACTGAAATACATATTAGTAACATACACCTCCCACAGTTAGAGCTATCACCATATCACCGTGACCTACATCCACAATATGTTCATGTAAAAATAATTTAAGTGTGACACATGTACAGACAGATAGAGAGGTTCCTCCATTTACCCCAAGATTCTGTCACTTTCTTGAGAGAATTTTATCACAATTAGATAAACGGTTCTCTAGCAATTTGTAAGGGCGACATACACACATACATAATAACAGATAGAGAGAGTGCAGCAGCTTGGTGTGCAGGGTGAGTCTTACAGCGCAGGTTCACACCCTGGCTCTGGTCTTCACTGGGGACTCTTAAGGGAGTGTCGCATTGGCTCTGGCGCTCCCGTGGGTTAGAGAGGCAAAACCATCAGGGACTGTTTCTCCTCATCAAGCTACAGCGAACCCTGCTGGTGAGGCGCTGGGATCAGAGGATGGTCACTGAACCTTTCGCATTCCTTTGCCATGTGGGGAAGTGATGCGGTGAGAGGAAAAGTGATTGAGAGGAAATCGGAGGGAAAAATATAATTGGGCACACTAATAATAATAATAATAATAATAATAATAATAATAATAATAATAATAATTTTAATTTGGAAAGAATATGATTATTTAGATAAATGTACAGAAGTATGGAGTAGAGCTTCCTCTTATTTTAGGGATGTAGATTTTGATTAAAATATTATACATGATAACCAAGTATCAGTACAGATAATTATATATATTCCTGTTCATCATAGTAAAAAAAAGTCAGGTTTTGGGTAATATTGAGTTAAATTGGGCCCTTTTCACAAACTTCAAGGAATATTTTGTAAGTGTTTTTTAAAGTCTATTTTGAATATCTAAATAATGTTCGCAGATTTTATTAAACAGTTTTAGAAAAGGCTAGAAGTATATTTTCTAATTTTTCAAGAACTCTAAAAAAACATTCCTTAAAACAGGCCTTAAAGTACCTGTTTCCTTTCATGTATGACAGCACTAACAAAAGAACCAGCTTGCTTGTCATCACTTTTACAGCAAAACCCATCTTAGCAAACATCTGAACTCAACAGTCAATTGCTCTAGCCAGTAACCTTCAGAGAGAACTTGAAAAAGAAGCCTTAATGATTTCAACTAACAAAATGATACCATAAATCATACATGTTGTGCACTTCCATACACTATACAGGGTTAGAAACACCTGTTCGCCCGAGGAGAATTAAATCTGATGAGGACTGGGCGGGTACTTAAAACAAATGTACACATATTCTCTCACATTCACAGTCTTGTGTTAAAAAATGCAGGAAAGTCCATTTTCTAACACAGTGTAACAGTGGTGAATAAGCATTCATAATGCTTATAAACCAGTCACTCAGAACTGAACCCTCCCTTCATCTCCCCTGCAATGCCAATCCCACTTAATGAAGTTTACGCTTGAGTACTCCCTCTGTGCGGGATGCATTTGATTTTACTGAAACACGTTGTAGCTTTGAGTAAGTGTGAAGTCATTTTACAAAAATGTGGAGATTTATACCAGGTTGCGACCCCACCACAAAACAAAACAAAAAAGACTGAAGATGTGATTAGAAAAGGGGCCAGTTGTAATAACGAGATCAAAATATAGGCCACGTTTTACTAAACAATTTAAAACTAATAAATAAACAATAACCATAATGAACGTTATTGTAATATGTTGCTTAAAACATAGTAACATAGTAACAATACAGTACTATAGTACCATTTTAATAGCAAACCTATATCTTACGACCGGTATTTAAATTGTGGGGAAACCTCAGCATTTCCAGAAATATATTTTCAGGGCAGTTTTCGTACCTCCCATTAAATCTGCATGATGGCACACTCGCTGTAGCGTCCAGAGATAAAGGGCCTCGTTTACTTAAAGGGCACACAATCAGTGTCCACGTTGATGATTTCCGTATTTACTATTGCAATTTTATTCATTATCGCGTGAAATAGTGGGCATATTATGGTGCACACTGATTTTGATCAGAATGAATACGTGATTTGTATGGTGATTCATGATAATGTATTTAAATGAGGCACCCCGCTCTGAATAATGAGATGAGCTTCATTCACACCATATTTACTAAAGGGCGATAATCGTAGTATGCACCTTAAAGTGAGCGATAATTAGTTTGTTTGGAAACCAGTCTTTAATCACTGATAATAGGTGCAAAGGAGGCAACTCCGTTAGTGCTCCGGGCTCAAGCACCAATGAGGGAAAAATAACGTCCTGCATATTGCAAATAAATCACCTGTTCTGTCAAATTGTGAAGCATGCACAATACAATCAGAACTGTTATTGAAGCATTTAAAAAGTAAAACATTCACTGCCAGCTCTGACAAACCGGAAGGTGATCCTTCACATTTCCCTCATAAGAACATAAGAAACAAAAGAAAGGTTATAACGAGAGGAGGCCATTCGCCCATCTTGCTTGTTTGGTTGTTAGTAGCTTATTGATCCCAGAATCTCATCAAGCAGCTTCTTGAAGGATCAGGGTGTCAGCTTCAACATTACTGGGGAGTTGGTTCCAGATACCTCACAATTCTCTATGTAAAAAGTGCCTCCTATTTTCTGTTCTGAATGCCCCTTTATCTCACCTCCATTTGTGACCCCTGGTCCTTGTTCCTTTTTCAGGTCGAAAAAGTCCCTTGGGTCGACATTGTCAATATTTTTAGAATTCTGAATGCTTGATCGCCGAGTAGTGTTCTTTGTTCAAGACTGAATAGATTCAATTCTTTTAGCCTGTCTGCATACGACATGCCTTTTAAACCCGGGATAATTCTGGTTGCTCTTCTTTGCACTCTTTCTAGAGCAGCAATATCCTTTTTGTAGCGAGGTGACCAGAACTGAACACAATATTCTAGGTGAGGTCTTACTAATGCATGGTAAAGTTTTAACATTACTTCCCTTGATTTAAACTCAACAGGTTCCCCACATTGCCTAGATGAAGACAAACGTACAGTCTTTAAATTGGAACTTTAGTGAAGACCCTGTGTGTATGCGTGAGTACATTAATTATTGTAGGTAGTAATTCATAGTTATTTAAATCACTCACAGGCTGTAACCCCCAACTCCACAAACCAGCCAGCATTTTTGTAAATAGCAACACATATAATAAACAATAAAATAAACATTTTATTTGTGTCATCGGTGTCATTTCAGACGGAGCTTCGTGGTCGGCAAGGTGACGCGGCTGAGATGATTTTTTCCTCTGTCATCCTGTTTGGTGCTGTCAGTGTCAGTTTCTCACACACAGTACAGCTGCCGCTCAGTAACGAGGTGCAAACAGGTGACTGATCGATCTGTAGGAGTCTTTACTAAGGTGCCTGTTAAAAATTTAAAAAAAATAAAAAGTTTCCAAAAATAAATCTAAATTTATAACAGTTTATTTTTAGGAAAATAAAATGTAAGCCTCTCGGACTAGTACCACATTTTTGTTAGTTTCAAGCCCTGTTATGTATGTCTCAAATTTAGTTTCTTTCAAAACTGCACATTTGAGACCTATGTAGCAAATGGAAGTGCAAAAACGTAAGATTAATGGAATTCTTTTGCTGGCTACAATTACTTCTAATTCAGCTCTTGCAGTAGTTTTACCTACAATCACGACAATAGTGTTTGCATAGACAATTACAGTATATGGTCACCTCTAGCAAGGAAAGCGTTAACATGACCACTGGCTGTGACTAACCTTTCCTAACAGACAGGGCTCCTGACAGACAGCAATTATCTTGAGTCAACAAACGCAGGATCAAGTTCCAGTTAGTTCTGCAGTCTCACCCTGGAAACTACTGAGCCCTGGCTTTCTGCATGTTTTCTGGGTAATTCTAATCTTTCTCAGTTCGGAGAATGCAGTGCAGCCCCAGACCTTCACACCCTCCGCTTGCCCTGCTCTGTGTGGTAGCCCCTTCGCAGCCAGCTGTTTCCACTGTCAGTCACGGCCACCATAACAATAGTTTTAGAGTTGTGGTGATTACCACGATAAAATAAACGCTAGCTTTCCAATCTCCGCGGGCTACAGCAGCAGGATCGAATCCAAATAACTAACAGAGGCGGATTGAGTTACAAAAATAAGTCCTTCTGGATAGCAGGGGCTTGCTGGGCAATGCTGGAGTCAGCTGGCTGTGGTGTGAAGTGATTCTTACAAGTGCACCTCGACCTTCATAACTAGAGCCATGTGGGATGTATAGAAGAAAAGGAGCCATCTAAAAACACTGTGAATAACAACTGGGAAACAAGGGTTAGCAGGAGAACATGTATGCAACTAGAATGATTTAAGAAAAAGGATCAAATAAGACCAACTGACTGAAAGGCATCTACATGAAAGTTCAGTAACTTATTTGATTTATTATACAATGGCAAGGATCTTCCTCCTGTTCATTTCAATGGGCTGCGATGTCGTAGCCGTGGGGATATCTCAGGACATCTCTTTAACCCTATTTTTGTTAGTTGTTTTTCATTTTAAATAACCTCATAGCCATTGTATAATCACAATATGAAACTCCAGGGTGTGTCATTGTCTGTCACAACGCACCCGAGGTGTGGCAATATCCCACAACACCCTTCCTTAGACTGTCATATTGATGTGATACAGACATCTGCCATTTCTCTGTATCAGATCTTTTGTATCGGTGGTTTGTATCACAGAGTTTGTATCTGATGGAAATGACGTCACATTAACAATAGCTATACTGTTGAGCTATTCGTTTTTAACTACTAGATTATAAACAAAATCTATAGTGTGGTGTAAAATCAAGCTGGGTTTATTTTGTACAGCACCCTATGCAGTTTTCTATATGTAACACATTTCATAAGTACATATGTAGTAGCATGAGCTAGATTCTGAGACCAAGTTCCATTACAATCCCATAAGCAGTACTGAAGTTATAGGTAACAGTATGAAGGATGAACATACCATGACCTACATAACTTTTACATACTCAGTGCTACAAGGTGAATATTTTTCATTTTGGAATCTGCCTTGCACTCACTCAGATCCCACGACAGAACAGATATATCGCACTCTTTCAACTTGCTGCTACAGAGAGGCAGACCTTGATCTAAGAAAAGTCATCTCCAGAATTGACATGTTTAATTTAGATATTTATGCCATCTCTGGGGATACAGATTACCAGTTCGGGATAATAATGTACACATGTATGAAACTGGTTCTTATGAAACATATATATTAATAACAGAGGTTCTCTTTTAGAAAAAGGAAAATCACCTTTTGGGGACCCCTTCCAAAATGTACCGGGGACCCCTTGGTCAAATGCTGTGGACCCCATGGATCTCCACCCTTATAAAAGTTAGCTCTGCAGTTTCCCCATGCTTTTCCCATGGTTATACTCTGCATTACCACAGGTTACCATGGTTTGCCATGTTTTTAATTTGCTTTACAACACTTACCCATGCTTTACCATGCTTTTATTACTGTTATTTATTTACATGGCAGACGCCTTTATCCTGTTTTAAACATTACATTAATGGATTGTTTCTGTATGGACACACACTGGCACACAGGCACGTTCAGGCACACTGCAGCTCTCCTCCAAGCTGCTCCCATTGATCTCCCAGCGGGTCGGTGCACATTCCAGTCAGCTGACCTCGTTGCTGAGGGGACAGCTGGACCAGCAGGGGATATGGAAGGAATGTTAGCCTGAAGTGTGGGGCTGAGGAGGAGGCGGGAGTCAAAGGGAGCGGGATGAGGGGCTCTGATAACTCATACCTATTCCCTAAAGGTTTAGGGATTAAACAAGGTTAAACGTTTTAACAGACTGGGAATGTTTGTAACAATCAGAAAAGCCATGAGGAGAAGCCCTCCATCACTTATAAAGTACTGCAACATGCATCCGAGAGTAAGACTGTATGTGCACAGCATCTAATTGCATGTAGAAAGATTGTAAAGAAACACACGCATAAATATGCATGGTTTATAGATTGCACAATATATATATATATATATATATATATATATATATATATATATATATATATATATATATATATATATATATATATATATATATATATATACAGTACTGTGCAAAAGTTTTAGGCAGGTGTGAAAAAATGCTATAAAGTAAGAATGCTTTCAAAAATAGACATGTTAATAGATTATATTTAGCAATTAACTAAATGCAAAGTGAGTGAACAGAAGAAAAATCTAAATCAAATCCATATTTGGTGTGACAACCCTTTGCCTTCAAAACAGCATCAATTCTTCTAGGTACACTTGCACAAAGTCAGGGATTTTGTAGGCATATAGTCAGGTGTATGATTAAACAATTATACCAAACAGGTGCTAATGATCATCAATTCAATATGTAGGTTGAAACACAATCATTAACAGAAACAGAAACAGCTGTGTAGGAGGAATAAAACTGGGTGAGGAACAGCCAAACTCAGCTAACAAGGTGAGGTTGCTGAAGACAGTTTACTGTCAAAAGTCATACACCATGGCAAGACTGAGCACAGCAACAAGACACAAGGTAGTTATACTGCATCAGCAAGGTCTCTCCCAGGCAGAAATTTCAAGGCGGACAGGGGTTTCCAGATGTGCTGTCCAAGCTCTTTTGAAGAAGCACAAAGAAACGGGCAACGTTGAGGACTGTAGACGAGTGGTCGGCCAAGGAAACTTACTGCAGCAGATGAAAGACAAATCATGCTTACTTCCCTTCGCAATCGGAAGATGTCCAGCAGTGCCATCAGCTCAGAACTGGCAGAAAACAGTGGGACCCTGGTACACCCATCTACTGTCCGGAGAAGTCTGGTCAGAAGTGGCCTTCATGGAAGACTTGCGCCAAAAGCCATACCTCCGACGTGGAAACAAGGCCAAGCGACTCAACTATGCACGAAAACACAGGAACTGGGGTGCAGAAAAATGGCAGCAGGTGTTCTGGACTGATGAGTCATAATTTGAAATATTTGGCTGTAGCAGAAGGCAGTTTGTTCGCCAAAGGGCTGGAGAGCGCACACAAATGAGTGTCTGCAGGCAACAGTGAAGCATGGTGGAGGTTCCTTGCAAGTTTGGGGCTGCATTTCTGCAAATGGAGTTGGGGATTTGGTCAGAATTAATGGTCTCCTCAATGCTGAGAAGTACAGGCAGATACTTATCCATCATGCAATACCATCAGGGAGGCATCTGATTGGCCCCAAATTTATTCTGCAGCATGACAACGACCCCAAACATACAGCAAAAGTCATTAAGAACTATCTTCAGCGTAAAGAAGAACAAGGAGTCCTGGAAGTGATGGTATGGCCCCACAGAGCCCTGATCTCAACATCATCGAGTCTGTTTGGGATTACATGAAGAGAGAGAAGCAACTGAGGCTGCCTAAATCCACAGAAGAACTGTGGTTAGTTCTCCAAGATGTTTGGGCCAACCTACCTGCCGAGTTCCTTCAAAAACTGTGTGCAAGTGTACCTAGAAGAATTGATGCTTGATGCTGTTTTGAAGGCAAAGGGTGGTCACACCAAATATGGATTTGATTTAGATTTTTCTTCTGTTCACTCACTTTGCATTTAGTTAATTGATAAATATAATCTATTAACATGTCTATTTTTGAAAGTGTTCTTACTTTACAGCATTTTTTCACACCTGCCTAAAACTTTTGCACAGTACTGTATATATATATATATATATATATATATATATATATATATATATATATATATATATATATATATATATATGTGTTCCGGATCTATTTTCCACTAGAAAACCACAAACAGGAAATTGTGTGTTATAAAAAAAATACCTGTTTTGTCACACTCAGGTATACATTGTATTATCCCATCTCTTGAAAAAGTGACGGACAAAATGTGGGCTTTATAGAAGAACATAAGAAAGGCACTATGAGGTGAAAACTGCAGTCTGAATTATTAACCTGTGAACAGAGGGCAACAGTGTTTTGACTATTGGCTGCTGGACTACTGGGCACTTTAACTACAACTCCCATCAGTCCATTGGGCAGCACATGACTTCCTTGCCTACAGTACCATGCATCTTAATGAGTGCCCACCTCATACAAGGAAACCATTCATAACAGTTTAAGAGTCCCTTGGCTAGCTGAGAGCTCCAGTCAGCCCCGCCAATTCTCACTTAATTGTGTCCCTGACCCAGCTAATCCTGGCTTGTTTTTGTAGAATTAATGCCTGAAATGTAAATTTATTCAAAGATATTAAGATTGTTTCAGAGGGGGATGTGAATCTGACAAGTGCTCACATTCTGCAGGGCCTATCTTTACCCATAATTCCATTCACTTCCCTGCGAACGCTAAACTAGATTATCTTAAACTACGTGACAAAGTCCAGAAAATATCTGGTGAAGCAAACAGAGAGTTAGGAAACCTTGCTCTCTGGTGAGGAGTAGGTGGCACAGTGAGGTCATTCCGTGAACCACTATACAGGTCATCACGGGCGACAGTCTGGCTTCAAGAGGCTCTTTAGGTGTTCACGTAGCGGTCACTGGCACAGTGCCTATCTATCACTACAAAACTGAGCAGACACAGCAATCACCCTAAAAGCCATGGAACAAAAATAGTTTTCCAGAATATTCCCTTTATCCAGATAAATCAAACAATTATGTAGCTTTACTCTTTCTTAAAGCAGATATTTCATAGAAAATGTTATAGATGAAAAGCTATTTCCTGGCTCCTAATTACTTAACATATACACAGTGCTGCCAAGAGGGGGATGGGGAGGGGCTTAACTGTGCTGGGGCCCTGAGCTCAGGGGGCCTAAAAATGACAAGAATTTAAAATAAAAAACGTACATGATCATTTGGTGAGTAAAATAATAATTGTAACCTTTCTACAGACTCGATTGACAGCAATTTGTTTTTGTTTTTGAGGCGGTATTTTCAGCCGTAAGCACCTATTAATCGCTCAAAAAGTCATTGATTGGTTAATGCTATGTGTCAGGAAGACATACCTCTTTGAATTATTCGGAGATATAGGGTGGGAATAAATGAGCACAGTCCAGTTTGATTGGCCCTTCTCGGCGCAGCGGACTACTTGCAGCTCTGCCTCTACAGCGATGTACTTTGAATCTAAGTATAAACGCCAGGATATTAAACAGGTCGTGAGCGCAGATGACCAAGCCAATTGCCTCTTCACACCCAGGAGAGTGAGAGCAGATGTCAAAGAGCAACCGCCTCTGGTGGACAAAGTCCAGCCCTGCTCCTGGCAGGTAGAGTCCGCTGCGATGTGGAGAAACCTGCTGGATCACCAGATCACCTGTATGGCTCACCCTGCACACCACGCAGCTGTGACTTTACTAGGTGAGCCACTCGGGTAAAAACTTTTTAAATCAGCCCTGTTGCATTTGTATACTGAAGCCTGCTGTTCCACGTGGGGCCATTGGCATTCCCATTCCCATTCCCATAACAAGTGTATTCAGCAGCTCACCCCTTAAGGAACATGAAGCCATGTGTGCACACCAGGATGTTTCCATGGGTGTCCACCTTCAGCAGATTTCCATAGAGGGTGTCGAAAACCAGGCCTCTGAGAACACAGGAAACAAGGGCTTGGTTACAGCATTGATTGGATCAAAAACTAGGGGCTGGAGAAAGGTGTCAGGGCTACTCAAAACTATCACACCCTTTCTGCTCTCTACCATCCATAACTTCAAAACACTCGTGCACAATACTAAGGTAAACTATAAGAAACTAAGTGGAGAAGATAAATGTTTCGCCAGTGTATTAATGACAGTATATCAGTTAATGAGATCCAGAGATGGTATACAAACCGCTTGTATTTTGGCAGTGAATTGGTGATTCAAGAAGAAGGCACTAGCCGACACATTTCACTTGACTTCGTTTCTTAGTGTTAAATCTGCTCTATATACCTGGCAAACAGAAGCAAAGAAACAAATCTGCACAGAAGTCATGGGGCAATATGCCAACGCTAATACCAGTGTTTGAAATGACCAGGATCTTGGTAAAGCTGATCTGAACTGATCAAGCTTGTCACAACATGAATTAGTCAAACCTGAGCTGTGGGCTTACCAATAGGAGTTGTGGGATATACAAAGCATTAAACTCTTGACTTCTAAGGATTCAAATAATATACTTAATTGATTTCTGAAACCCAGGACTGGGTGCTCGGGCTGGTGCAAGTTTCAAGCCCTGTAAGAGAATTGATTTTAAAACCTTGGTTAGCCCTCCTTTAAACTGAATTCCAAGTTGCTAAACCCAGGTGTTGATGCAGCTGTATCTGGAGGTATTTTAAACTAAACCCTGATCCACACAGACTGTGTTACTAACCCAGGTGTTGATGCAGCTGTATCTGGAGGTATTTTAAACTAAACTCTGATCCACACAGACTGTGTTACTAACCCAGGTGTTGATGCAGCTGTATCTGGAGGTATTTTAAACTAAACCCTGATCCACACAGACTGGTGTGTTCAAATTCCAGCTCATGAGAGCAGGAAGGCAGGAAGCCAGTAGGTAGGCAAGAGTTCCTGCCAATGCCAAAGGCAAATGACACTACAAGCCTAAAGCATGAGCTGTCCTGGCGTTTTAAAGCACATACCTGGTAGGGAAGGTGGGGTCGTACATAAACTGCAGGATCTCGTGAGGGTATCCAATAGACACCAGCCTGTCCAACAGCAACTCGAAGCACAGCTCCTCATATTGTGGAGACTTGCACGCTGCACACGAAACAACACAAGTTGACACATGGCAAACTACATTTAATAGAGAAAAGTGTAAGGTACTGCACGCAGGCAATAAAAATGTGCATTATAAATATCATATGGGAGATACTGAAATTGAATAAGGAATCTATGAAAAAGACCTAGGAGTTTATGCTGACTCTAGATGTCTTCATCTAGACAATGTGGGGAAGCTATAAAAAAGGCCAACAGGATGCTCGGATATATTGTGAAAAGTGTTGAATTTAAATCAAGGTAAGTAATGTTAAAACTTTACAATGCATTAGTAAGACCTCATCTAGAATATTGTGTTCAGTTCTGGTCACCTCGTTACAAAGAGGATATTGCTGCTCTAGAAAGAGTGCAAAGAAGAGCAACCAGAATTATCCCTGGTTTAAAAGGCATGTCGTACGCAGACAGGCTAAAGGAATTTAATCTATTCAGTCTTGAACAAAGAAGACTACGCGGTGATCTGATTCATACATTCAAAATCCTAAGAGGTATAGACAATGTCGACCCAGGGGACTTTTTGACCTGAAAAAGAAACAAGGACCAGGGGTCACAAATGGAGATTAGATAAAGGGGCATTCAGAACAGAAAATAGAAGGCACTTTTTTACAGAGAATTGTGAGGGCCTGGAAACAACTCCCCAGTAATGTTGTTGAAGCTGACACCCTGGAATCCTTCAAGAAGCTGCTTGATGAGATTCTAGGACCAATAAGCTACTAACAACCAAACGAGCAAGATGGGCGAATGGCCTCCCCTCGCTTGTAAACTTTCTTATGTTCTTATGTTCTTATGTTCTTATGTTCTTATGTTCATCATTGAGTAATCATTTTTTCAAAATATGACATTACCTGGTTTTGAACTTGCCTGGAGAATCCTATTACCAGCACTGAACAGACGTTCTCGATCCATGCAGATCATGTGACAGTACAACCTTTCAACTGCTGCTCTACATCTATATAAACAGAGAGCAGGTGGACCAGAGGCTCACACTGTAACGTGGTTTGAATGAAATGAGGACGGCTGTTCAATCTAGGATTCTCCAGACAAGCTCAGAGCTCGGTGAAAGCCAGGTAAAGAGATGAGAAGGACTCACTGGAGCAACACAACCACACGAAATTATTGAAAACATCACACACTAGGAAAGGAAATGTAAGCCATTTCCTCTTTATAGGATACTTTACTGTTAATACACTGTGCCTACCAAGGTAGATATTGGTAGCCTAAAAAGTGTAATGAAAGTCTACGATAATAATGTTTTTGGCCACCGTTGAAAAACAATGCCAGTAATTAGGGATTTTCCTCCTTGGTTAAAACTGAAAGCAATCTTGTCTGGCTTTCTGTTTTGGGTTGAAGTCTATCAAATAGAGCAGAACAAGCCAGGACTGGATGCAAAGAGAAGACTGAACCCAGGAAAGGCCTCTCTACCAGAGACACCTCCCAGCCTAATAGTATCTGAGGCAGGGCAGACAGGGTAGATTATTTTACCATGGTTATACTTTGCATTTACTTTTTTAATTTGCTTTCCAGTACCTCTCTGGACTATACAGTGCTTTGCATGCTTTCACTACGCTTAATTACACTTTGCTATGCTTTTACTCTGGGGAACTTTTATAAGGGTAGTGCTACACTGTCGTGCCTCTTTAAATCCAGTCCAGGACTTTGTTCCAACCGTGTGCTTAATTATTGAACTGAGCCAACCAGTCTTGTTCTAACCAGATCATTCATAGTGTTGAGATGATATACCCTTGCGGTCCATTGTCGGACCTGGTCCGACATTGCAATTATTCCTATCGGTCCAATGTCGGACCCTGTCCGACATCATCAAAAACGCAAGAAACAGATTTCTAGTCATTTTTTCTCCGAAAAAGCAGAGAAAACCATTTAATGGCCAAGTGGGAGCGACAGGAGCCGAGACAAGCAGAAAAAAAGGGCGTATCTCATGAATAGTCATACTTGCCCCTGGCATCAGATAACGGTGGCCATAAGGAAACAAGCTGGCTGATACTGTATCAGCTCAGAGAATATCACGGACATTTGCAGAGCTTTTTTCAGATGTTATAGTAATAAAATAATGACTTGGATCGCATTATTGAGGAGTTTGGTGATAAAACGAGTGATCAGGAGATGATTGATCGGTATGTACGACTATTATTATTATTATTATTATTTATTTATTATCGTATGTGAAAGCTATAGCAAACAAAAGGGTGGGGCGGGGCTGGAGATGCCAAGTGAGTGCTTTGTTGATATGCAGGGCCTTTTAAACCCGTTTGTACGGTGGCCCTGAAGTGCAAAACACAACAACATTAAGGAAAACGCTGCAACATTAAGAAAAACACAACGACATTAAGGAAAACACAACGACATTAAGGAAAACGCTGCAACATTAAGAAAAACACAACGACATTAAGGAAAACACAACAACATTAAGGAAATGCTGCAACATTAACTTCAAACCGGAATGGGTAGGTACATAGGAAAAGGGGTTCCACATCACTGATAGGAGGAACAACCTGTCAATCACTGTGCTGTGGAACTGTGTGACGAACACAGTCCATATTAAAACAATATAATTTCCCTGCGCTTTGTCCTTAATATCTTGTAAGGTATATATATATATATATATATATATATATATATATATATATATATATATATATATATATATATATATATATCTTAATGTCGTTGTGTTTTCCTTAATGTCGTTGTGTTTTTCTTAATGTTGCAGCGCTTTTCCTTAATGCTGTTTTGCACTTCAGGGCCACCGTGACGTTTGACTGTGGAAAAAAAACATTTTAAACAGTCGTCTAAAATTAACTGGGCGTGTGAAAATAAATTGGACCTGACGCCTGACACGCACTTAATAAATGGACTGCAAAGGGTTAAGAAGCTGATGTGTAAAAGTGAGTGAACCGACCTAGTTTTTACTGTAACTTTCTCTTGTTTTATCATTAAATAATGATAGGAAGGATTTCACCTACATTATACACAGAAATATAACCTTATATGAAAGAGACACACATGGTGGAGTAGATGACTGGGTGCGTCCCTTAGTAAGGTAAGTGGGACTCTTACTTGCTATTGTGTAATCCATGTCAAACCCATAGCACTTGATCTTCTCAAGGGCCAAGCTCCTGTTTACAAATATCCTGGAAAAGAAACAAGGTTGTTAGATATTTTCCTATATGGAAAAGGCACACAGTTTTTAATGGTAATTTATATGAAGCTATTATTTAAGAAAAATATAGAATGCTACAGATCCTTCAATGCTTTGAGTCAACTTTGAATTGTTGCACTAAGTCCACACTGTTCCTTCAGTGGGAAGTGCAGCATGGAAAAAGACTGCAAAAGACAGTCTCAGCTGTATTGTGCAGAAAGGCTATGAAGAAATACAGGTATGTGTTGTTTGTGTCGTGATCTATCATAAAATGTCTCTTTGATCTTCTTATGCATTATACAAGCAGCCCATCAGGTCCATCTCGTGTGTCGTGATGCATGCAGTATGACATCCTGCAGATCATGATAACTATCATATTGTGACATTAGGGTATTGTTACACCCTAATAATTAATCACAAATGATCCCAAATTATGTTTACACTACCATTAATTAATAATTAGTTCACAAATACTGTAAACTGACAAAGTGAAATTAGCTCACATTAATCTGACACGAGAACTACCTTTTGGCTCTCCAAGTGTGACAAAACTTGGTATGGTCATTAATACAAGTATTTCAGGGTATTACAATTGAGGTTCAATGACTTACTTAATTACATGGTCTTTGTGACTGATTGGGCTAATAAAGGCTATGTACATCCTGAGAACCAGTGACCTGTATTACTGTTACAAGACGTTATTGAACACACAATAGAACATATTATTACCACAGGAGATGCGTTACCTGTATGCTTTGCAAGGGATACTCTGTGTGTGTTCCTTACATACATTGTCAAGTTTATTGTTTTACTGGATACACTTCAAAATGAAGGTACATTAGCTACAGTGTTTTTGTTCTTATAAAAAATTATATGATCAGAAAGTAGTAAATATTAGTAACTGACTGATTCCATCATGAAATTTGTGAATAATAAAAATTGAAGGTGATATTCACAAAAAGTTAAGGCTGTTATTTAAAAAACACAAACAAGTAGAGGCGCCCGCATGGAGTGCAGGATGCCCCTATAGCCTGGAGATCACAGGTTCGAATCCAGACTGTGTCATTGCTGACCGCGACTGGGGTTCCTACAGGGCGGTGCACAATTGGCCGGCGTTGCCTGGGTAGGGAGGGTTTAGGTCGGTAGAGCAATCCATGGTTCACCGCGCACCAGTGACCCCTGTGGCTGATAGGGCGTCTGCGGGTCTGCAGATCTGTGTTGTCCTCCGGCACAATATGTCTGGTGGCTTCGCTGTGGATCCGCAGGGCGAAAAATGACGGAATGGCAGGAATATGTTTCGAGGACGCGTGTTTCAGCCTCCGTTTCCCGAGTTGCCACAGGTTGCAGCGGTGAACTGGGATAAAAATAATATAATTGGGCATTCCAAATTTGGGAGAAAACCGGGTCAAAACCATTGGCAAAAACCATTGCATCACTATATAAAATTAACTAATTTTGCTTCATAAAGTTATATGAAACCTGCTGAATAATGTTACGTTAACAAATTTAATTACATACTGCTTTGTAGTTTTTCATATATTTCACGAAAACTGACAAAAATTGAAAAATGTGATATTTCCAAATCTAACATGAAATACTGAACTACTATTATGGCTTCTGGTAGACTTTTGCAATATCATTTTGTAGTTTCTTTGGTTACGATGTTAAATAAAAGATCTAAATTATGTTCATGTACTTTTGCTTTTTAATTATGTCTCAATCCTAAAATTATTGGTAATGCAAAACTTTTGGCCACAGCTATAGATATTATATAATATAAAGGTATAGTGACCTTTATTGTAACCACAACTGTATCACTGGAAAATTGATAGAAAGTAGAGGTGTTGATAATTTGAGTTGAAATGTTTAAATGTTATCCAGATGTTTAGAATGTGTCAAAACATTATCAGCAATATCCCTGTGAAATCTAAGTGTTGGCCTAAGTGTTTATTCAGTAGCTACTAAACATGGTATTCCTTTAATATTGAGTATATTTTTGAAGGCTACACATTGGATCATGAGTGTTGTAAATGTGTAGTCTTATATACATTAATACTGCAGTGGGGGTTTTTGTGATATATAAGAACTTTAGAAAATGTTCGAACATGGTAAGGCCATTCGACCCATCTACACTCGTCCAGTTCCTACTATCTGCATGATCTCAGTGATTCAGTGATTCAGCCCCAACTACGTGACTAGGTAACCCAGTCCAAAGCCTCACCAATGGGAACACAGTATGGATTATCTAAGTGATTACCAACATTCCAAATATGTTTAAAAAGCTTAAGCGTGTTTAAATCACAACTTTTAAGCGTTTAGGAAACAAACTGAATCTATCACCGCCAATAGCAAAAATTGAATAGGGCACTGGCCAGCATTTCTTGTAATCAGGTTCAAGTAGCCTTCATGCAGTACCACTCTAGTTCCCCTCTTACAGCCCCTTGCACATGTGCACACACAGCAGCTCCCTGTGTGTCTGAGGAGCCCCAGATAAGAAGGAGACCTATCAGTCTCTGGAGATTACCAGCTGGATTATTTTAAGAAGCCCTTTCTCAAGGACACTTGTGATAACCCTGCGGACCACATGACCTCCCACTGCTGCAGCACGCAGCCTTTTCTAATCAGCCGAGGAGTCACAGTGAAGCCTAAACAATTGGAAACATCACTGAGGGGTCCCACACATTCATCTGGACTGCTGCTGTACAGACCCAGTCATTATTATTATTTGTTTATTTTGCACACGCCTTTATCCAAGGCGACTTACAGAGACTAGGGTGTGTGAACAATGCATCAACTGCAGAGTCACTTACAATTACGTCTCACCCGAAGACGGAGCACAAGGAGGTTAAGTGACTTGCTCAGGGTCACACAATGAGTCAGTGGCTGAGGTGGGATTTGAACCGGGGACCTCCTGGTTACAAGCCCATTTCTTTAACCACTGGACCAGACAGCCTCCTTATATTTATCACCGCAAAACATGAGTGTGCTAAAAATAGGAAGCCTAAAATAAGTGGAAAGGAGCAATTTCCATTCTTGATTTTCTTCCTACCATAACTTTACAGAAAACTTTTGAAATACACTATTGAAATACTATGACAATCCCAGTAGTCTCTGGCTAAGAGAACACCCCTTGGAAAGCAAGCAAGTGTTCTCTTAGCTGAAGTGTTGACCACTGGACACAATATGCCAAGGCCAATCACGATATGAATCAATAAATACTAGCGGTGCTAAAAAGGTGTTCTTTTAAGTGAAGTTCCTGTTCCTTTAGACTGAGCATTTACAATGGGAAAATTGCATTTCACCACAAGGTTGTTCCCTAAGCCGAAGTGTTCTCTTAGGAGGGTTCCTATACGGGAGACTGCTGTACCTCAACGAAACACTGAGCAATTTCCAGCAAGGCAACACAACGGATTTGGAACAGATACTGCACAGCGGTCCTGGCGCATCAAGTTGAGTCTGAAGAATCGCAATGATTCAGCATTCCCAACATGGATGGGTAACCCATACCCTCTATCTTAGAAAGTAAGTAAGTAAGTTACATTTATTTATTTATATAGCGCCTTTATACTGCAGTATCTCAAAGCACTTTACAAGTCAATAAAATCTAGTTACAATAAAATTAATTAAAACAATTAAAAAACATGAACCAGTTATAGTAAAATGAATCCAATTGTCCCTCAATGCAAACCATTGCTCTTGTAGCGCCCAGTACCCTACCCTTATCAACGTTTACAGCAGTACATTTACACAGTAATTTTGCATTTTCCACATGCTTTCTTCATGCTTTTATGCATTAACGATAGTTTACCATGTTTTAAATGTGCTTTACCATACCTCTCTGTGCTTTAGCATGATTTCACTATGTTTTATTACACTTTGCTATGCTTTTACTTTGGCAAGCTTATAAAAAAGTAATCTGAGCTACTCAAAACCACTATCTTCTACAATACAGCCCAGCACTTTAACCACTGAGCTACTCAAACCAACTACCTTCCACACTGCAGCCTAGCACTCTAACTACTGCAATGAAATGTATTTATTTTAAAACATGATGGGGACAATTCAGGTGCTACAAAGAGTGGTGCATCTCAATACAGCCACCGGGATAATACCTAAAGAGACATTTCAGTGCTGGTATTAGTGATTTAAAGGCAGTCAGTATTAACCAATACTTGATTCAATACCTATGTTAAAGAAAGTTGTGTTTCCATGTCTTACTCTCAGGATCTGTAACTGCTTAACTTCCTAGATCATTTTACTTCAGCTGGGTCTTTTGAAGGGACTCGTCTGGCACAGAAAGAATGGGGGCTTAGTGGACATTGATATACAGTGCGTTCCATTCTGAGGGGCTACTCTCTCAAATAAAAGAACAATCTTACTGCTGTGGCGTTTAAAGAACTCCCCACCTTTCCTGCACTGTGACCAGCCGCTGACATCACATTCCTGCCCATGGGCTATCATTAATCATTCACAGTGATGTCAAGAAAGAGAAGGGTTCACATTGGCAATGTATCCAGCCTTGACATAGGATCTCTGATAGGAGACGACACCCAGAGCACTGATAACTTAACACTGGCATATAAAACATGGACTTTGTCAGACATCCAGTGAATCCATTATCCTGCCTTGTATTACCATTTCAATGATATTATCACCTATTAGAGGTCGGCACGGGTAGAAAATCCAGAACCGGGTACGAGGATCTTTTACAGGTAATGATAAACAGGTGGAGATTTCAAGTTAACTATACAATTTTATAAGTAACTTGAAATCAGCAACTTTTCAGGAGCTGAGAACAATTAAAAAGGTCTAATTAAGCACATGATTAGTTCACTTAAGGGTCTGATTTAGTCATTGAGAACTGAGTTGGAATGAAAACCAGCAGACACAGGACCAGGATTGGGAAACCGTTATATAGGACACTTACATTTAGTCCCTTCAGATCTGTAGACTTGTGTAACCTTTTTCAGTACTGGAAACATCTAAATAATAATAATAATAATAATAATAATAATGATAAAATACCTTCATTGCTCATTTCTTGTAAAGACGTTGACATATCTGAATTTTGTTCATCACGGTTTTCTTTTGAAACCTCTCCAATCACATGAAAGACACCCGTGCTTACAACTGTATTGTCAATTAATAATCGATACCGGATAGTCAAAGAGACCTGGATAGCGTCGGGTAATTTAAAACGGAGGTTTTACCTGGGTTTTCAGGTACCGGTGCCGACCTCTATTGCCTCTACCCTATTTTCATTGTGCAGTTCTTTTATAACTGTTTTTAATTAAGCTGGGACAAACATGGATGTTTGAATATTTTTAATTTAAATAAATAGTTAAATTAGTGCTGGGACAAATATCCAAATATTGGAGCGAATATTTTTTGACATGTATTCGGATACAAAAATCAGCTTTGCTCTACCAGACCTCTCTGTGCTTTACAATGCTTACCTATGCTTTACCACACTCTCTGTGCTTTACAATGCTTACCTATGCTTTACCATACTCTCTGTGCTTTACAATGCTTACCTATGCTTTACCATACCTCTCTGTGCTTTACAATGCTTACCTATGCTTTACCACACCTCTCTGTGCTTTACAATGCTTCCTATGCTTTACCACACCTCTCTGTGCTTTACAATGCTTACCTATGCTTTACCACACCTCTCTGTGCTTTACAATGCTTACCTATGCTTTACCACACCTCTCTGTGCTTTACAATGCTTACCTATGCTTTACCACACCTCTCTGTGCTTTACAATGCTTACCTATGCTTTACCATACCTCTCTGTGCTTTACAATGCTTACCTATGCTTTACCACACCTCTGTGCTTTACAATGCTTCCCTATGCTTTACCATACCTCTCTGTGCTTTACAATGCTTACCTATGCTTTACCATACCTCTCTGTGCTTTACAATGCTTACCTATGCTTTACCACACCTCTCTGTGCTTTACAATGCTTCCCTATGCTTTACCATACCTCTCTGTGCTTTACAATGCTTCCCTATGCTTTACCATGCTTCCACTATGCTTTATTACACTTTGCTATGCTTTTACTAACCTTTTAGAAGGGAAACACCTTCTGCATCAAATTGTCTAATGGGTGTCACTGGCAACGAGTATGACGACAGGTTGAGGAAACTGAAACTAGTTAGCTTAAAAACCGGACGAGCCAAATAACTCCTCTCGTTCATAACATTTTAGGATCAGGATTATTTTTCATAGCTGTATATAGCAATGACAGGTAACATTGTTAGAGAAAGCAGCATAGTAGTTTGCCTTCCGTGGTGCCAAGAATGCAGTCAAAGTACTTTGGAAGGGTGAAAAAACAATGTGGACATAAAAACTATAGGCTGTTAAGAACATAAGAAAGTTTACAAACGAGAGGAAGCCATTCGGCCCATAGTTAAACAATCAGTTGAATCCTGCAATTCTTCACTTTCGATCACAAAACTATTCATGAACTTGACAAAGACCTCACATACCTGCCATGTCCAGCACACTCCCTAGATCTCAACCCAATTGAGCATATGTGGGATGAGCTAGGGTGTCAAATTCATCAGCCTTGCACTAACAAACAATTTAATTACTATGGATGTTAACAGCAACCTTGTGGAATCTGTGCTTTGTCATGATCGACTGTAATTCATTCAATAGAGGGACCAGCTGAGCCCTGAGATCTGTTCCCAATAAAACCAAGTGCAGTCACTGGCTGCTGTAGTTATTATCACGTACTGCACTCTGATATGCGTTTATGTCACAGTAAACTTGTTGGCTGTAATGATGTATTTTGTGCTATCTTTTCAAAACCCAATCATACCGACTTTTAGATTTGTAGGACTAAATGCATGACTTTAATTAAAACTATTTGAATGACCAATCTGAGTAATTTACACAGCCGGTTAACAGTAATTATTACCCGTGTATCAACATTCTAGAATTCTAGGTGCTGTCGGTTACAACACAGAACAAAACTAAACCTTTATCTAGCAATAGTGTATTCATTTATAATACACGGTCGTTGTGTGTTGTAACATACGGGGAATACTTTAGACTGGAGTCCCTGCAGTCAATGTGTCAGCACCAATAAAAACCAGGATTTATGAATGAAAATCACATCTGAGCCCTCTTAAGCAACCCCCGATAATAAATCATAATTAATAATAACGTATGCTGTTGTTGTTTACCAGTTAAACTCAGTAAAACAATATGATTTTTCTGAACTCTTTTGAGGTTCACTTTACTTTTCAGTTGTCTCTCTGACGGTTTGTTTGACTGGTAAGCCTAAGGCATTTGACACGGTATTTAAAATGACATCATACATAGGCAAAATGACTTGCTGAGTATTAGCCGTTATTATTATTATTATTATGTATTTTTAGCAGACGCCCTTATCCAGGGCGACTTACAATTGTTACAAGATATCATATTATTTTTACATACAATTACCCATTTTATACAGTTGGGTTTTACTGGAGCAATCTAGGTAAAGTACCTTGCTCAAGGGTACAGCACCTGGGATTGAAACCACAACCCTCCTGGCAAGAGTCCAGAGCCTAACCACTACTCCACACTGCTGCCCTGGTAGCATGTATAATTAATGGAATATCTAGTGTGCAATAATGAACTCACCTGTGATGGTAGTCCCTTTTCAAAGAGCTGTAGTCGACATGGTTGGCGTCCATCATCACTTTTAGTTTCTGTGGTGTCTCTTGTCGAACTCTGCTAGATTCTGCCGGAGTTACCGGCGCGTCCCGACTGATGCTTCCCATCTCAATCTGGCAGCACAGGCACGCTCTGCTCTCACTTTTTATGTTGTTGAAAAGTGTTTAGAAAAACGTCACTGTGCCCTACCTACGTCAAAAACGACACCTCCTCCTGAGTATGATGTTCGAGTTCAGAAGAAGCCTGGTGTGTTCGTGCTTGTCATCATGCAGACCTCATCATTTCGACTCGAG
Organism: Acipenser oxyrinchus oxyrinchus; assembly: GCA_030684275.1. Classification (NCBI taxonomy): domain Eukaryota; kingdom Metazoa; phylum Chordata; class Actinopteri; order Acipenseriformes; family Acipenseridae; genus Acipenser; species Acipenser oxyrinchus. The sequence goes on from JAGXEW010000160.1 coordinate 82,792, forward strand.
ACGACCGGGGCAGACGATCCAAAGTCTTCTTGTGCCTGAAGATTGGTTATCAGGCTAGCGCACAACCCCTCTGCAAAAATGCTTATCTGACCGACGGACAAAACTTGGCTGTGTAAAACTAAGAAGAAGAAAAAAGTAGAACACCCGGTCTTACAAGCTTGCGTGTTCGCTTTTACATTCGTCACCAAACATTGTCAGCTAACTAGCATTAGGTTTATTTAGTACAGTGCCTCAACTCGCAAAAACCCCAGCACAGCTCACAGAAGAGTGAGTGAGAAGAAGGCTGCTCTTGTTATAATCAATTCATTATCCCAGACTCGGAGTCTGCAAAAGCGAATTGGCATTGAGCCCAGACCTTACAAAATTACAAAAAACGACCCCTCTCGCTCCCAATCACAAAACCACACAAAATACACACATGCACAGAGCGCTTATGCTCTGTGTATTTTTAGATTGTATTGTAATAAGCTCAGTTTCCCTGCAGCATCACGGCACACATTATTCATCATTTATTTTCTTTGCAGGTTGGTATGATAGCGAATATAAGCACAAGAAGAACAAGAATCAAGTTACATACCTGCCATGTCCAGCACTCACCCTATATCTCAACCCAGGAGCATCTGTGGGATGAGCTGGGTGTCAAATTCATCATGCTGACATTGTACTTGAAACTTGGCTTGGCAACTTGTCTAACTTTTTGTCAGCTGGTCATCAGTTTTATATTATATTCAAATCTCAGCTTGGCTGTGTTGAAACACATTTAAGAAAATATTTTCCAGGTTTTTATTTCTGGGAGATTTCAGTATTTAAAAACACCTCACCAAGAGTTCCAGTAAAAAGTTCTTGGGGTTACGTAACATGGAGTACCTTGGCTGGAGAAGAGATCAAAAGTCACAGCAATGGGAAACTAAACGTTGCATCATCTACATGTTCCTGATATTTATTTTATCTATTACCTTTAATATCATATTGTGTATATTTTTGTGATTCTCTATTGTTGTTTCTGTTTAGATTATTATTACCATGCTAACTAAATAATCCAGCAAAAACAATCTTCGGAAAAGACTCTACAAGACTCTTCATGGTGAGGAAGCACAGCCATCTAGATATGCTGTGTACATGTTGTATTTACATGTTAAAAATCCAAAATATGCACTAAATTTAAATGTAATGTGTAAAAATATGTATAGCAATTTTGCTGTACAGCTTGTCTGCCTCTCCTAAAACTTCCACGAACAACTACATCTCCCAGAATACAATGTCTTCAGTTACTAGGAAACTGTACACAAGAAAAACAGTAGCCCAGCTAGCTGCAGTACAAATATCAGTCAACGAGGCACCTCTGAAGTGGGCCCATGACGTAGCCACACCTCTGGTAGAGTGTGCAGCCACCCTCCCAGGTGGGGGCAGGCCAGCATTAGTATACGCAGGTGTCTCCGTTCTAGGATGGGGCGTCCTTTTTGGCACCAAGAAGTATCTCGAGTAGAACCCCTCTCTGAGAGGTGTGCTCTACGAGACGGATGGCTTGTTTTTAAAGTAGTGATCTGCCTTCTTATCACAGGTTTTTCTTCAAACAGACACTTGACAACCAGATGCAAGGAAGCGCTGTAGCGTGTGTTTATTATTTTTAAACACTGAAAAAGAAAATAAAGAAAACAAAACCTAACCCAGTCTCGGGTCCTAACTAAACAGATGGTTCCCTAACTAATGACGGGGCAGGCTAAGCCTGTTACCTCGTCTCCAAAACCAAATAAGTAATCCAAATACCTTTTCCAAAATGTCGTTGACCAGTTCTCACAATAATAATACTTTTTCCTCGCTTACTCTCCCACTCTCCAACCTAGCACCTACCATCACCCTCATCCAAACACTCACAAACACAGACATCTTAAATGGTAACCAATTACACGTTAAACAATTGACATATCATTAAATTGAATAATTAATTTGAACTGGAGCCAGCCTTGGCGCCAGTAGCTTCCACCTGGTCCTAGTGTCCCCATGTATTGTATCTGCACAACAGTAAATATTTATTTTAAGCCTTACTTTTTTATTTGTACTTTCCCTTATTTAACACACAGTTATTATTTAGTTATTATTTCGTGCTGCCTCTGGCGACAGTTCCGAACGTGTTAGCTGTCTACTAATAACAACAAGTAACAATTAGAGACAAGACAAAACAAACAAAACACGTACAATATTTTTAACACAGGTCCTTCCGGTCATTTCCTTAACCATAAACGAAGGAACAGATCACGTTGCTCCGTCCCTATTTGTACCGTCACTCATTACCCCTTGGTAAATGATTGCAGCCGTTCCTCCAATCCATGGCTGCCACATCGTTTCCCTTCTGGGTCGATGAGTTAGTACACCGAACTCCACCCCTTTCTAGATGACCGACTTCCTTTTAACCCTGGGAATGAATTGTCAGGCCATTTGGTCCAGGATACTCTGCTCCCTGTACTTAGTGCCCTCACAGGTCGGGAGGAGATTTACCACCAAGAATCATTCTATTTCTGTCAAAGCGGTCATCACCACAGAACCGTCCAGCCTCGGCTGGGGTGCTGTGTGGAATGGCAAGGGAGTGCAAGGGGTGTGGCAGGGTCTCCATATCAGTATTTTGGAGCTGCAGGCAGTGTTTCTAGCCGTGCAGAATTTTTACAGGAGGTTCGCCAGCGCCCAGGAGACAGTTCCAATGGAACCGCCCCAGGCAGCCTCCGCCCCAGCCACAGCAGCCAGCAGGGCCCTGAAGACTTGTGGCCTCAGACCCACCTGTTTGCACAAAACCAGCTGCTATATATATAAAATGGGGATTGATTTTATTCTTAATACAAGGGCGGTAAAGCGTATATTCAACACTTATCTGTTTGTAGTCTCTCTCGTCTCAGGTCGGATGAAAGGAAAAATGATATTGAGTTCTGTGCGTGCAGTCGATTTATGCCCTTGAAGGAAGCCCAGGGTTTTCTGCCAAAAGCAGCCAAAGGTTTAACTGTATTTGTATTAGTTGTATAAAGTATTTGTTTTGGGGTCCCCGGTGGCTCATCCAGTTAAAGCACTGCCGCAGAGAGCGCAGGATGAGTCATACAGCTTGGTGGACGGCGCCAGTTCATGTCCAGGCTGTGCAAGAGGCCGAACTTTGCTGGGGACTTTGGCCTGACGCTCCCAGGGGTGGGGATGGGAAACCGGCAGGGACTTATTCTCCTCATCGCACAACAGTGAACCCTACTGGCCAGACACCGAGCACATTCAGAGTGGATAAAAAGCAGGGCTGATCTCTGTCTTCAGGGATCGGTAGTCCGCCCATCTCTGCTCTCGATTGCTCGGGCGTAAAGCGATTCTGGCTTTAGGCTTGTGAGATCAGAGGACGCTCACACGATCTCAGAACATCTGTGCTGTGAGGGGACTCACTGTGGTGAGATGAAAGAAAAAACAGAATTGGACATTTCAAATTGGGGAAAATAAATAATAATAATAATAATAATAATAATTGGTCACTCAATTAAAAAAAAAGTATTTGTTTAATTTAAATAAATGTGCTTAATGGCATTGCTGTTTGAATGGCTGCCTGGTTTCCTGCCTTTTGCCTGATTGCTTTTTCCAAACCCTCACAGATCTATTAGTGAGGTGGTTATTTTGTCCTGTTCAGCTGGAGATCACAGAGAGTGTTCATGGAGGTGCAGAGTGATGGAGCTAGAGGAGTGGAGTGTGTTCATGGAGGTGCAGAGTGATAGAGCTGGAGGAGTGGTGTGTGTTCATGGAGAAGTGGTGTGTGTTCATGGAGGTGCAGAGTGATGGAGCTGGAGGAGTGGAGTGTGTTCATGGAGGTGCAGAGTGATGGAGCTGGAGGAGTGGAGTGTGTTCATGGAGGTGCAGAGTGCTGGAGCTGGAGGAGTGGAGTGTGTTCATGGAGGTGCAGAGTGATGGAGCTAGAGGAGTGGAGTGTGTTCATGGAGGTGCAGAGTGATGGAGCTGGGGAGTGGAGTGTGTTCATGGAGGTGCAGTGTGGTGGAGCTGGAGGAGTGGTGTGTGTTTTCATTGCCATTGCAGAACCAGGTGAAAGATGAGCAGCCGGTATTTTGTTACAGATATTACCAGCGACAGCAGGTCACTCCACTCTTCAGTGACAATTTTTGCTATTCCTTTGCTCAAGGCTTGTTAACTGTGCCGGTCTTGCCTGGACTTTTCTTTTTACATACTGGCTGGTTGGATGTCCCGGTGAGACCTGCTAAAATGAGACATCACATTCTCAAGACCGAATTGGTGAAAGAAAATACATTGGTTTTAAAGCACTATCATGTGACAATAGATTGCACTGCAGCCTCAGAAATTCTTAACAGTATAGCAACGGTACATATTCATAGCAACGGCTCTGACATGATCACGTTACTGAATGAAAAGTGTTTTTTCTTCAGAAAGTTCCAGTCCAAATGAGAAGACATCTCATAGGAATGTCTTCTCGTGAGCACTTTGGCTGGATCAACTGTACATATTGAGCAGGGTCAACCGATTATAAATCATGCTTTAATTAAAAGAAAACCGTGCATGGTTAATGCTGTTACTGTGAATGAGACGACTTTTATGGCAAAATAAGATGTACTGGAATGTTCTGAAATCTGGCATTTTGATTGGCTGAGAGTGAATTAATAATATCTATTTATAATAGAATAAGGATAACCTTTATAAAAGTTTACAGTGCACAGTATGGACTTTGCTGTGTATAAGAAACTTTTAGAAGGGAATACAATAGAAAAATAGGGGCATTCTTAAGGTAAAAACAGTTGAACAGGCTGACTAGAAGTTATTTTCAGTAAAATACAGTGCCCTCCATAAGTATTGGGACAGTGAAGTCAAAATTGCTATTTTTGCTCAAGCAATATGAAAATACAAGTAAAAGATTAATATGAGGCAAAAGTACATAATGTCACCTTTTATTTCTGGTGGTTTTCAACACATATATGTTTTACCAACTAAGAATAACAGTACTTTTAGAGTTCCATCCCCATTTTATGTGAGCATAAGTATTGGGACAATTCAGCTTAAAGCAAATATAAGTATAAAAGCTAGTATTTAGTCGCAATCCCTTGCATGCAATAACAGCAGTGAGTCTGCGACCCATTGACATCACCAAACTCTGGGTATCGTCCTTTGAGATGCTTTGCCAAGCCTTTACTGCAGCCATTTTCAGCTGTTGCTTGTTTTGGGAGCTTCTGACTTCAGTCTCCTCTTCAGCAAGTGAAATGCATGTTAAATCGGCTTTAAATCAGGAGATTGACTTGGCCAGTCTAAAACTTTCCACTTTTTTCCGCTGATGAACTCCTTGGTTGCATTGGCAGTGTGTTTTGGGTCATTGTCCTGTTGCATTGTGAAGAGAAAGATGGGCTGAATGGCCTCTTCTTGTTTGTAAACTTTCTTATGTTCTTATGAGTCTGGTGGCATTTTCTTGTACATTGGTAGCCAAGATGCTTCTGTACACTTCTGAAGTCATTCTGAGCCCGTTCCAGAGGCAGTCATGCATGCCCATGCCATGACACTACCTCCACCATGCCTCACAGATGAGGTGGTATGCTTTGGCTCATCTGCAGTTCCTTTTTTCTCCACACTTTTGCCTTCCCATCACTTTGATAATGGGCTTTGTATCATTAAACTGGTGACGAGTCAGAAATGGCGTGTAGACGGTAAGTGCATTCATTTGTTACATATATATATATATATATATATATATATATATATATATATATATATATATATATATATATATATTGTGAGGGATTGGTTAAAGGAAACGAACAAAATGTGAAAAGACAACGTAAACCAACTGGATGGTAAACAAAGAAAATTAATGTAAAGTGTTTGGGATCAAAAATGAAGTTGGGTTAAAGAATATACTTTGTAAATAATAACTGTGTGTTAAATAAGGAAAGTACAAATAAAAAAAATAAGGTTTAAAATAAATATTTACTGTTGTGCAGATAAAATACATGGGGACACTAGGACCAGGTGGAAGCTACTGGCGTCAAGGCTGGCTCCAGTTCAAATTAATTATTCAATTTAATGATATGTCAATTGTTTAACGGTGTAATTGGTTACCATTTAAGATGTCTGTGTTTGTGAGTGTTTGGATGAGGGGTGATGGTAGGTGCTAGGTTGGAGAGTGGGAGAGTAAGCGAGGAAAAAGTATTATTATTGTGAGAACTGGTCAACGACATTTTGGAAAAGGTATTTGGATTACGATTTGGTTTTGGAGACGAGGTAACAGGCTTAGCCTGCCCGTCATTAGTTAGGGAACCATCTGTTTAGTTAGGACCCGAGACTGGGTTAGGTTTTGTTTTCTTTATTTTCTTTTTCAGTGTTTAAAAATAATAAACACACGCTACAGCGTTTCCTTGCATCTGGTTGTCAAGTGTCTGTTTGAAGAAAAACCTGTGATAAGAAGGCAGATCACTATATATATATATATATATATATATATATATATATATATATATATATATATATGGGGATTGATTTTATTCTTAATACAAGGCGTAAAACGTATATTCAACACTTATCTGTTTGTAGTCTCTCTCGTCTCAGGTCGGATGAAAGGAAAAATGATATTGAGTTCTGTGCGTGCAGTCGATTTATGCCCTTGAAGGAAGCCCAGGGTTTTCTGCCAAAAGCAGCCAAAGGTTTAACTGTATTTGTATTAGTTGTATAAAGTATTTGTTTTGGGGGTCCCCGAGTGGCTCATCCAGTTAAAGCACTGCCGCGGGGAGCGCAGGTTGAGTCATACAGCTTGGTGGGCGGCGCCAGTTCACGTCCAGGCTGTGCAAGAGGCCGAACTTTGCTGGGGACTTTGGCCTGGCGCCTCCCAGGGGTGGGGATGGGAAACCGGCAGGGACTTATTCTCCTCATCGCACAACAGTGAACCCTACTGGCCAGACACCGAGCACATTCAGAGTGGATAAAAAGCAGGGCTGATCTCTGTCTTCAGGGATCGGTAGCCCGCCATCTCTGCTCGATTGCTCGGCATAAAAGCGATTCTTGCTTTAGGCTTGTGAGATCAGAGGACGCTCACATTATCTCAGAACATCTGTGCTGTGAGGGGACTCACTGTGGTGAGATGAAAGAAAAAAACATAATTGGACATTTCAAATTGGGGAAAATAAATAATAATAATAATAATAATTGGTCACTCAATTAAAAAAAAAAAAAAGTATTTGTTTAATTTAAATAAATGTGCTTAATGGCATTGGTGTTTGAATGGCTGCCTGGTTTCCTGCCTTTTGCCTGATTGCTTTTTCCAAACCCTCACAGATCTATTAGTGAGGTGGTTCTTTTTGTCCTGTTCAGCTGGAGATCACAGAGAGTGTTCATGGAGGTGCAGAGTGATGGAGCTAGAGGAGTGGAGTGTGTTCATGGAGGTGCAGAGTGATGGAGCTGGAGGAGTGGAGTGTGTTCATGGAGGTGCAGAGTGATAGAGCTGGAGGAGTGGTGTGTGTTCATGGAGAAGTGGTGTGTGTTCATGGAGGTGCAGGGTGATGGAGCTGGAGGAGTGGAGTGTGTTCATGGAGGTGCAGAGTGATGGAGCTGGAGGAGTGGAGTGTGTTCATGGAGGTGCAGAGTGCTGGAGCTGGAGGAGTGGAGTGTGTTCATGGTGGTGCAGTGTGATGGAGCTGGAGGAGTGGAGTGTGTTCATGGAGGTGCAGAGTGATGGAGCTGGAGGAGTGGAGTGTGTTCATGGAGGTGCAGTGTGGTGGAGCTGGAGGAGTGGTGTGTGTTTTCATTGCCATTGCAGAACCAGGTGAAAGATGAGCAGCGGTATTTTGTTACAGATATTACCAGCGACAGCAGGTCACTCCACTCTTCAGTGACAATTTTGCTATTCCTTTGCTCAAGGCTTGTTAACTGTGCCGGTCTTGCCTGGACTTTTCTTTTTACATACTGGCTGGTTGGATGTCCCGTGAGACCTGCTAAAATGAGACATCACATTCTCAAGACCGAATTGGTGAAAGAAAATACATTGGTTTTAAAGCACTATCATGTGACAATAGATTGCACTGCAGCCTCAGAAATTCTTAACAGTATAGCAACGGTACATATTCATAGCAACGGCTCTGACATGATCACGTTACTGAATGAAAAGTGTTTTTCTTCAGAAAGTTCCAGTCAAATGAGAAGACATCTCATAGGAATGTCTTCTCGTGAGCACTTTGGCTGGATCAACTGTACATATTGAGCAGGGTCAACCGATTATAAATCATGCTTTAATTAAAAGAAAACCGTGCATGGTTAATGCTGTTACTGTGAATGAGACGACTTTTATGGCAAAATAAGATGTACTGGAATGTTCTGAAATCTGGCATTTTGATTGGCTGAGAGTGAATTAATAATATCTATTTATAATAGAATAAGGATAACCTTTATAAAAGTTTACAGTGCACAGTATGGACTTTGCTGTGTATAAGAAACTTTTAGAAGGGAATACAATAGAAAAATAGGGGCATTCTTAAGGTAAAACAGTTGAACAGGCTGACTAGAAGTTATTTTCAGTAAAATACAGTGCCCTCCATAAGTATTGGAACAGTGAAGTCAAAATTGCTATTTTTGCTCAAGCAATATGAAAATACAAGTAAAAGATTAATATGAGGCAAAAGTACATAATGTCACCTTTTATTTCTGGTGGTTTTCAACACATATATGTTTTACCAACTAAGAATAACAGTACTTTTAGAGTTCCATCCCCCATTTTATGTGAGCATAAGTATTGGGACAATTCAGCTTAAAGCAAATATAAGTATAAAAGCTAGTATTTAGTCGCAATCCCTTGCATGCAATAACAGCAGTGAGTCTGCGACCCATTGACATCACCAAACTCTGGGTATCGTCCTTTGAGATGCTTTGCCAAGCCTTTACTGCAGCCATTTTCAGCTGTTGCTTGTTTTGGGGAGTTTCTGACTTCAGTCTCCTCTTCAGCAAGTGAAATGCATGTTAAATCGGCTTTAAATCAGGAGATTGACTTGGCCAGTCTAAAACTTTCCACTTTTTTCCCCTGATGAACTCCTTGGTTGCATTGGCAGTGTGTTTTGGGTCATTGTCCTGTTGCATTGTGAAGAGAAAGATGGGCTGAATGGCCTCCTCTTGTTTGTAAACTTTCTTATGTTCTTATGAGTCTGGTGGCATTTTCTTGTACATTGGTAGCCAAGATGCTTCTGTACACTGCTGAAGTCATTCTGCTGCTGCCATCATTTGTTACATCATCAATAAAGATGAGTGAGCCCGTTCCAGAGGCAGTCATGCATGCCCATGCCATGACACTACCTCCACCATGCTTCACAGATGAGGTGGTATGCTTTGGATCATCTGCAGTTCCTTTTTTCTCCACACTTTTGCCTTCCCATCACTTTGATAATGGTTAATCTTCATCTCATCTGTCCATAAAACTCTGTTCCAAAACTTTACTGGCTCATCTCTGTACTTTTTAGCAACTTCTAATCTGGCCTTTCTGTTTTTGGTGCTGATCAGAGGTTTGCATCTTGATTGTAGCCTTTGTAATTCTGCTGCGAAGTCTTCTGCGAACAGTAGATTGTGACACTTTCACCCCAGCATTCTGGAGGTTGTTGGTGATTTCACTGACACTTATTTTAGGGTTGTTTTTCACAGCTCTGCTCATTTTTCTGCTGTTGTTTTCCTTGGCCGACCTGGTCGTTGCCAATTGCTGAAGACACCAGTGGTTTCTTTCTTTTCAGGACATTCCAAACTGTTGATTTGGCGATGCCCAACTTTTGTGCTATGGTTCTAATTGAGTTCCTCTTTTCTTTTAGCATCCATATCGCTTGCTTTTCTTTCATAGACAGCTCCCTAGTCTTCATGTTGGATTATGCTTACTGACACCAAACGCAGACTCCAAAGGCAAAAGCAAAGGATAGAACTGAGACGACACATTCACAGCTCTTTTATGTGTGAACAATCAATGCAACAGGAAACACCTGATCAATTAGAAACACTTGTGAGCCAAATGTCCCCATACTTATGCTCACATAAAATGGGGGGATGGAACTCTGAAAGTGCTGTTATTCTTAGTTGGTAAAACATATATGTTTTGAAACAGCCAGAAATAAAAGGTGACATTCTGTACTTTTGCCTCATACTCATCTTTTAATCGTATTTTCATATTGCTTGAGTGTACAGCAAAAATAGCAATTTTGACTTCACTGTCCCAATACTTATGGAGGGCACTGTATATATATTCATAAATCCTGTCTGGTACTCTGTGAATGCACTGCTTTGTAACACTTTTCTGATGGGGCACTATTTTTAAAACTGCTTGAACTTTTATAAAACTATTTATTAAAGTTCTAAAATGTAATTTATATGCTAATGGATTGCAGCCTAATGTGCGCTTCCATCGATCTGAAAGAGCATGCTTCACAATTACTTCACAATAATGTGGCGTCGATTAATCAACTACCAGTTTCTGACTAGTCGAAAATGTTATAAGACATAAGATCATAAGAAAGTTTACAAGCGAGAGGAGGCCATTCGGCCCATCTTGCTCATTTGGTTGTTAGTAGCTTATTGATCCCAGAATCTCAACAAGCAGCTTCTTGAAGGATCCCAGGGTGTCAGCTTCAACAACATTACTGGGGAGTTAGTTCCAGACCCTCACAATTCTCTGTGTAAAGAAGTGCCTCCTATTTTCTGTTCTGAATGCCCCTTTATCTAATCTTGATTTGTGACCCCTGGTCCTTGTTTCTTTTTCAGGTCAAAAAGTCCCTGGGTCGACATTGTCAATACCTTTTAGAATTTTGAATGCTTGAATCAGATCACTGCGTCAACCCTACTACAACACAATAGTGGTGACATGGACTAATGCATCCCTTTTACAGCCTCCAGAATGGGCAGTATTGTTTATCAGCAGGCACCACTTAGGTGACCTAATTGGGTCCTGCTAAACAGTCTTCTACTGGGTTCCTTAGGCGTAGAGTGAAGCAGTCAGGCTGTGTTACACAAGCTATATTGTGATATCAAGTTTCATGACAACTGGACAGATGAATGAACGGACAGACACCTCCTGTATCCCCAGATATTCTTTAAATTTAAGATTAGTGTTACTATCAAGTTTCATGACTGTTGGATAAACCGGTCTACAGATATGTAAAATATGCAAAAATGTAAGTCTCTAAGTACGCCCCCCCTCCATGATCTCTCCTTCACAGTGGATTTCATTCATTCAAGGGGGATAAAGACAGTTACCACTAACTGAGTATAGGATGTTTTAAAACACAATCTTATCAAAAACGTGTCTAATTTTACTACTAAAACAACAATCCTGAAGTTATATAGCACCTTTCCTAAGCTGTCTCTCTTGCAGCAGGCTGGTGATCAAGCAGTCGGTTATGCATCATGAGCATCAAGAATTTACTCAAAGCCTCCACTAGTGTTTTCTGTTAAAACAACCTTGACTTGCATAATGAAGGAAAAACATTGAGTGAAATAGCTTGCATCGCTCGATTTTCAAGGTGTGGTATCCGAAGCATAATCAACAAGTACAGAGAAACATCTGTAACTGACAAACCCAGGACTGGATAACCCAAAAAGCTATCTAACAAGGATGAGCAATACTTGAAGATAATATCCTTAAGGAACAGAAAGAAGACAAGTGTTGAATTGACAACAGAGCTGGCAGAAGGCACTGTCGCTGTCCATCCATCAACAGTACAGTCACTCTTGAAATCAGGACTTAAAGGATGTGTTGCAGTAAGAATACCTCTGTTAAGAAAGGGGAACAAGACTAAAAGGCTAAAATATGCACAAGAACACAGAAATTGGACTGTGGAACTATGGCCAAAGGTGCTTTGGACTGTTGATGGATGGACAACAGTGCTTCCACAAGAGGGCGCTGGACTGCTGGGCTTCCACAAGAGGGCACTGTCCTGAAAGCAAAAAAAATAGTAATAAGGAAAAGTGGAAAATAAATACTGTTGTGCAGTAGTTAGTGATACTTACCTTGTGTGTGAGTGCATCCTCTTCAGGTCCTCTGGATCCGCTGTGTGGGAAACCCTGGTGGCCATCTCTGGAAACAGCAAAAGGCAATACCTGTGGAAAGAGAAAACCAAACACCTGAGACGAGTACGGATCCCTGGGGAAGACTTACCTGGAGAAGCATACTTGGCCTCATCGCTCCAAAGAAGCTCAGGACTGAGATTCACTTGACAAGCCCTCAACATAGAAATTCCTGTTCATCTGGTATAATTACCATAGTCACCCTCACCCTACTGTTTGTCGTGTGTGGTGCTTCCTTTTACCTGGTGAAGGCTAGCTTCAGCAGGGCTAGACAGGGAAAAAGAACAGTTTAATTAGTGCCCAGGGGGCAGGTTTTTGTTTTGATTTATTGTTTTCAATTGCCAAACTGAATTATGTAATAAATAAAACTTACCATTTGTTCAGTACTTCTGGCTTTCCGACTCCTCTCTGCAAAGGCAAAAATGTGGCTACTACACCAAATACAGAACACATCGTTCACACATTGTATAGTAAAGTCACAGCAAAGCATGAAAAGCGAAGCATGGCAAATCGTGTAATATAATAATAATCACAATCTGTATTTATAGAGCGCCTTTCATGCCACGAGGTTCAAGGCTCTTCACACAAGTTCACAATTACAAAGACAGACATTATAAAACACTAAGAGAGGATACAACATACTCAAAGGATAAAAATACATACAATAATTAAATAAAACAGTTAAAATAACCATGACATGTCAGAATCAAATCAGAAGACTAAATGATAAAGATAAGTCTTAAGCCTTGGTTTAAAAGTAGCCACTGCGAGTGAACCTCTGACATGATTGGGCAGAGAGTTCCACTGTTACGGAGCCCGAACACAAAAAGCAGCCTCTCCTTTCTTCCTAAGCCTTACCCTGGGACTGCAGAGCAGCCCACTATCAGCTGACCTCAATGCACGCTGAGGCTGATAGAGAGACAATAACTCTGACAAGTAATCTAGTGCCATTCCATTTAGTGCTTTAAACGTAAGTAATAGAATTTCAAAATCAATTCTATATTTCACTGGAAGCCAGTGCAGAGATGCCAGCACAGGATTTACATGTGCTCTCATGCAGCTGAATTCTGCACAAGCTGTAGCTGTGATGAGGCTTGACTAGTAAGCCGAGCAAGCAGGGTGTTACAGTATCCAGTCTAGATGAAATAACACACAGGGCGTTACAGTATCCAGTCTAGATGAAATAACACACAGGGTGTTTGTAACAGGGCAAGGTGCCCTGTACATTGATTTGTTTATTTTATTTTAGAACAGGGTCCCCCTCCGCCCCTGTATTATTTTGTATTTGTTTCGTATTATTATTAGTAGTAGTAGTATTATGGTTGATTTATTATTGTATTTATGACGCGAGGCCGTGTGTTTATTTGTATTTATTTAAAAATGTATTGACGGAGCAGCCGAGAGTTTGTGATTTTGTATTTATTTAGAAGTGTATTTGTGACGCGATGCGCCGTGGGGTTTGTTTTTGTATTAAGTAGCGTGGATGGGAAGCCCCATCCACACAGTAATTAGAAAACCGTGCAGAATGTGACCGGGGATTATTAAATAATGAATCCCTCGGTCACTAATATAAAAGCCTGCAGCTCGCAGCACTCGGGTGGTGGGTGTTAGAGAGGAGAGAGCGAGCAGCAAGACAGAAAAACGAAACGAAAATTAAGCATAGGAACAGTGAAGGCAATCGGCCCAGCCTGACCTGTGTTGTGTTACATTTTGTGTTCGAGATTTGTTTCTGTTTAAACCTTTTATTTTCGCTCTGTGAGCAAGTTTCTTTTGTTAAAATATTTTATTTCTTTTTGCTATTTAAAAATAAAACGGCGCGAGCGCCTTTAACTGCAGTCCTTGGTGTCAGTTATCCTTCCTGCTTCTGGCCTGACGTCAGACCACTCGTCCAGCCTGTCACAGTGTTACAGTATCCCGTCTCGATGAAATAACACACAAGGCGTTACAGTATCCAGTCTAGATGAAATAAAGGCATGGACTACTTTCTCGGCATTGGAGAATGACAGAAATTATCTCATTTTGACTTTTTTAGATGATAAAAAGACACCTTTGTAATCCTTTTAATATGTGCCTGTCACACGGCTGGCTGAGTGGTGACTTCAGATCCAGGAAATAAATACAGAGAGACAGGACTGATGAGGTGAAATGATGAAAGCGCTGTTGCGCGGTTTATTATAAATAAAAGGTTTAAACAAACAGAAGACAGGACACGGCACTTTAGGCCAAAATAAATACGAACAAAACGAGAAAACTCTAAACAGACGAGTGCACGAACAGACAAACAAACACGGTGAGTGAAATAAACTTTACTTTTCTTTACTTTCCTCCTTCCTCACTCCCGTTCTCCACTCACCGAACACACAACCCGAGTGAGTGAAACGTGCATCTATATATACTGTTATGCTGGGATTCAATTACTAATTAATTATTCACTTGAATCCCAGCACGTGAATTAATTATGTGCAACCCCGTGCTCACATATTAAATACTTTAAATGCACGTGAAGTGATAGTGCAATCCGTGACTAAATACAATTATACATTTTAAATAACTCGTGCTGCACACACCCATTTATATCCCGTGCAGCCATCTCTATACACCAACATTAACACACGCAACATACAACATATAACACGCAAATGCACACAGGGCGGGGCACATTGCCACATATAACCCCCTTGTGCGCAGCACACATGGCCTCAATGGCCACCTCCCCTTAAAATCCCAAAGTCTTGCTCAAAGTCCTGGGCCAAGAACAGGGACTTCAAGGGGTTCATGGGCGGCAATGTTGCCAGTAGCCAGGTTGCTACTGGCCATGCTGTCAGCAGACGTGCTGACAGCTCCCAGACTGACTCCTTCAGCCAGGGCAGTCCTGGCAGCGGAAAGGCTGCTTGGGGGTGGTCTCCTGACCTCCCCTTCTTCAGCTGGCAGCTCCTTTTGTGGGGCTCGGCCATAGTACTTCCTGCAGCGCAAGTGCTGCAGTGGGCGCAGGTCTCCTGACCTCCCCACGATCTCCGGCAGCGAAACTGCTGCTGGGGTTGGTGGTCTCGGACCTCCTCCCCTTCTTCAAAGCCGACAGCTCCCTTGCTGGGGCTCCGGCCACAGTACTTCCGGCAGCGAAGCAGAGCAACAGGCAGCCCCAGGCGATGCGGAGCAACAGGCAGCCCCAGGCGATGCGGAGCAACAGGCAGCCCCAGGCGATCGCGGAGCACCAGGCAGCCCCAGGCGATGCAAGGCTGGCATCCTTGGGCGGCGAGGCTGGCATCCTTGGGCGGCGAAGCTGGCATCCTTGGGAGGTGCCGGAGTCAGGACCAGTCGTTGTGCTGTGGTTGGCCACTGTGGCAGTGGCTGCGGCGGCTCCTGCTGCTCTGCTCCTGCCGGTGAAGGTGGCGGAGGTAGAGGCAGCTCCTGCTGCTCTGCTTCTGCCAGTGAAGGTGGCGGAGGCAGAGGCAGCTCGCTGCTCTGCTCCTGCCGGTGAAGGTGGGAGCAGCGTGTAGTCTCCTGGCGACGAAGGTGGGAGCAGCGTGTAGTCTCCTGGCGGCGAAGGTGGGAGCAGCGTATAGTCTCCTAGTCACAGTGCCTCAAAACTTAAAGCAGAGTCAAAGATAACACCCAGATTTCTCACCTCGAATTTTAAATTTGGAGTTAAGTCACCGAAGTCAAGTTGTTGCTGAGAACCTACTATCAAAACTGTTGTCTTGTCAGGGTTTAATTGCATGATATTTTGAGACATCCAATTTTGATGTCAATAACACACTCAAGTAAGACTGATTTCCATTACACGAGTAGATGTTAAAACTTCATGCTGATTTGAACCCGGCTCGCCAAGATAAGCACCAACTAAGACGTAGCTTTACAGTAAACTAATGTGATCCATCTGTGTCTCTATCCATTTGCTTTTCCTTCCATATGATGATGTAGATATCCTTCTGTCTGGTGTTGATGGCTGAAGTGTAATGCTGGCTCCAGGGATCAGCTTATTTGCCTCCCTGGCGCATCAGCACACACAACGGCTGCGATGCTGGCTCCAGGGATCAACCACAATGCGGTCTCCCCATCGGCATGACAACCATCTGGATTGAGCTAAGTAGGGTACATCTCTGGCGTCTTCAAGTGGGCACCTTCCATCCTCGGTGTTTGGTCAACTAGCCCACGACACCTCAAGAGGGCTCGGCGGTGATTATGGCATCCCAGCATCACCCCCTCCGTCCCCCACTCAACTCAGCCCAGCTTACTTACCCGTACATCAGCGTTTCTTTCTTTCTACTGTGCTTGAGATCCCCAGCCAGAATCTTTCCGTCTCAGCCACAGCCAGTTGCTGCTCCTCTCTGCCGCTTCAGATAAGTTCTTCACTGTGCGACGCAACTCTTGGCCACTAGAACCGACGTCTCTGAGAAACCGGGTTGTAGAGTGTGCCACAAATCCTCGACAACCCACCTCCACTGGGTAAACCCGGACTCTCCATCCTCGCTGTTCTGCTTCAGTGGCTAGTTGAGCATATCGCAGTTTCTTCCTCTCATACGCCTCATCTACAGCATCCTCCCATGGCACTGTTAACTCTACCAGGTGAACAAGGCGTGCTGATCCAGACCACAAGACAATATCTGGTCGAAGGTTAGTGGTGGCATTCTCAGGTGGAAAAATAAGTCATTGACCAACATCTGCCAGCATTTTCCAGTCTCTAGCAGCTTCCAGTTGTCCTGGGCGAGGATTGGTTTTAACACCTTTTCTTGGTGGTTGCTCTCCTGGGCGAAGGAATGTTGTCTTTTGTCTGTAATGTTTTGATGGAACAGGTGGCAACTTATTGGTCATGTTACGCTTGTCTTCCAATGCTAAGGCCAAACATCGCAGCACCTGCTCATGGCGCCAAGTAAACCGTCCTTGGCTAAGAGCCACCTTACATCCTGTCAAAATGTGCCTTAATGTTGCAGGTGATGAACACAAAGGACATGAGGGATCCTCTCCTACCCAGAGGTTTAGGCTCTGTGGTGATGGGAGAACATCATATGTTGACCTGATGAGGAAACTGATCCTGCTCTGTTCCATTGACCATAGGTCTTGCCAGCCAATCTTGCGTTGTTCCACACTCTCCCATCTCATCCATTGTCCCTGCTTGGCCTGGGAAATGGCCTTTATGCACCTCATCCTCTCCTCCTGCTTTTGCACCTCGTTGACTACCAGCTTCCTTAATTGAGCTGGGGCTGCCTTGTGCCATGTAGGAGGAGCTGAACTGAGACCAAGACCCCCTCTTCCATGCTGAACTTGCCCCATGATATCACCAATTCGAAGGGCAGCCTTTGCATCCTCCACAGCTTTCTTTGCCGTCCACTTTCTTCTAGTTTTCAACACAAGTGCTGCCTCCCTTACTCATTTGTTGTGTGACTCTACTAAAGTCATTTCCAATCGGACCTTGGCGCACTTAAACTCCTCGGTTAGAGCAGAGACTGGTAGCTGCAGTATTCCTTTACCATAATGTCACCAGGTTTCACAGAGATATATAACTGTGTATCATCAGCATAGCAGTGAAAATTTGCTGCATGTTTACGAATAATCTAGCCTAGAGGTAGCACGTACGAAGAAAATAATATTGGACCAAGAATAGAACCCTGAGGAACACCACAGGTAATACTTTCTAAACCTGACACTGACTCCCACAGCGAAACAAAAAACGGTCTGTTTGAAAGGTAAGATCTAAACCAGTTTAGTGTATTGCCCGCGGGGCCCATCCATCCCTAAAATGATCAATTAAAATGGAGTGAGCCGCTGTGCGAAACCCTGATTGAAATGTTTCAAAAGATATTATTAGTATTCAAGAATCCACAAAGTTGCTTAAACACTACCTTTTGAAGGACCTTAGCTAAAAAGGAAGATTTGAAATGGGTCTAAAGTTACTCAGAACTGAGCTGTCTAAGCTGGGTTTTTAAGAAGGGGGCTTTACCAAGGCAGTTTTAAAAGAAACTGTTCCAATTTCCAGTGAACTATTTATAATCGCAAGAATATCATTACATAGGTAACTAAGGACATCCTTCAGAAACCTTGTTGGAATGGAATCTAAAGTACTACTTGCAGGTTTCATCTGCATTACAATCATATTTAAATCCTGTACAGTAATTAGAGAAAATGATTCAATCACTGTTTCCCCCAGTCTGTCTGAAATATTTAAATCACAACCATAGACTGGAATTTGTTCTCTAATAGTCTTTATTTTGAAATTGAGAAATTCCTCCCACTTAAAGATGACACTTCTAGGTTACTAACAGGTGAAGATGAAGAATTAACCAGTTTATTTATAGTTGAAAAAGCATCTTGGAGTTATTTTTATTTTTATCTCAATGAGAGTGGAGAAAAAGCATCCTATAGCTTAATTGTACCTCAGTAAGTGTTCTTTAATAATATCATTGCAGTGTAATTACCCCATGCAAATGTGCAGTGGTTGTATATGACTGTATGTGGGAGGTCATTTTTCACACCCTATATAATGGATATAATTTGCCTGACAAGTGGTGTCTTCACTCCGCTCTAAATCAGACATGCAATATTGCAGAGACATTCAAAACATGTGAGTTTTAGGAAAAGCAGCAGTTGGTTTCTGAGAAGGACAGCCAAATAATGGATTGGGAGTCCTTGTGGAATTATTGAGTTAGGGTTAGAATGGATCCGGGGAGTCCTTGTGGAATTATTGAGTTAGGGTTAGGGTTAGAATGGATCCGGGGAGTCCTTGTGGAATTATTGAGTTAGGGTTAGGGTTAGAATGGATCCGGGAGTCCTTGTGGAATTATTGAGTTAGGTAGGGTTAGAATGGATTTGGGGATTCCTTGTGGAATTATTGAGTTAGGGTTAGGGTTAGAATGGATTTGGGGAGTCCTTGTGGAATTATTGAGTTAGGGTTAGGGTTAGGGTTAGAATGGATCCGGGAGTCCTTGTGGAATTATTGAGTTAGGGTTAGGGTTAGAATGGATTTGGGGAGTCCTTGTGGAATTATTGAGTTAGTGTTAGGGTTAGAATGGATTTGGGGAGTCCTTGTGGAATTATTGAGTTAGGGTTAGGGTTAGGGTTAGAATGGATCCGTGGAGTCCTTGTGGAATTATTGAGTTAGGGTTAGGGTTAGAATGGATCCGGGGAGTCCTTGAGGAATTATTGAGTTAGGGTTAGGATTAGAATGGATTTGGGGAGTCCTTGAGGAATTATTGAGTTAGTGTTAGGGTTAGAATGGATTTGGGGAGTCCTTGTGGAAATATTGAGTTAGGGTTAGGGTTAGAATGGATTTGGGGAGTCCTTGTGGAATTATTGAGTTAGGGTTAGGGTTAGAATGGATTTGGGGAGTCCTTGTGGAATTATTGAGTTAGGGTTAGGGTTAGAATGGATTTGGGGAGTCCTTGTGGAAATATTGAGTTAGGGTTAGGGTTAGAATGGATTTGGGGAGTCCTTGTGGAATTATTGAGTTAGGGTTTGGTCCTTTAAGGGATTAACCTGTAGCTGAGAAACTGACATGTATTCACGGCAGAAGTGACAGGGCCTTGCCCGTAGCACATTTTGTACTTATGAATCATTTCAAGGAAGGGACAGCCTCGTGCATCTCTTACAATATATAATGGTATAATAATGAAGACATTTCAAACAAAGCACAGCCCATGTGTATTGTGGAAAGTCAACAGACAATCTTGTTGCAATAAAATAGATATTAATATTTTTATAATAAAATATATATCCCATCACCAATTGTGTTAACTCCGATAAAGGTCAACTGTGCTAAACCATAAGATCTCTGTAAATATATATATATATATATATATATATATATATATATATATATATATATATATATATATATATATATTATATATTTATTATGTTATGTTGACTCAGAAATGTCTTTATCTAGACAATGTGGGAAGCTATATAAAAGGCCAACAAGATGCTCGGATATATTGTGAGAAGTGTTGAATGTAAATCAAGGGAAGTAATGTTAAAACTTTACAATGCATTAGTAAGACCTTACAAAAGGATATTGCTGCTCTAGAAAGAGTGCAAAGAGCAACCAGAATTATCCCAGGTTTAAAAGGCATGTCGTATGCAGACAGGCTAAAAGAATTGAATCTATTCAGTCTTGAACAAAGAAGACTACACAGTGATCTGATTCAAACATTCAAAATCCTAAAAGGTATAGACAATGTCGACCCAGGGGACTTTTTGACCTGAAAAAAGAAACAAGGACCAGGGGTCATAAATGGAGATTAGATAAAGGGGCATTCAGAACAGAAAATAGGAGGCACTTTTTACACAGAGAATTGTGAGGGTCTGGAACCAACTCCCCAGTAATGTTGTTGAAGCTGACACCCTGGGATCTTTCAAGAAGCTGCTTAATGAGATTCTGGGATCAATAAGCTACTAACAACCAAATGAGCAAGATGGGCTGAATGGCCTCCCTCGTTTCTAAACTTTCTTATGTTCTTATGCTCATATATATATATATATATATATATATATATATATATATATATATATATATATATATATATATATATATATATATATATGTTTTATTGTTTAATCATTACCTGCACCTGGCTATTATTGAAAATTAGAGCCAGGTGCAGGGTTTATAAGGAGAGCAGTCAGTCTGCTCTGGGCTGCTGAAGAGGGTAGAAGCCGACTGTGCTGGTGTGTGGGTACAGCCGTAATTTAAAAGGAAAAAGGTAGAGGTAAGCCTTTTTTGTGTGTGCGGTTTTGTTTGTTTTGTTTTGTTACAGGTAAACAGCTTAGCTGTCCTGTCTTTTAGTTTAGGTTCCTGTTTTTTTTAGTTATTGCTCAAAGAAGAGCTAGGTGTTTGTTTTGTTTATTTTGTTTTTGTGTGTGTTCATTAAAAATAGCGCAACCACGATTTCAAAAATCCATTTCTGTGTGTTGGGTCGGTGTTTTAAAGGGCAACGAACTGCTGAGAGGGGCGATTCTTTTACATATGGTGGCAGCGAGTGTGGGCCCTAATGACCCAAGAATGGATTTTAAAGATTTAATTGAGAGGATTAATAAAATCACCGCTGCTCAGGAGGAGCAGACAAGGAAGATGGACAGGCAGACACAAGAGCTGGGGTTGGCCCGTGGATAATACCGGAGCGGGAGCCAACCGAACTGGAGCTGCTGCTACAAAGTGGGAGCTGCCGTCCGAGAGCCAGAGGGGTGGAGCTACCGTCCCGAGAGCCAGAGGGGATGAAGCTACCGTCCCGAGAGCCAGAGGGGTGGAGCTGCCATCCCGAGAGCCAGAGGGGTGGAGCTGCTGTTACCAGAGCCCAGAGGGAGGAGCCGCCTCTTCCAGAACCATCATCCGTGCAAGTGAGTCCGGCGTTGCCGAGGGAGGTCCCCAGTCCCGTCATCGTGGACACCTGGCCGGAATGCCCAGACCTCCCTGCGCTGGACCTTGCTCCCAGGTCGCAGCACTGCCAGGCACAGTCGCTACCTGGTCCCTTACTCCACTCCCCTGGAATCCCAGACGCCGCTCCGCAAGAGGCAGACGTCACTACGCAGGGTTAGAGGTCACTAGCGTTCCCCTGCTGATTGCTCCGCTCCCTTGCATCGTGCTGCGCTCCACCTGGAATTCCAGAGGTCGCTGCGCAGGTCCACAGGCGCACGCCTTTGCCTGTCAGTCCTGGCTCCCGGTCACCGGTCTGCGCTATGGTCGCCCTGGACAAGCCGCCTGGGTCCCTCCTCGCCGGTCCTGGGTCCCTCCTGGAAGCGCTGGAGGGACCAACCCACATTCAAGCCCGCCCGTGGAAGCGGGCGAAAATTGACATTTGTCGACTTGAGGGTGGGTGGTCTTTTAAGGGTGGAGGGAGGTGGCCGTTGTATGGCCGATTGTCTTGAAAAGACATGGGGGATGTGTGAGACAGCAGGGAGGGGTTAATTCCTCCCTATAGGAAAACATGTGCGTAAGGCACATTTTGGTTTTGTTTTGTTTAATTGTTTAATTGTTTTATTGTTTAATCATTACCTGCACCTGGCTATTATTGAAAATTAGAGCCAGGTGCAGGGTTTATAGGAGAGCAGTCAGTCTGCTCTGGGCGGCTGCTGAAGAGGGTAGAAGCCCGACTGTGCTGGTGTGTGGGTACAGCCGTAATTTAAAAGGAAAAAGGTAGAGTGAAGCTTTTTGTGTGTGCGGTTTTGTTTGTTTTGTTTTTGTTACAGGTAAACAGCTTAGCTGCCCTGTCTTTTAGTTTAGGTTCCTGTTTTGTTTTAGTTATTGCTCAAAGAAGAGCTAGGTGTTTGTTTTGTTTATTTTGTTTTTGTGTGTGTTCATTAAAAATAGCGCAACCGCTTTCAAAAATCCATTTCTGTGTGTTGGGTCGGTGTTTTTAAAGGGCAACGAACCGTGGAGAGGGCGATTCTTTTACAACATATATACATATATATACATATATATATATATACACACACACACACACTTTATTTGAATTTACTAAGGTAAAACAAAAGCAGACCTGTCTATTCTGCCAGTATTTTGATTAATTAAATTACATTCGATGCAAAAGAACCTTTTGAAGTCTGCTATTGACTTTTAAACAATAGTCATTAAACTGTATTTAATGTATTTTTCTTTAATCAATTAATGTGAATAAGGCCCTCTTTCCCCCACTACTTGTAACCAGGAGGTTCCCGGTTCAAATCCCACCTCAGCCACTGACTCATTGTGTGACCCTGAGCAAATCACTTAACCTCCTTGTGCTCCGTCTTTCGAGTGAGACGTAATTGTAAGTGACTCTGCAGCTGATGCATAGTTCACACACCCTAGACTCTGTAAGTCGCTTTGGATAAATAAACAAATAATAATAATAATAATACTAAACAGGTACAAGACCTAAAAGTAGTCAGTGACAGATTGGAGTTCTCTACCCCCACCTACAGGTCATAGCTCATTACTACATACAGTACAGATCGTTCAAAAGTATTAGACCACTGGAAACAGTGACACCCAACTTTTCACTGAAACTGGAGGAGGGACATTGCACTGAATTGCACATAATGTTCAGTATTTCTCTTACTTCTGCAACTCCCTATAATGTCAAGCATTAAAGGGACTGCTTTCAATAGGGACCTATTATTAAAGTAACAATAAGAAACATTCACATTGCAGTTTAAAATTATGAATACTGTAACCTATACATGGAGCATAGTCAATAAACATGACTAGCTTTAGCGGCTTCTATCAACAAGTACAGAGAAAAATCATCTGTAATTGACAAACCCAGGACTAGAAGACCCAAAAAGATGTATAACAAGGATGAGCAATACTTGAAGATAATATCCTTAAGGAATAGAAAGAAGACAAGCGTTGAATTGACAACAGAACTGGCAGAAGGCACAGGTGTCATTGTCCATCCATCAACAGTCCAAAGCGCCATTGACCGTATTTTAGCCTTTTAGTCTTGTCCCTTTTCTTAACAGAGGTATTCTTACTGCAACACATCCTTTAAGTCCTGATTTCAAGAGTGACCGTCAGTACTGTTGATGGATGGACAACGACACCTGTGCCTTCTGCTAGTTCTACCACACCTTGAAAATCGAGTGATGCAAGCTATTTCACTCAATGTTTTTCCTTTATGGAAGTCAAGGTTGTTATAATAGTAGAAAACACTAGTGGAGGCTTTGAGTAAATTGTTGGTGCTCATAATGCATCAGAGTAGAAAAATGCACCATGTCTAAGACTTTTGCACAGCAGTGTATGTATATATATATATATATATATATATATATATATATATATATATATATATATATATATATATATATATATATATATATATATTATTGTATTATTTAATTTTTTATGTGTTAGATATTTACTTACCATACCACTTTGTAGCTGGTACTGATAGCACATGGTGCTTGAAGAAAATACGGCAGACACACAAAAAGTTGAGCACACTATAATTTGAAGCATTTTTAAACACAGTCTGAAACCATATGCAAGGCAGTAAACACATTAGTGACTAGAGGGGCCTCTTCTTTATCAGGAGCAGGGCTGTCACAGCAGGTCATGGGCAGTACTGAACTGTCATTCCAAGAGTTTGTGGAAATTTTGTCACAGTAGTGTGAAGGTCAGGACCCGTTTCTACCTGTTTGATTGGTTCACAAAACTTAAAGAAATGTAGAACCCTCCTAAAAGACCAATGTGGTTAAAACAGTGTAAAGTAAAGCACTGAGAACATTAAATGTAAAGCACAGTAAATACAATACGAAAACGTCTGAGGATCTCCTATTGACAGAAGAACCTAAAGCTGGGTGAGTGTGAAGATGTTTTGAAGTGTTTGTGTCTTTGTGGTATTTCTTAACACAACCCCACCCTGTGGACTAAGAGCATATTTGACCTCATTCTTTTGCAGTGAATCATGGGGGTGTTCCCATGTGTTCTAATTTTACTCAAGACATTGTGCTCGAGCCAAATGAAAAGTGGCCCTATACATTTCGGGTTTATTTTGGCCACAAACCTGATTCTCTCGAGGTGTTCTCCCAAACACGCATCGCCACGTCATGTGTAAATAACCACACATGAAAACTCCCCATAGTTACACTGTTGTTCATGAAACCGTCATATTATAACAAACACTATCAGTGGAATTCCGCACGCAGGCTTGCCTGCGATTATGATGCCGTGCCCTATAATTATAGCAGGGATTGCCAAGTATTGTAAAACTTTGTTGTCAGCATTTAAGTAAATGAACAAAGTGAGCAAGTAAACAGAGTGGAGAAGATCATTTGAAAAGGAGTGACATTAAGAAGTTCCTCTACTGATGAGGTCTCATGCAGGTAGACCAGTTTCTAAAGCTTTGGGCCACTAATTGTGATTTTAAAATGGTCAAAACTGCTTAAAACACCACTCAAGAGACTTAAGAAGAAAAACATTATGAGACAAGGCTATTCGGCCCATCACTGCTTGTTAGGTTCCTAATAGCTTATTGGTCCCATTACCACATCCTGACATCTATTAATGGATCCAATGAACCAGCAGCAATCAACATGGCTTTAGGGGGCTCCCGAGTGGCACATCCGGCAAAGGCTCCGCGTGGAGTGCAGGATGCCCCTATAGCCTGGAGGTCGCCGGTTTGAGTCCAGGCTATTCCACTGCCGACCATGAACGAGAGCTCCCAAGGGGTGGCGTACAATTGGCCGGCGTCGCACAGGTGGGGAGGGCTTAGGTCGGCCAGGGTGTCCTCGGCTCACCGCCACTAGCGACCCCTGTAGACTGGCCGGGCGCCTTGGGCTTGCCTGTAAGCTGCCCAGAGCTGCTTTGTCCTCCGATGCTGTAGCTCTGAGGTGGCTGCATGGTGGGCATGCAGGGTCTAAAATAATACAATTGGCTATTTCAAATTGGGAGAAAAATTGGGTAGAATCAATTGGCGACTACTAAATTTATTTAAAAAATAATTTAAAAAACATGGCTTTGAATCCTTTCCATACACCTACACCAACCTCCTACCCCTATCCTGGATCAGTCCTCAATCAACTTCTAAATGTGACATCGGCTCCTGGTCCCTGAGCTCAGTTTGAAACAGTGACCGGGCTTCAGTTTGTTCACCTTAAGATTTTAAAAGCTTTTTCTTACTCTTCCTTTTCCAACTCCTACCCTTTAGGGATTAGTCCTATTTCTCTTCACTGAGCTCTCACCAGAGCAGCAGTGTCCAGTTCTCATCTGCTTGGGGATCAGGGTTTTGTGCCGCCTTGTTGGTGGTGGTAGCTGCACATTTTAACAAGCTTACATTTTAACAATACCAGCAGTGGGCAGCCTAATCTGATGAACAGGAGCAATGACACTGCTGTTAAGAACGATAGGTTTGGGGACTTTGTCATTTTGGGTGCAAAAAAATAAGTAATTTTACTTATAGATATTGCATCTGGGATCTGGTGTTTTCTATAGTTTAATTGAACAGCACAGTGTGGGGACATAAAGTAACACTTCTCAAAGCTGTTTACTTCAGAAATAGCTAATAAACAATAGAAGACCACATCCAGTACAAGCACCTAACTGAAACGTCTGGGTTGTTCATTTCTAGTTTGGTAAATTTGGTGCTTTTTTTTTACCTTTCTGAGCAATTGTGAGTTTGAGTAAAAAGATTTGAGACTCTTTCGAAGTAGACAAACGTTTTTATTGTAACATTTTTTAACAAACATTTTGGCTGGTGTCTTTAGCAGTGTACATTGTGTATACTGATGCAGTCACTAGCCAAAACTTTTAAACCTTTTCAAAGTCTAGATCAAGTGAATAAACTCCAAGGTTTTTGTTTCTGGTCCAGGGAGACATAAAAAAAAGAACAAAGCATTCTGAACTGGGACCAGTTTGGAAAGGCTTGGCAGACTCTTGGGTTGTTCCAGAAGTAATTATATGTCACCTGAACCCACAACATTACACAAGCAGGCTGGAACACGTTCCTCACAAAACCCGATTATTGCATCACCGCCTTGCCTCTGGGGTTCTTTGCGTCACAGCCTGATAAAGTGAAGTCAAAACCGAGACCTGGTAGTAAATGTGCATGTCGTTAGCTGATGCTGAAACACTGCTCTCTCACAGTGTACTCAGTGGTCAACACAAAGAACCACATTCACAAAGGAGTCACTGCAGTGCCAAGTATGTCAGTAACATACGTCCCCATCACAGCTGTACATTCAGAATCTGAGCTCTCAGTCTGACGTGATGCCCATGACATATACCAACAGTATTTACAGAGTAGTAGGGAATAAGAAATGGCAATAAACTATAGTCTTGTGGTTTTATTTATGTATATTGTGAGATAGCGCCCCCTTTAGGTAGTTAACTAATTTGTTAGACCCAATTGGCCTCATTAGACTATTGCATTCTGGGAGATGTAGTTTTCTATCCCTCTGAACTACACTCTCCGTCTCCAGTGCACCTGCAGTGTTACATGGGGTATACGCTCCTAGTGATACGGGGACCAATATATATCCCTCTGCTATTCTGCCCCATACTTTACCACAATAGTTACAGCAAATATCCTTCTATTATTCTAGTCTAGTCTTCTATTATTAAGTAATAGTTATTTGATATTAATTATTAAATGCCAAAGACAAGTCAAGTGGCAATGGTAAATGTTAATCACATTATATTTATTAAATAATAACCATGGTTACTGATAGTTGCAAACTATTTGCAAATATTTCTCTAGATGTGAAATGCTAGTCAGCAAGCTTTAACAGTTACAAGATAATTGATCAATATTACCTGAACTGGGAGAACCCCTCACAGAAAACCTGGAGATGACAAAGGTATGGGGACCTCACTGTCAGGTCCCAACTTTATATACCTCTCAACAAGTAGGTTCTATGCCTTAGATAGTTTACAGCAATGCAGCTCATGGCATTACTCTAGGCAATACATCACTTGATAAGTCAATGCACTTTAACATAGTTTAGTTTAATTCCTCGTATGTATAAAACAACTGGTTTATGCCACATATGAGATCATTGTCTTTACCCCTCGCCCCATACTCATACTCATGGAGTAATACCTTATACGTTGAAGATGTATAACTCACTGCCTTCTACACAGAACCAACTTTAATGTTCATTTTAAACTCTTCAGAACAGTTCAATAAAATTAGATTTATGGTAAAATATATTCAAATGATAAATAACAAGTGTATCAATTTTGCAGATAACAGAAAGCTTGGGGAGTGGCTGACATGCTTTCACCAACCAGGAAATCCAGAAAGATTGAGGATGCACACAGAACTGGGCAGAGCCGTGGACAATGAAATGAAATGTGTTACATGCTGCTCCCAATAATGTAGGATCCAATGCACTAGACAATGACAAACAACAAAGTACTAGTGAAATGGTGATTTATTTATAATCCAAAGTCTGATGACAAACAGTAAGAACATAAAAAAGTTTACAAACAAGAGGAGGCCATTCAGCCCATCTTGCTCGTTTGGTTGTTAGTAGCTTATTGATCCCAGAATCTCATTAAGCAGCTTCTTGAAGGATCCCAGGGTGTCAGCTTCAACAACATTACTGGGGAGTTGGTTCCAGATCCTCACAATTCTCTGTGGAAAAAGTGCCTCCTATTTTCTGTTCTGAATGCCCCTTTATTTAATCTCCATTTGTGACCCCTGGTCCTTGTTTCTTTTTCAGGTCGAAAAAGGCCCCTGGGTCGACATTGTCAATACCTTTTAGAAATTTGAATGCTTGAATCAGATCACTGCGTAGTCTTCTTTGTTTAAGACTGAACAGATTCAATTCTTTTAGCCTGTCTGCATACGACATGCCTTTTAAACCCGGATAATTCTGGTTGCTCTTCTTTGCACTCTTTCTAGAGCAGCAATATCCTTTTGTAACAAGGTGACCAGAACGGAACACAATATTCTAGATGAGGTCTTACTAATGCATTGTAAAGTTTTAACATTACTTCCCTTGATTTAAATTCAACACTTTTCACAATATATCTGAGCATCTTGTTGACCTTTTATATAGTGTAAGACAGCAGGGAGGGGGTTAATTTCCTCCCTGCAGAAAAACATGTGAAAATGCACTCCCAGGGCAATTGTTAATTGATTTATTGTTTAATTATCCCCTGCACCTGGGCGGCAATTGTAAATTAGGACCAGGTGCAGTGTATAAGAGAGGAACAGTTAATCTGCTTGAGGCTGCTGAGTAGAAGGAAGCAGAAGAGGTGCTCTGCTTCCGAGCAGTTCAGAGAAAAATAGTAAGTGCTGTGTTAAGCCTGTGTGTGTTTTGTATTGTGGTGCCAGGTAAACGGCTCAGCCGTTCTGCAAGTTAGTCAGGGACTTACCTGTATAGTCAGCGCTCCAAAACGGAGTTAGGTTTTTGTTTCTGTTTGTTTGTTTGTTTTGGGTTTTCTTAATTAAAAATAGCACGCCAGCGCTTTAAAAAAATCCATTCCTGTGTCCTGGGTCGATTTTTAAAGGGGCAACGAACCCGTGTGGCAGCAGTCTTTCCACATTTGGTGTCAGAGTGTGTGGGCGCCCCTACGACCCAGGGAAAATGGATTTTAAGGACTTGATTGAGAGGCTCAATTGGAACGCCGCGCTCAAAAAGAGCGAGGTGAGAGATGGGAGAGAGCTGGGGTTGGCCCCGCTGAAGAGATGGGTGTGGGAGCCGACCGAATTGGAGCTGTTGCTCCAAAAATGGGAGCAAGCAAGAGGAGCCCCGCTGACTCCAGAGCCAGAGGGGGTGGAGCCGTCGCTTCCGGAGTCCAGAGGGGAGGAGCTGCCGTCCCGAGAACCAGAGGGGTGGAGCTGCCGTCCCGAGAGCCAGAGGGGTGGAGCTGCCGTCCGAGAGCCAGAGGGGTTGAGCTGCCGTCCCGAGAGCCAGAGGGGTGGAGCTGCCATCCCGAGAGCCAGAGGGGTGGAGCTGCCATCCCGAGAACCAGAGGGGAGGAGCTGCCGCTTCCGGAGCCCAGAGGGGAGGAGCCGCCGCTTCCGGTGCCCAGAGGGCAGGAGGTGAAGAGCCCGCCAACACCACAACCCCGACCACCACCCCGCGGTCTAGTCCGAGCCGCTGCGTGTGGTCCCTCGCCCCTCGCTCCTGGACACCCTGCCGGGTTTGCCTGGACCTCCCTTCGCTAGACCTGGAGCCCAGGAGTCTGCAGAACCAGTCACAGTTCTCCACCTGGTTCCCTGCTCCGCTCCTCCCAAGCACCAAGACGCCGCTGCGCTGCTCCCAGACGTTGCTTGAGCTCCCCTGGTCACTGCTTCGCTTCCCCTGGGTGATTGGACGTCGCTGCACCGGGCCCCAGCTGCAGACCTCTGCCCGCTGCTGCAACCTCCAGTGCCCGGTTGTCGCTCCAGTCGCCCCTGACAAACCGGTGGGGTCCCTCGTCGCAGGTGCGCTGTTCCTACCTGGCGGGCCGGAGCGTGGACCGCCCACCCTCCAGTCCGCCCGTGGAAGAGGGCGAAAAGGGACATTGATGGACTCGAGGGTGGGTGGTTGTGTTTTAGTGGAGGAGGTGGCCTTGGAATGGCCGTCGGTGTTGCACACTTGGGGGAGGATGTGTAAGACAGCAGGGAGGGGTTAATTTCCTCCCTTTTTCATAGATTCCTTCTTCAATTTCACTATCTCCCATATGATATTTATAATGCACATTTTTATTGCCTGCGTGCAGAACCATACACTTTTTTTATTCAATGTCATTTGCCATGTGTCTGCCCAGTTTTGAATGCTGTCTAGATCATTTTGAATGACCTTTGCTGCTGCAACAGTGTTTGCCACTCCTCCTATTTTTGTTTTGTCTGCAAATTTAACAAGTTTGCTTACTATACCAGAATCTAAATCATTAATGTAGATTAGGAAGAACAGAGGACCTAATACTGATCCCTGTGGTACATCACTGGTTACCTCGCCCATTTTGAGGTTTCTACTTTCTGTTTTCTACATGTTAACCACTCCCTAATCCATGTGCATGCATTTCCTTGAATCCCTACTGCATTCAGTTTGAGAATTAATCTTTTATCTTTGTCAAAAGCTTTCTGGAAATCTAAATAAACCATGTCGTCTGGTTTGCAGTTATCCAGTAAAGAAATGGAGGGTTGGCACTACACAACGATGTGTATTGCACAGTTCAATAACAACGGGTTGCAGTCCCGAAATAATAAGACAGAGTTTGAAATGAATAAACACAGTAGAACACACACACAGACACACGATCACAAATCCAGAGTGAGTGCTATAGTGCTCGTGGTGTAATACAATTTATTTGTGTACAATGGTGCAGTGTTGTCTGGGTTTAGTGACACAGAGGGGAGCGCAGGCTTGTGAGCACAAGCTAGGATTTGGAACTTTTAAGTGTCAGAGTTGCAGACTCTTATTTATACACCCATAGGCTGTCATTATAATAATCCTGCCTTTATCCCTCAGTCACTGGTGCTGGGACTAATCCCAGGACTTAAATAGATTTAGGACAGAAGGAAGAAGGAAGGAGACATTTCTTCACACAGAGAGTGGTGGGGTGGAATGGGTTACCTAGTCATGTTGCTGAGGCAGAAACACTTGGATTCTTTAAGACCCAACTTTACACAGTTCTGAGATCAATCAGCTTTTAGGAGCCAGACAAGCTTAGATGGGCTGAATGACCACTCATTCGAAATGTTCTTATGTTCTTCTTTCTCTTTAAGCCTGCCATTGTGCGGAGGTTCATCCTGACTCCAGGAGCGTACATACTGGTACTGTTTAATTCACTAAGCTAGCTTTCGGTTGCTGTTCAGTTATTGCTCTGCCAGCCCAGTTTGTTTACAGGGAATCACAGCCGAGGATTGGACGGTTGTGGTTCCAGCTGGTGGGCGTGCCCCGATGGAGTGTCTCATGGCACACAGGCTAAGTGTTGCTGGAGTGCTGCCATAAGCAAATGAAAAGAATTTGCCTGTAGAGAACAGGGATTAGTTTAGGGATTTCTAAATCCTGTCTGAGCGGCGTGCCATCCCCCGTGTCTCCCTGTCTGAGCGTGCCGTACTCTGTGTCTCCCTGTCTGAGCGGCGTGCCATCCCCCTGTGTCTCCCTGTCTGAGCGGCGTGCCGCACTCTGTGTCTCCCTGTCTGAGTGGCATGCCATCCCTCTGTGTCTCCCGGTCTGAGCGTGCCATCCCCGTGTCTTTCTGTCTGAGCGGCGTGCCATCCCCGTGTCTCCCTGTCTGAGCGGCGTGCCCTCCGTGTCTCCCTGTCTGAGCTGCATGCCGTCCCCGTGTCTCCCTGTCTGAGCGACGTGCCATACCCCGTGTCTCCCTGTCTGAGTGGCGTGCCGTCCCCTGTGTCTCCCTGTCTGCCTGCTGATCACCCACACCCCTATCACAATGCCTGCTTTCATTGTAAACCAGGATATCTGCTACTAGACAAGTTTCAGGAAATTTGCTATTGCTTCACTTCCTAGGTCATTTCCAAGAATCTTACTGGCTGCAAATCATGTCAGTCAGTAGGGGAAGGTTAAGTTGTTGCATTAATGGAGCTGAGATGACATGACATGATAAGTCTATGTGTAGATGCTCTGTAGAAGCTACTGGAGGTGTGAACGTTCCCAAACCAGAACTCTCTGAAGGAACTGAAAACCTGCAGGAATCAATGCCTGTAGATGCCTGTTTGATCCATGCCTTGTGGCTGTGATACCCAGCCTTTACCTTGCTAGAGCAGCATCACTGACACTCGGACTCCTTTACATTGTCTCCACGGTGACACTTGGCTGTGCTCCATGGACCTGCCTGACCCGGCACGCTTTTGCAACAGATTGTAATAAAGCTCCACAGGCCTGTATCACTCAGGGGCAGAGTTCAGGTGTTGATACCCACAGGCACCATGAGCTAATATTTACCTAGTTTCATAACCACAGAGAACGCTGGAACTGTTAGTTAGCGTGCGGTCTCAGACTTTCTTTTAATCAATGAATTCAAGTAGACCAGGAGTTAAAGGTTGTACTTTCACATAACCAGTTTTAGGCAGTTGTTTGTTCTATTGCTAATGGTTAATTGTTTTGTTGAAAAGTGGTTCCAGGAAAACGAATGTTGTATTACAGTGGAAATTTCAAACCGCCCCCATCCCCAAGACTCAGCTAAATATAGTGCCTTTACACTGGACTAAACATCATTTTTTGGTTCAAAGCAATTTGTGACATTATTTCTGATATCAAGTTTGTCTGTGCGAGGGTTAGGCACAAGCGATCAGGCAACAAGGCAGGAAATCAGGCAACTCTTGAAATAGTGATGCTACGAAGCACTTATTCAACAAAAATAAAGGCAAGCAAATAATAACAATGCACAGTCACAGTTTTGGGTCCTTTAGGCTTCTGGACTCTTTAGAATGGTTCTGGACTCTTTTTAGAACGGTTTTATGGTCTGTGGCAGGGCGGTATAAGGTGTGTGTGTGGAGAAAACACGTGGGAATGTGATTGGGGCCATAATTGAATGATTAATGGGTAAGTAGTAATCAATAAGCTACTAACAACCAAACGAGCAAGATGGGCCGAATGGCCTCCTTTCGTTTGTAAACTTTCTTATGTTCTTATGTTCTAATGAGGCTCCAGCCACAGCTTTATTAGAAGGGGAATCACGGGTGTTAGAGGGTTAATGTCGCGGTGTTGGTGAAGGTGCTTGTTCCTGTCCTGTTTATGTCCGTGAGTTTGTGTGGACCTTTTATTTTGGCCCTTGTGCCTTTTTATGTTATTTGTGTTTTTGTTTGTTTGCTGTACTGTCTGTAAATAAACATGCACGATAGCGCTTCACTGCAGCTTTCTTGTCTCCGAGTATGTTTTGGTATGAAGTATTTATATGGATAAATTCATCCAATTTAACACTACGTCAAATATTGAAGCAGGTTATATGTTAATAGTCTACTGGTTACTTAAAGTTTGCAACAACAATACTACTGCACTACTACTACGATTACTAATAATAATGAGCTAATGCTGGGTAGTGAGTGGTCTCTCACAAACATCGTTTAATTTACTTCAAAACTTTTTTTCTTCTCGCTGTTAAGTGGGTGGGTAGGGTCCCCCTGTTTAAAAAGTCGTGGGCAGTGGCCCGTTGGCCCACCGTCTCCGGCGCCTATGCATGGATTTAAATTAAAACAACCAAAATTCGAAGTGCTGTACTGCGTAACTGCAATGAATTCATGAAGAAAGGTTTGATTTCTTTTTTAGATTTCCCTCAGATGATGAGCGGTAAGTGCAGCAACACACAGGTAGTGTTTGTACTTTATTGCCTTGGCTTGGAGATATAGGCTTTTTAAATGTCTATGTGATTTCCAAGTTCATCAATCCTATTATGTAAATATGCATTTCAGGTTGCTTTTTTCACTGTGAAACTAATCGTAATGCTAATCTTTTTAACCCTAATCCTACGTGATCTCGGAAATAAAACTGTCAGTTAGGTACTGTAAAATTGTCAACAAATTTGTCATGTGTCGCATTGGTGCAGAAATTGAAAAAATATATATATATATATATATATATATATATATATATATATATATATATATATATATCTCAAATGGTGCTACACACCAGTTTAGCAGTGGCAGCAAGTAGAGAACTTTAGTGCATCACAACCTCTGCAACATAATGTTGACCCCTTGATCTGATAAGTCCAAATTTGTAAATCCCCCTTTTTTCTTTCTTTCTTCAAGAAACACCTCTCAGAATGGGTCCATGTTGATGAGTACATGTAGCAGGATCAGTTATGTCAATTAAAATAGGAAACAACACTTCCACTGCAAACATGTTTAATGCAAACAAATGTATTTAAATACATACTGCTTTCTTATTATTATTTTACTTTTATGAATTCTGTGTTATTGTACAGTTTGCTTCAACTGCAGTACTGGAGGTCCTAGAAAAAGGGTTCATCTGGTCCAATGAAGCCAATGATGAAATTGAATGGATGGGGTGGGATGGAAATCAGAAGCACCTTGGCCCTCCAGTACTGCAATGGAACAACACTGTTATATCTTCAACGATAAACCTACATTATTTTGTAAAGACCATTATTTTGCTAAATTAAATATTGCCATCTACGGGTGGTTCAACACTAGCAAGACTCAAAACTTCTGAGAAAAAGTTCAAATAATAAATAAGCAAATAAATAACCAACAATGTATGTTTCATAACTGGTTGAGATTACTATATGATAACTTAATGTCTATGGTTGTTTGGTGCTTTTCAGAAGGTATCTCTGCAATGGTTTATCTAGTCCACTCCCTCTTTATCTTCTCAAACTTAATGTAAATAAAAATGTACTTTGTAAAAAAAAAAAACACTTTGTGAAGTGGGTTAAAATGCAATATATTTCCTCTCAATCAATTTGAATTGTACCTTTAATTTAATTGGAATCATATTTTTTTGATACATAGCTATCAGGTTCCGTCTGGTTTGCAATAACTAAGTTTTTGTTCAATAAATGTGGTAGCTTCTGTTAATGTTGTTTCAATGTCGCTTGTGTCTCCTCAGTCGAAATTTTCCCGCTACTGTACCACAGTAAATAGCTGTGAAAACTGTCTGTTAGGTACTGGCCACACTGTATTTCTGCACATGCGCAAAATACGTTACTGTTCTCAAAAAACAGCATTTTCTTAATAATGATGTTCAGTCATTATTTGCCAATGATGTTGTTTCATTACAGACACATTGGGCTACAGCGAAATGAACTTCAAAAGAGAAATTTTAATAACATCGCAAATCTGCAAAACACAGCGAAATTTGACATGGCTCCATTGACTCTCCATAGAATATTTTCGCCAGCGCACTCTCTAAATCCCATAATTCTCAGCGCGGCGGGTGACGGAAATAGAGGCTGAGTTGGCAATCTTGGTTAGAACATCTTTGCCACTAACTCTACACAGCCAGACCACCTCCTGCCAGGGGTCTCTCACTAGTCCACACAGTCCCCTTATGTACTCCAGGCCGCGCCTCTATCAATCATAAAAGTCATTAACATAAAATAAATCACACAAATAAACCCTATTTACAAGGGAGGGGCTTTCATCCTGTCACAGTTTTAAAGGATCGTTGTTAAGAGGTCAAGCACCCAAGATTTAGATTTTTATTTTATTTTTATTATTAATGCTGTTTGTCATAATGTAACAGGAATATAAAATACAGAAAAACACAAAATACACAAAAGTGTGAATCAGCACTTGTAACAAATCTCAGCTCTAGAGGAAAATCAAATAATTATCTGATCACAAATATATTCCCACCAGCAATAAGCCATATATTAAGGTAGGTGAGTGGAGTGTCAATGAATACACGAGGGTAAGACAGTATTCATTACAATCAATATGCATTGAGGCACTCAACAAACACAAAGAAAGAATAACAATACTGGATAACAATAACAACTTGTATAGCAATAAGATAGACAAGTGAAAAAAATAAATCACATCCCACAATTACAGAACAATAAATCTGATCAATTGACCCCAAAAAGAGTCAAATTTGAGTCATTGATTGCCAAATGGGCAGAGTCCCAAAAATAAAAATACAAAACAGAAACCAAAATGTCCAAAAATGTCCCCTGGCTTAAACTGTCCATGCACAGGGCATAAAAAAAGAAAATACAGCAATAAACTGGAGGTATATATATAAAGTTGATTTTCAAAAAAGTTATCTAGCAACAGAAAAAGAGTAAATTGGTTTGATCTCACCCAGCGTTCAGGAAACGATTCAGCAGCAAAATCACCCTGGTTTGGAAATGTCCGTCTGGCAAACGATTTCCCAATGGAGAGGCAGCTTGGACAATAATCCTTTTAAATCCCAGGACAAAACAGGAACGGCTTGGTGAGACCATGAACAGTAATCCAGAGGGAGGACATAAAGACTTCAAGAAATCTCTATACAGTCGCAGACTTCAAACTTCTTTCCTAAGTCATTTTTTTGTATTTTTCAAAATCAGTAGCTTAGAAAATATTTTTCTAACAACCAAACACACACAGCAACCACACCCTCTCTCCACAAAACCAGACTCTCTCTTAAACAGTCCGGTGCCTGTAATAGAGACTGATCAACATGTATCTGAATCATTACAATAGTACCCTACCAGAAACCAAGACAGTAAGAGAGGGGTGGTTGAGTTTCAAACAAAGGGTCCTATTTTAGAACATAAGAACATAAGAAAATTTACAAACGAGAGGAGGCCATTCAGCCCATCTTGCTCGTTTGGTTGTTAGTAGCTTATTGATCCCAAAATCTCATCAAGCAGCTTCTTGAAGGATCCCAGGGTGTCAGCTTCAACAACATTACTGGGGGTTCCAGACCCTCACAATTCTCTGTGTAAAAAGTGCCTCCTATTTTCTGTTCTGAATGCCCCTTTATCTAATCTCCATTAGTGACCCCTGGTCCTTGTTTCTTTTTTCAGGTCAAAAAGTCCCTGGGTCGACATTGTCTATACCTTTTAGGATTTTGAATGTTTGAATCAGATCGCGGTCGTCTTCTTTGTTCAAGACTGAATAGATTCCATTCTTTTAGCCTGTCTGCTTGCGACATGCCTTTTAAACCTGGGATAATTCTGGTTGCTCTTCTTTGCACTCTTTCTAGAGCAGCAATATCCTTTTGTAACGAGGTGACCAGAACTGAACACAATATTCTAGGTGAGGTCTTACTAATGCATTGCAAAGTTTTAACATTACTGTCCTTGATTTAAATTCATCACTTCTCACAATATAGCCGAGCATCTTGTTGGCCTTTATTTATCCCTTCTTCAATTTCAGTATCTCCCATATGATATTTATAATGCACATTTTATTGCCTGCATGCAATACTTTACACTTTCTCTATTAAATGTCATTTGCCATATGTCTGCCCAGTTCTGAATGCTGTCTAGATTATTTTGAATGACCTTTGCTGCTGCAACAGTGTTTGCCACTCCTATTTTTGTGTCGTCTGCAAATTTAACAAGCTTGCTCACTATACCAGAATCTAAATCATTAATGTAGATTAGGAATAGCAGAGGACCTAATACTGATCCCTGTGGTACACCACTGGTTACCTCGCTCCATTTTGAGGTTTCTCCTCTAATCAGTACTTTCTGTTTTCTACATGTTAACCACTCCCTAATCCATGTGCATGCATTTCCTTGAATCCCTACTGCGTTCAGTTTGAGAATTAATTATATTTATAGATTGATTTCCCATTATATTGTGGAGATGCTTTCAGGAAAAGGAGGTTTTAGACCAGTATAGCCTCATACGAACCTTAGAGTAGGTTTCAAGGTCATAACCTTAATAAACCACCAGGAGGCAGTCAACCCATATTTTTCTTTCAGCCCTTCAGAATCATGTGACTATTTGCAGAGCAGCTACAGTACAAAGTGCATTATCTCTGAACAACCAGCTGCACTATCAATCTGCCAATATACTGAGACCACAAACACATTTTTCATTAAAGGATATTTCTAGCATAGTATACCACTGAGCTGGTAGCTTTCCTTACAAAGACCACGTTTCATTACAACTGGACAAGCTGTTCTCTAGATCTATACAAGACTCTAAAGTGTCACATGCGGACAGATGCCACCCTCCACTTTAATAAAAATGAAGCCGTATCTATAAGTGAAGAGTGAACTGCTGGGACTGTCATGTGATCAAAGAGCTGAGAACATGACCACTGTGTTTGTCAAGAGTGTACAGTAAAGCATAAATAAACAAATTCCTGGACTATATATCAACAGACTGAGAACACAGTGAAGGACAGGATCTGGTAGTATGATGACGTATTTCAATGGGTTTAAAATGCAAAACACATGTAAACATTTGATTGTTATTGACTTAAAATCATAATTGCATTTTTAAAGTGCCTCCTGTCTGTGAAGGAACAGACTCTGTGTGTGTGTGTGTGTGTGTGTGTGTGGTGTGAGTCACGAGACTTGTCCCCTGACTCCTGCACAGGTTTATCTATTAACAGCATTGTGTGAATTTCACAGAACTGCCTCTAATCACGAGTGAATGTCCTGCTCTGGGTGGGGTTGGGGGCTCTAATTTATTCAAGTTTGAAAACCCTACTGGGACAGCACAAGCATTCCTGTGTGTTACACTGAGGAAACCCAGCAGTACCACATCTGCATTGCCAGCAATAGCAACACAATATGTTTCTTGCATCCACTAGAGCAGGATCTTCCGCTCCTGGTCTTTGTTCCAACCCTATTCTAAATTGTTTATTTGAACCAATTAAACCTCCATCCAGACCCTGAAGTAGGTAATGATACAATTATACCTGTTAAACCTGGAGTGGAATACCCTCCAGGACCGGGATTGGGCTCTCCTCCACAGAGTATACAGAGACAGAGAGTATAATGCAGGGCACAGGTAAATCTATTGTACGGTGGCCCTGAAGTGCAAAACACAACAACATTAAGGAAAACACAACTACATTAAGAAAAACACTGCAACATTAAGACAAACACAACAACATTAAGGAAAACACAACAACATTAAGAAAACGCTGCAACATTAAGGAAAACACAACGACATTAAGGAAACGCTGTAACATTAACTTCAAACCGAATGGGTAGGTACATAGGAAAAGGGGTTCCACATCACTGATAGGAGGAACAACCTGTCAATCACTGTGCTGTGGAACTGTGTGACGAACACAGTCCATATTAATACAATATAATTTCCCTACGCTTTGTCCTTAATATCTTGTAAGGTATATATATATATATATATATATATATACAGTACTGTGCAAAAGTTTTAGGCAGGTGTGAAAAAATGCTGTAAAGTAAGAATGCTTTCAAAAATAGACATGTTAATAGATTATATTTATCAATTAACTAAATGCAAAGTGAGTGAACAGAAGAAAAATCTAAATCAAATCCATATTTGGTGTGACCACCCTTTGCCTTCAAAACAGCATCAATTCTTCTAGGTACACTTGCACAAAGTCAGGGATTTTGTAGGCATATAGTCAGGTGTATGATTAAACAATTATACCAAACAGGTGCTAATGATCATCAATTCAATATGTAGGTTGAAACACAATCATTAACTGAAACAGAAACAGCTGTGTAGGAGGAATAAAACTGGGTGAGGAACAGCCAAACTCAGCTAACAAGGTGAGGTTGCTGAAGACAGTTTACTGTCAAAAGTCATACACCATGGCAAGACTGAGCACAGCAACAAGACACAAGGTAGTTATACTGCATCAGCAAGGTCTCTCCCAGGCAGAAATTTCAAGGCAGACAGGGGTTACCAGATGTGCTGTCCAAGCTCTTTGAAGAAGCACAAAGAAACGGGCAACGTTGAGGACCGTGAGACGCAGTGGTCGGCCAAGGAAACTTACTGCAGCAGATGAAAGACACATCATGCTTACTTCCCTTTGCAATCGGAAGATGTCCAGCAGTGCCATCAGCTCAGAACTGGCAGAAAACAGTGGGACCCTGGTACACCCATCTACTGTCCGGAGAAGTCTGGTCAGAAGTGGCCTTCATGGAAGACTTGCGGCCAAAAGCCATACCTCCGACGTGCAAACAAGGCCAAGCGACTCAACTATGCACGAAAACACAGGAACTGGGGTGCAGAAAAATGGCAGCAGGTGCTCTGGTCTGATGAGTCAAAATTTGAAATATTTGGCTGTAGCAGAAGGCAGTTTGTTCACCGAAGGGCTGGAGAGCGCATACGAATGAGTGTCTGCAGGCAACAGTGAAGCATGGTAGAGGTTCCTTGCAAGTTTGGGGCTGCATTTCTGCAAATGGAGTTGGGGATTTGGTCAGAATTAATGGTCTCCTCAATGCTGAGAAGTACAGGCAGATACTTATCCATCATGCAATACCATCAGGGAGGCATCTGATTGGCCCCAAATGTATTCTGCAGCATGACAACGACCCCAAACATACAGCGAAAGTCATTAAGAACTATCTTCAGCATAAAGAAGAACAAGGAGTCCTGGAAGTGATGGTATGGCCCCACAGGGCCCTGATCTCAACATCATCGAAGTCTGTCTGGGATTACATGAAGAGAGAGAAGCAACTGAGGCTGCCTAAATCCACAGAAGAACTGTGGTTAGTTCTCCAAGATGTTTGGGCCAACCTACCTGCCGAAGTTCCTTCAAAAACTGTGTGCAAGTGTACCTAGAAGAATTGATGCTTGATGCTGTTTTGAAGGCAAAGGGTGGTCACACCAAATATGGATTTGATTTAGATTTTTCTTCTGTTCACTCACTTTGCATTTAGTTAATTGATAAATATAATCTATTAACATGTCTATTTTTGAAAGCATTCTTGCTTTACAGCATTTTTTCACACCTGCCTAAAACTTTTGCACAGTACTGTATATATATATATATATAGAGAGAGAGAGAGAGAGAGAGAGAGAGAGAGAGAGAGAGAGAGAGAGATATTTGTGTGTAAATACACAGGAATGGGTAAAAGCGGACCAAGTTAAACCCTGCCGGACGGGCATTTAACCTGCTCCGATCATCTTAACCAACATCAATCGATTCCTCCTTGCCAGCTTAATAAAAATTTAAAAAACATATTTTAGCACTTATATATATATATAATAGACTGTGTTACGCATTTTAATTAATAATAATGATAATAATAAAGTAGCCTATAAGTGCTAAAATATGTTGTTTTTTTGTTTGTTTTTTTGTATACCTTACATGATATATATACACCTTACAAGATATTAAGGACAAAGCACAGGGAAATTATATCAGATTAATATGGACTGTGTTCCCACACAGTTCCACAGCACAGTGATTGACAGGTTGTTCCTCCTATCAGTGATGTGGAACCCTTTTCCTATGTACCTACCCATTCCCGCTTGAAGTTAATGTTGCAGCGTTTTCCATGTCGTCGTGTTTTCCTTAATGTTGTTGTGTTTTTCTTAATGTTGCAGCGTTTGTCTTAATGTCGTTGTGTTTTCCTTAATGTTGCAGCGTTTTCCTTAATGTTGTTGTGTTTTGCACTTCAGGGCCACCGTACTATTGAGGTCAGAGAGGCTTTAATAAACTTTTTTAAAAATGTATTAAAACACAAAGGTAATCAATCATTTCTACTGAAAGACTGTATTACCCATCGTACTATTTGACTTATTTTGCTATTTTCATAATTAGTTATGTACTTATCTTTCATATTTTTCTAACCGTCTACTTATAAAAAAACATTAAACTGGTATATGAAATTGAAATATTTATCATATTTATGAAAAAAATTACATTTAGTTTAGCTTATGTTATATTAGATAACATTGACTTTTTAGTGCTGATTAAAATAATTAAGGAACATCTACAAATTACTGTTAGAAAATGGAAACTGAGAAAGTAAAAGGTACACGAGGAAGGAGAAGTCTGTTGCTGCAAATGGCCAATTATTTGATATCATTGACTTTAATTAACATTTTGATAAGAGGTACTAAATTCAATATAAAAGAGAAACAATTGCACAAAATGCACATCTAGTTATCAGTGTGTATTGAGTGCCCTTATCAATGTATGTCAATATATACCATGTTACTGTGCTGTACTATTCAACAGTGATTCTTGCCATTGTAACTCATTTGAGTTTCCATTGCCCCTGAGTCCCGAATCAATTCTTATTGTGCTGCCCTGCACTCCATTAAAGAGACTGTGTCAATCATTATTGTATATAGCCTAGCAGTACATCTACAGAAGGGTAAATCCGATTCCTACCATGGAACTTGGGACAAGCACTAAAAGTGATTGTAGCAAAGAAAGGAATTCCTTCTCTGTTGTGCATCTCCATCGTTACACAGGTCTCAAATGCACAGAAAGTACTCGTGTTCCCCGTCTCTTTGAACAACTTCTTTGTTGTCAGCAACCAGCTGCTTCCCCTAGTGACTTCAGCCAGTAACATGCTATGACCCAGAAGACACTACTGAGGAAATGACCAAGGAAGTGCAAGTGTGACATATTTCCTGAGAATAGGCATAGAAACTGAGAATAGGCATAGAAAAACGATAGTACCAGATATGGTGTTTTAAAATGAAGTATACTGTATATTTGCTAAAACGTGTTTCTTTCTAAACTGCACATTTGTGACGCACATAGCTATTGGTGCAAAACATGTTGGAGTTATGAATGATTCTGTGAGCTGAAATCACTTGGGTTCACACACTAGTTTTTCACCTCATGGTTCCCATGTGTTTGAGCTCATGAGTGGGTTTGGTGAGGTCATTTGACAGGTGTCAACGTTACAATCCAATACTGTTCTAAATCCATAAACTACAGCACAGGAAGTGGTTTCCTAACAGGAAGCAGCAGCAACTGCTGACTTCATAGTGTTGAAATGAAATGTCATATTGCATGTAACGCTCAGCAGAGAGAGCAGAACCAGGGCAGACAGCTGGAAATGAAGTGCAGACAGGCTTAGCACCGCAGGCAGAAGAGCCTTCTCTACACACAGTGTGGGAGGGATGGAATGGGTTACCTAGTCATGCTGTTCATACTGGATCATTGGGATCCTTTAAGACATGACTTAACACAAGTTTAGAGATCGGCTGTAGGAGTCAGTCGAGCACTGATGGGCTTTGTCACGTTGTGGGTTGAAGTTCAGACTCACACCAACTCACACCAGCTGCAATCAGAAAGCTGGGAGTCACTATAGTTACTCTGGCCAAAGTGGAATAAAGAATGGAGGAAATCTGTAATATCAAACAAGACACAACTGGGGCAAGCCCTCCCTTTCTTTTGATATGTTGTTACTAGTTTCTTCAGCAATAAAAAGTGTCTTGTTCGAACTGACATCTTTACAGTGCAGACGCTGTTTTGTAACTTGGCCCCTTTGGAGATCTAACCTCTTTATATGGCCGGTCCCTTTATGTTAACTTGGCTGTTTCTGTGCATTTGAATGTTTTTACAGCAAACAAAAGGGTCCAGCAGTTTATCTACAGCGTTGTACTGAAGTA
Organism: Acipenser oxyrinchus oxyrinchus; assembly: GCA_030684275.1. Taxonomy (NCBI): domain Eukaryota; kingdom Metazoa; phylum Chordata; class Actinopteri; order Acipenseriformes; family Acipenseridae; genus Acipenser; species Acipenser oxyrinchus. The sequence goes on from JAGXEW010000160.1 coordinate 126,201, forward strand.
CTTGTACCGGAACCTTCTAAGGATGTTGAAAACATGGTAAACAAGCAACATGACTGTGCACATTTACGATTGCAAGTTTCTATATGGAGCAAGACGAGCATTAAGCAAGATTCTGGGAAAACTTCAGATTCAAGTCTCTAGGGAATCTCAAGACAAAATAACAATCATACTAAAAGCAGGTTATTGTATATTCACAAGCCGTGGATTACTGTAATTTAATGTAATTTACAGATTAGACATTCTCACGGTGTTCCTGACTTCAAATGTGTCTGTTTAAGAATGTGTGAGGTAAGCAGCTCTCTCAAGCATATTTTGTAACAAGTGCCTTATGCAATCGTGGATCTCAGAAACCAGTTCAGACCGGCTGCACGCTTTGGGCTGCTGAAGGTAGAGTGAAAGTATAGAATCTGCAGAAAAACATCATTTTACAGAACAAAAGAATATACTGGGAAGAGTTTGGGAACGAGAACGGGCCTTTTGGCCTATCAAGGCTTGTCCCTTCCTAGCACACCATTTGCCCCGACAATGCGGGTCTAATGTAATAGAATCTTTTTTTCGGACTGTTCTAATGTTTCAGACCCTGCTGCTTCACCTGGCCATGCTAGTCCATTAATGTGTAACTCTCTATGTAAACTTTTACTCAGCTCCCATTTACACCCTCTCATCCTATCAGTGATGTGGGTTCACTTTATCTGTACCATTATTTATTTAACTTTTCTTCTAACCCGTAGAAGCATGGCAAATGAAATGTAAAGTGTTGCCTGCCAGCCACAAAAATGTAAGATTGAAATACCAAATGGGGGTATAGAAGTGGAACAGGCTCACCAAGAGAAAGACCTTGGTGCTATACTAGACTCATCGCTGTCAGCAGATCTACAGTGTGGGGAAGCAATCAAAAAGGCAAACAGAATGCTTGGGTGTATAAGGTATAGAGTACAAATCCAAGGAGGCTATGATGAGGCTGTATAATGCGCTGGTGAGACCGCACTGAGAGTACTGTGTACAATACTGGTCACAACAGCACCAAAGGGACACTGTGGCCCTGGAGAGAGTCCAATGAAGATAAACAAGACTAATCCCAGGATTTAATGAATGAGCTATGAAGATAGGCTAAGAGACATGAATCTTTAAATGAATGCACTATGAAGATAGGCTGAGAGAATGGAACCTTTTTATCAGAACAAAGAAGAATTTGGTGGGAAATGATTGAAATCTTTCAAATCTTAGAAGAAGCTGACATAGTTAACCCTAACCCTAACCCTAACCCTAACCAGTACAGTATGTGGAAACATTAAAATAAGAGATCTATGTGCAAAGAGGGAAAGCTTCAGCTTGCAGGCTGTTTAATTGAGAGTGGCTAGGAGGGAGGCAGGGAGTCTGAGGAATAGAAGTAATTACATGAATAAACAGGGTCATTCGTTGTTAATATTACTGCTTATAGGGCTCTATCTTGAACTGAACATTATGCTGTAGCGATGTCCAAAACACAGTAAGACACCCACACAGGTTTGTACATCTTTGAATTATTATTATTATTTGTTTATTTAGCAGACGCTTTATCCAAGGCGACTTACAGAGACTAGGGTGTGTGAACTATGCATCAGCTGTAGAGTCACTTACAACAATGTCTCACCCAAAAGACGGAGCACAAGGGGTTAAGTGACTTGCTCAGGGTCACACAGTGAGTCAGTGAGTGAGCTGGGATTTGAACCCGGGACCTCCTGGTTACAAGCTTGTTTCTCTACCAACTGGACCACACAGCCTCCTACAGCATTAAATTGTCTTAACATCTATACTGCAGTGTATCTCAATATGTAATGCAAAGTCTACAAGCAAAAGTAAATAAACAAACTGTGGAAAGGAATTTCCTTGTCAATTATTCCCAGCTATCTTCAATCAAACCCCTCTTCAGCTGAGCTGTGTGTATTGCACAACCCCAGTCTGGCTCGTCCCTGCCAACCAGATCAATACACTTCCACTGTACAAATACTCATTAGAGTTGAGTCTTAAGGCTGGTTTGTATTTCCGCTGCACGACTGTCCCTCAGATTTCTGGTCTCTCTAGTCGTACTCTTTGGCTGCTCGAGGAAGAGTGATTGGCAGGAATTAATTTTCCTCAGCTCTAGCTGCTCCCAGTAATCACGACACTCAAATATAAACCAGTATTGGGTTACATTCCTAAAGCAACAGAATGTTGCAAGTGATGTCAGAGGGCAATAGTTCTTTGACTATGGACTGCTCAAGTGACTTTTGGTCATGTGACCCTGTATTAGCTAATAGGGTTGCGGGTTGCAATCGAAGGGTTTATAATTGATATACAATAATAGGAATGCCACTGAATTCTGCACCAGTCTTGACTCATTTGGGGTAAAATGAAGGTTTCCCAGGGCTAGTATTATGATATATATGAGATGGGCTGGAGTTGAGGTGGAGAGTGGAACACTGTTGCCCTGGAAATGGGTACAGTGTCTGACACTGGAATACAACATGAAGGGACAATAGTTTTTCACAAGCCACAAATATCCAGTCCATACATCTTTTATTAACCCTTCCAAGACAGCTGTGTGTTGAACCCACACAGAAAGGGCTTGTATCTCTCCACAGCTTCTAAATCTGTATTGTTGCAGTGGAGATGTTGCTGAAATATGGCGGTAGATGTTTTTGTTACAACTTTTGTGCTTTTAGCATCTTTTCCATTTAGAATTTGTCGAAGCAACGCCTTCAGAAAGCTGAGGAAAATGCTTCCTCCATATTTGTCCTTTGTGATGTGAAAGGTGAGCAGGTCAGTCCAGGTCAGAGCGGTTGCTATAAGAATATGTCCTGTATATATAGATGAATTCAAGTTTATGTACCGTTGCTATGAATATAGAGCGTTGTTGAGAACTGGAGGGGCTACAGTGCAAACTATAATCTGTCACATGATGGTGTTTTAACCAATAACAAGATGGATTTTAAAACCAAGGTTTCATATTGAAACATTAATACTATAGTATCAGGGCCACTGTGACATTTGGGTTCCAAAGCCATGGACACGGCTGGTAATGTGGTCTGCCAATGATTCTGCTTGGGTTTCTCCAGGGTAATACACTGGGATTGTAATAGAATCACAGTGGATTTTTCATACTTTCCTGTAAAGAATTATAACCCATGAAACCACTGATAAAGCTTTATCATACAATGTCAATTATATGGTTTTATTTTAGTATGGGCATTAGATTTTATTACCTGAAATAAACTGTTGAGTTGTCTGCCTTTTTCCCATGACATTATATTGTGCAATAATTGCTGTTTATGTACAGTCAGCTTGCCTATGTGTCTCTTATTCAGCAGTGATTTACTGGCTCTGTACAGAATTATTTCATTGGCTTCATGTCAAGGCTGACATAAGGTATTGTACTGCCTGTAAATCATTGTAGTTTTGCAGTTTCCCATGATACTAGTTTTTCCAGTAACGTTTTGTTAAGCAGTGCTCCATATGGGTCAAACATCATTCATTTGCTGATTCATTGTGGCTATGCAGCCCCTAGTGGATACATTAGGTTATGTGCCAATTCAGACCAAAAGAAAACATGGAACTTTAATAATTATTATGTGGCAAATGATAGTTCATATAATTTGCCACAAGTATGCCAAGTTTCATGGATATGCGTCTTCATTTATTATATGTTTTGCCTTTTCACTGTAGTTTTCCTTCAATCTTTCTCGCTCGAGTGACGACCGTGACTTCCTGAATATTGTGTATTACCTTGTACTGCTGCAAGCAGCAAGAACACCATTCCTGTTGAGCTTGTGTGAGGGAGGTGTAAACAAACTGGACTGACAATAAGGTGCTTCTGATAGAACACACAAAGCTGTGGAAGAATCTAACGATATTCATATTTTAAGAAAGTAATAAAAACTTACAGCGTAAAACTGAGCACGCTGCATCTTTAAGCAATTGTGAAATTTGTTTTAGGATTATTATTGTTATTTAAATTTTGTTTGGCAATAGTACAATATGCATTTCAAGTATCTTTATTTGTATAATATACAGGTATATTAACTCAATTGCTTTAATTGTCAGAGGAGTTAAATGCAGTTTTTAATTCAGAAGTGATGTTATGTAATATTTCTATTCCCTGAGGGATGACTTTGTTTACAATTTGTTCGTGGTTTTGGAGTGCTGTAATTGAGCCCTCTGCTCGAAGCTCGGGGAGCGTTGGGTCATTTGGTTCCTGAAATAACGCAGATGGGACAGTCATTTCAGGCCAGTGTGGGATCAAACTCCTCAGACAAACTATTTAATAAGAACGCTGCCTTCCTGTCTTTCCTCCCTAGCTCGAACCTAATGGAGGAAGTGCATTAAAGAAAGTGACAGACGTCTAAAGAAAGTCTTGCCTACTCCTAAACAAGGACCTCATTATAGCTAGCGTATTATTAAGTTTAACAATGTGTATCTTAACTGTATAATAGTTTGGGTATGGGAGGTTGTAATTTACTGTAATCTCTACTCTAATACCAAACACAGACAAACACAATAATCAGAATCGTGCTACTTTCTCATGAAAAGCTTATTGAAAGTGCAGGCATGCATTGCATTCAGAAAGAAGTATGGTAAAAGCCTAGTAAAATGCAAAGCTGCTGTGTGAATTTACCAAGCTTTTAATACCTATAACAGGAGATTTAGGTGAAAAAGGTACAGAAAATAGTTTAAAATGCCGCTCTCTTTTTCTTTAGTTTGTACTGCTCTGTTTATGATGGTGTTTGCCATCATTCAGAGGCTGTGCTTTTGAGCCTGTCACATGTAAGTGTGATGACATACAAATGGACGGATGGACGGATAGACAGACACCCTTATAACCCCAGACTCCAATACTCTCAATAACTTCTGCTAAATAGTGTTTATACCAGGTTTCATCACAACTGGATAAGCGGCTCTCCAGATTTATGAAAAAATGTAAAGTGTACATACGACTACCTCCACTGTATCCCTGTCACCAGGAATGTCTTCCCATGAGGGAGATAATAAATGAATGAGGCAAACTTCAGAACTAGCACCTCAATAAGAACCTCAGTTATACTGGCTCACTGAGTTATGAGTTAAGAAGAAGAAGGAATCTATGAAAAAGACCTAGGAGTTTATGTTGACTCAGAAATGTCTTCATCTAGACAATGTGGGGAAGCTATAAAAAAGGCCAACAAGATGCTTGGATATATTGTGAGAAGTGATGAATTTAAATCAAGGGAAGTAATGTTAAAACTTTACAATGCATTAGTAAACCTCATCTAGAATATTGTGTTCAGTTCTGGTCACCTTGTTACAAAAGGATATTGCTGCTCTAGAAAGAGTGCAAAGAAGAGCAACCAGAATTATCCCAAGTTTAAAAAGGCATGTCGTATGCAGACAGGCTAAAAGAATTGAATCTATTCAGTCTTGAACAAAGAAGACTACGTGGTGATCTGATTCAAGCCTTCAAAATCCTAAAAGGTATAGACAATGTCGACCCAGGGGACTTTTTCAACGTGAAAAATAAACAAGGACCAGGGGTCACAAATGGAGATTAGATAAAGAGGCATTCAGAACAGAAAATAGGAGGCACATTTTTACACAGAGAATTGTGAGGGTCTGGAATCAACTCCCCAGTAATGTTGTTGAAGCTGACACCCTAGGATCCTTCAAGAAGCTGCTTGATGAGATTCTGGGATCAATAAGCTACTAACAACCAAACGAGCAAGATGGGCTGAATGGCCTCCTCTCATTTGTAAACTTTCTTATGTTCTTCTTATGTTCTATAATAGAGTGATCGACAGTGTCAAAGGCAGCAGAGAGGTCGAGGAGAAAAGGACAGAGGAGAGAGAGGCAGCTCGGGCAGAGTTTAGTGAGTGAGTGACAGACAGGAGGGCGGTTTCAGTGGAGCGAGCAGAGCGGAAGCCAGATTGGAGAGGGTGAGCAGAGAGTGGTTGGACAGGAAAGCAGACAGCTGGCGGTGTACAGCCCGCTCGAGGGTTTTGGAGAGGAAGGTTAGGAGGGAGACAGGATGGTAGCTCTGGAGGGAGGTTTTTGTGGAGGGAGTGATAGAGGCTTGTTTGAAGGCAGAGGAAAGAGACTAGAAAGGAGAGAGGAGATGAAGGGAAGTAGAGCAGGAGCAGCAGCTTGAAAGAGGTGAGTGGGGGAGGGTCCAGGGCACACGTGGTGGGTTTGTGGCCCTGGAGCAGGGAGGAGAGTTCAGAGTCTGAGATGGGAGAGATGGTGGAGAAGGCTGGTGAGTTAGAAGGGGAGGCAGTGGGTGTAAGGGCTGGAGCGGGAGGGGTGGGGGGAAGGAGAGGTGTTAAAGAGTTTGCGGATATCTGAGATTTTGGAAGAAAAGAAAGAGGCAAAGTCATCAGAGGAGATAGAGGAGGGAGGAGGAGGGGTGGAGGGTTTAGGAGGGAGGAGAAGGTAGAGAATAGTTTACGTGGGTTGTTAGTGGAGGCTTGGATATAGATTGGAAATAAGAACATTTAGCAGAGGAGAGAGGAGAGGAGAGAGAGGTAGAAGTCTAGGGCAGCAGGGAGTTTGGTTCTCTTCTATTTCTTTTCAGCAGATTGCAGTGTGGTTCTTGCTGAGCGAGCACAGAGGAGAGCCAGGGTTGGGGAGGGAGGGACGAGCAGGTCGGAAGGTGAGGGACAGAGGGAGTCGAGGGAGGAGAAAAGGGTGGAGGTAGCAGAGTCTACAGAGTGTTGGGAGAAGGAGTCGATAGGAGGGAGGTGAGAGAGAGTGGTTGAGGCAAGGACAGAGGGGAGAGAGAGCAAAGGTTACGACGAGAGGTGACAGTGGGGGTAGGAGGAGCAGGGAGAGATGGAAGAGACGGAGAAAAAGATGAAATAGTGATCAGAGAGGTCCAGGGGGTGACAGAGAGGGTGGAGGGGCAGCAGGCCCTGGTGAAGGTGAAGTCCAGTTGACGGCCAGCTTTGTGGGTAGGAGGGGATGGAGAGAGACAGAAGTTGAAGGAGTGAAGGAGAGGGAGGAATCCGGCAGAGTGGCTGGGGTTGGAGAGATGGATATTGAAATCACCTAATAGGATAGTTGGGGTAGACAGAGAGGGGACGGAGGAGAGTAGATAGTCAAGTTCATCAAGAAAGTGAGCGAGAGGTCCAGGGGACGGTACAGTACAATTAACAGAGATGAAATCAGCTTTGTTAGCAGAAGAGTGACAGTTCCAGAGTGCACCAGAGAGAGTGCGCGGGGAGAGGGGTGAGAGGGGAGGAGAGGCAGAGAGATGAGGTTAGAGGGGTTGGAGGAGCAGCGGTGGAGAGAGGGCAGAGGACGAGAGTGAGAGGACAGAATAACAGGGATGTGAGAGACAGTCATAGCAGGACAGGCGAGACAAATATGAAACTTGGTATTAACGTTATTTACCAGAAGTTACAGTGCTGAGAAAAAGTTTGTGAACCCCAATGATAATTATGGGAATGGACATGGCAGGAATGACAGGCCGTGTCTCCAGAGGTATTTATGGGAAAGTGTGCTGCCAGTGTCTTGACCTCTGACCAGTGTCAGACAGAATGGGATGGCACTAAAAGGCTATACCACAGCAATTCATGTCCTGTGGGCATCGGGTCAAAAGTGGGCAAAGTCTCATCACCCTTACTACACAGAGCCATGCAACGTGATGAGTCAGCAAGGTCGTAAAATGAGCCTGGTCACAGGAGCATTCCCAAGAGCTTACCACCATTCTTTCAGGAACGCTGGGCAAGGAGAACAATGCACCAACCTTCTCTAGAATTACCATTCCACATTAGTAACATGTGCACTCTTAGAAATGAAAACACCTACTGAACTGAATGCCTGCTAACAGCTCTCTTTAAGTGAGATTGTTTAATATATTACACATTACTGCTTTATAAATGACTGGGATTATCTTCACCGCATGAATCAGTCATGTGATGGGCACGCATGTGTGTGTGTGTGTGTGTGTGTGTGTGTGTGTGCTACAGAAGGCATTTAAAATGACAAGGGTCAAAAACTACTTTGCTATGTTTGATGGCAAAAATGTAATATTTAATATGGACAATGCTTTGCCTTTAGTGGAACTACCAAGGGTGTGCATGCAGAAATGATCTTGTCTCTTGCCATCTTATTATTTTTATTCCATTTGTATTGAATCCTATATAGACCCACTTGTGCAATTGTGCTAATTTAAAGATATTTTTAAAAATTACACACGAGTGGGCCTGCACAGGATTCGATAAATGGAAAAGATAAGAATGTGGCAACAGACAAGTACATTTCCACAAGTACACCCTGTGGTAGTTCTATTAAAGGTGAAACAGCTTCCATAAGAAATATTTCATGCATGATCATCACGTGTAAGAAAAAATGTGCATCTTATAGAAATTTGTATGTAACATGGTTTCTATTTCCTGAATATTTCCTATAGGCTATATTTTTCCTATGTGAAGTCGTATTGAAACTCATACAGCTAAACATGCATGTCGTAATATTGCACTTGACATTTACATTGTACCATGTACAGTATGTCTATTTTGGGTGGAGCGACATTTGGTTTGGGGTCAGGGGTGTGTGAAATGTGTCAGTCTAGCTCTGCAACCTGAGCTGTACAAAGCTGTACAACACAGCAACTGATTACTTACACAGACAAACTACAAGCAGCTCGCTCACAGCCACATGGCGCCGCTGTGGTACAACAGGTCACCAAGGGTCAATGGAATACCTGAACGACTGGTTACTAAGCAACCGGTCTAAAGCATAAATAAGAAGACCTCTAATATTCACCTTTAAAGTGCTGCTGACAGATGTATTGTTCAGAACAAAGCCATACTTGAGAATTGCTGTCTCCTGTGCTGCACAGTGCATACCCCTGCAATATCTTTTTCAGTTATTGTTTCCTAGCAAGTCTGGTCTGGCCTTGCTAACCCTCCTGCCCTGTTCACTGGCTTCCAAATCTACACCCCAGCATGTATTCCTGAATCACGAACAGGCAGGCTCCACACAGGCTTTGTGAAGGCTGTCACACAAACAATCAACATGGTACGAGATGTGAGCATGAAGAAACGCATTCATCTAGAGCTGCTCAAATCAAAAGGAACAATAAAAAACTAACTACAAGCAAATCAGACACAAAAGACTATATTCACTGAAGAAATTATGCCTTCTTGCTTTACTGGTAGTTAGTTATTTTCTCTTGTAGTTGGTGAAATCTTCAATAAGACAGTTTAAGAATAATTAAGGATTTATAGGCTATTTTTTCTTTGCCAATTGAGTCCTAATAAACCCTGTATTTATTTGATCCATTCTGTAAACATGTTTTTGTAACTGTAGATAATCGAGACCCGCAGGACATGTGCATACTGACAAAATGACAGGACTTACAAATCATGTTGGATTCCCGTGTCGATAGGTTCCAGTTTATAGAGGGGATCACACCAGTGTGTTCAGTAGGGATTTGGTTCCCGTGTCGAGAGGTTCCAGTTTATAGAGGGATCACACCAGTGTGTTCAGTAGGGATTTGGTTCCCGTGTCGAGAGGTTCCAGTTTATAGAGGGATCAGTGTGTTCAGGGGATTTGGTTCAGAGGTTCAGTTTATAGAGGGATCCACCAGTGTGTTCAGTAGGGATTTGGTTCCTGTGTCCAGAGGTTCCAGTTTATAGAGGGATCACACCAGTGTGTTCAGTAGGGATTTGGTTCCTGTGTCCAGAGGTTCCAGTTTATAGAGGGATCACACCAGTGTGTTCAGTAGGGATTTGGTTCCCGTGTCGAGAGGTTCCAGTTTATAGAGGGATCACACCAGTGTGTTCAGTAGGGATTTGGTTCCCGTGTCCAGAGGTTCCAGTTTATAGAGGGATCACACCAGTGTGTTCAGTAGGGATTTGGTTCCTGTGTCCAGAGGTTCCAGTTTATAGAGGGATCACACCAGTGTGTTCAGTAGGGATTTGGTTCCCGTGTCCAGAGGTTCCAGTTTATAGAGGGATCACACCAGTGTGTTCAGTAGGGATTTGGTTCCCGTGTCCAGAGGTTCCAGTTTATAGAGGGATCGCACCATTGTGTTCAGTAGGGATTTGGTTCCCGTGTCTAGAGGTTCCAGTTTATAGAGGGGATCACACCAGTGTGTTCAGTAGGGATTTGGTTCCCGTGTCAGAGGTTCCAGTTTATAGGTCACACCAGGTGTTCAGTAGGGATTTGGTCCCCCAGCAATATGCCTTTACAAAATGGGGGTATGTAGGGGCTGGATTAGAGCAGTTTTACTGTATAGTATAATGTATATATATTAAAACTCTGATGCTTTTTCAACCACTCTGGAGACTGAACAATGGAAACCCTGTCTTACACTTATCTGAATTCAAGTAATGATGCTTCTTTTCCTCTTAAAAACCCTTCTGCCAGTTCCTATTGGAGTTTTGGCATCTTGTTATCAGATAATGTTATGTAAGAGTAAGCATATTTGTGATTATTATATATTCACAATTTTCCAATTGTAATTGTGTCTTCTGTATAACAATTTGCATGGTACAAATGAAATGTAGATTTCTGATTTAACCTCTGTTGTCTGTTTTGAAATGACAAGGATAAAGGGAGTAGCAGGAAGTAATTAGCTTATTATAAACAAAACACATATCTCTGAATACCAGCCCTGACCAGAGTCCACTGCACTGACACATGTGGCTAATTAAAGTAAACTGACAAACAGAGGTTAATCTGTACATTATCTTACAATAAAACTGGGGATTATAAAGCTGCCTGACTTGTATGGTGTTCAATTTTATACTAAAATATATCTGTTCGCTATTTTTTTTCATGGTTAGCAATTTTTATTTGAAAAGATGGTATCTGCCATTCTACAAGTTTTTCATTGTAAAATCATAGCAAATTGTAATAAAGTATAGTGAAAGCATAGGTAAGCATTGCAACGCCCAGAGAGGTATGGTAAAGCCAGGCGCCATTTCAGAGTTCAATTGGGGGACGGGGAGGGGGGACAACTTTAAGTGGCCTTAAGCCCTGGAAGCTCTTTTGTTTTTGCAGATAAAAACTTAAAAATCAGTTTATTACGGAGCATGATTATTTCCTATATTTTCTATAAATCATAAATCAAAATTACCAACACAGGACAAGCAGGCAACTTTTAAAGCTAAGCAATCTGCAGTGGTGGGGTGGAGTCCCTGTACCAAAATTAATAAAGCCTTATTTTTAAGATACACAATGCGCTGTCAATGCCTCAGAAGCAGCTTGTTACAGACGCTTCCATCCAAGCTTTTCTGGATTTAACTGTTGTCCCAAATGTTGATTAGAGCAAATGTTTCTTCATCCCTGCTGCAATCTGGCTCATGCTGTGTCTCAAGCAACAAAAATATGGCTAAACAGAATAAACAGAAATGTTCCTTGCGGAAGTGAAAGCTTTGCACAGGCGTGGCTGTTTGTTATTTCATCTGCTCATGAACGGCCGTCATGCATTTTGTCTCGCTCAACCCGGTCAAAGAGTGTTGACCCACATCCTGAGATGGGTCACTGCGACTGGTCAACCCGGTACGCACCCAGGAACGTGGTTTCACACTGTGCGGTAGCCAGAACGTGGGTCAGGACCGGGTAAGAGTGCCAGAGTGAAAGGGGCTTTGGAGTTTTAACACAGTCAGTCACACAGTTTTGATACATTATTAGAAGAGCTCAATAATTTAGTTTTGTAAAATAAAATCTACTTCCCCTGCAATGATTGCTTTTGTAAAATTTTATCATGTCCCAAATTGAAGCATTTGTGTTCATCCATGCAAGCTCACCCTCCCATTAGGTAATTTTTTTTTTATGTATTATTGTTTTATACTGTTGGCTGTAAAACAATGAATTACTATACTGTATTAGTTTTGTTGATATTGCCTTGTAATGCATGTTTTACTTATCAATACTAGCTATTCTGCAGTAACACAGGGCAGTGGGGTTGTGAAGTCTTTATTAGTAGAAGGATGTGCAGTGCAGCGGAGTTTGAGAACCGCTGCTATACAGTGTTTGTTGTCTGGTTTTAAAGGTTGTCCTAAAACAGGACATGTTTTTTTCAGAGGAGACTTAATTAGGTTACAAATACAGTTTATATTAGATTTACAAATAATTCTCTCAAATGAAGTTCTGTATTTTTTTTTCTTTCAAAATACAAACAAAACATAAAATACGAACAAAACAGGGGGGCTTTACACTTTAATTATTCATGGATTGTCTACAAGTAGAGTTAACATACTGTGATGGGAAAAACAGTAACTGTCAGTAACATGTCATTGTCAACTACCTTCTTAATTTTAAATGAGCACACTATTGCTGTATATGAACACACGTCATCAATCAATGTGAATTTCTAAAGCAATATTGATGCTGCAATTGTAATAGAAACGCTTTTTCACCGTCTGTGTGACTGAGACTTCCCTGCAGAATACTTTGCAATTTTTGAGTCTAGGAACATGTCTATAACAGATTAGCTGGTCACAACATGGACACAGGATTACATTCCACTGAAAAAATATTTGATATACCCCAAAAAATAAACACATTTCATTTGCAGTTTACTGCACATATAACACGTAATACCCATCCACAAAAAGGGAGACAAAACCGAACCAGGTAACTACAGACCAATAAGCCTGACTTCTATTGTATGTAAACTCATGGAAACTATAATAAGATCTAAAATGGAAAATTACCTATATGGTAACAATATCCTGGGAGACAGTCAGCATGGTTTTAGGAAAGGGAGATCGTGTCTAACTAACCTGCTTTACTTTTTGAGGATGCAACATAGACAATGGATAATTGCAAAGCATACAACATGGTTTATTTAGATTTCCAGAAAGCTTTGACAAAGTCCTGCTGTGGCAGAGCAGGGCTCTGCCCTTGTAAATATTGGAAGGGATGGGGTTAAATTCTCCTCCCTGCCAGGTTAATTGTGTCAGGTGGGAGTAATCAGTAATCAATTAGCACCCAGCCACCTGACATAAAGGAGGCCTCAGCCCCTCAGTAGAGAGAGGTAGCTGAGGACTGGGTGGGTTTTTTGTGTGCTGGTTTTTGTTCATTTTGCAATCCAGTGAAGGCAAAGCTCAGCCTGGAAGCCTTATTTTTGTAAATTTAAGTCTTACTTTGTGTTTTAGTCTTACTTTGTGTTTATTGTTTGTGTTTAAAAACCATTTTGTTTGGCCCTCGTGCCTGTTTATTTTGTGTTTTTATTTAATAAAAGTCTTTTGTTTGAACTGCAGTCTGTCTCTGGCCTCATCCCTTGCGCCATCCTGTCACACCCGCTAAAAGATTAATTCTCAAACTGAACGCAGTAGGGATTCAAGGAAATGCATGCACATGGACTAGGGAATGTTTAACATGCAGAAAACAGAAAGTACTAATTAGAGGAGAAACTTCAAAATGGAGTGAGGTAACCAGTGGTGTACCACAGGGATCAGTATTAGGTCCTCTGCTATTCCTGATCTACATTAATGATTTAGATTCTGGTATAGTAAGCAAACTTGTTAAATTTGCAGACTACACAAAAATAGGAGGAGTGGCAAACACTGTTGCAGCAGCAAAGGTCATTCAAAATGATCTAGACATCATTCAGAACTGGGCAGACACATGGTAAATGACATTTAATAGAGAAAGTGTAAAGTATTGCATGCAGGCAATAAAAATGTGCATTATAAACATCATATGGGAGATACTGAAATTGAAGAAGGGAACTATGATAAAGACCAAGGAGTTTATGTTGACTCAGAAATGTCTTCATCTAGACAACGTAGGGAAGCTACAAAAAAAGGCCAACAAGAAGCTCGGATATATTGTGAGAAGTGTTGAATTTAAATCAAGGGAAGTAATGTTAAAACTTTACAATGCATTAGTAAGACCTCACCTAGAATATTGTGTTCAGTTCTGGTCACCTCGCTACAAAAAGGATATTGCTGCTCCAGAAAGAGTGTAAAGAAGACCAACCAGAATTATCCCGGTTTAAAAGGCATGTCGATGTAGACAGGCTAAAAGAATTGAATTTATTCAGTCTTGAACAAAGAAGACGACGCGGCGATCTGATTCAAACATTCAGAATACTAAAAAGGTATAGACAATGTCGACCAAGGGGACTTTTTGACCTGAAAAGAAACAAGGACCAGGGTCACAAATGAAGATTAGATAAAGGGGCATTCAGAGCAGAAAATAGGAGGCACTTTTACACAGAGAATTGTGAGGGTCTGGAACCAACTCCCCAGTAATGTTGTTGAAGCTGGCACCCTGGGACCCTTCAAGAAGCTGCTTGATGAGATTCTGGGATCAATAAGCTACTAACAACCAAACGAGCAAGATGGGCTGAATGGCCTCTCTCGCCTGTAAACTTTCTTATGTTCTTCTGATGCCAGATTGCATGCGCCACGCCACACTCCATCGCAGATGGGCATGACTTGGCCTGATGACCCGCTGGTGGCACCTAAAACAGGTAGGGGAAAGGAGGGCACAGAGGTTAGATATCTGTCCCGCTGCTGGTATGGCAACGGGCAGGGCAGCACCTCTACCCCAGCTGGGGTCAACCTTAGTCTCCATGAAGGGGAGGCAAGGTTGCTCATTGAGGCCGGGCGGTCTAGAAGGTCGCTGAGCCGGTCTCGTGGTGGGGGTGGAGGTGCAGAGAAAGGGGTGATGCTTGGATGCTCCGCCGTGTTGGAGCGGTGAGTAGCCTGGACTGGGCTGACATCAGGAGTCCTCAAGTCCTCTGCGAAGTTTTACTGCCTGGTCCAGGGTGTTGGGGTTGTGGCACTGTATACACGCCTGGGTTTCGTGCCGACTACATGGCAAAACTGCTTGATAACAATGGCCTCACCCATCTGCGCACTTGTTTTCAGTGCTGGGGTGAGCCAGTGTACCATGTGGTCACAGAGCTGTTGGCGCCACCACCCTGGGGCGTGTATTCGGGACCTCTTGTACCCTGAGCCTCATTTGGTGGGTTTCCTCCGTAATATTCAGATGGTGGAGGATGGCTAGCTTCACCAGGTCATATTGAGCGCGCCATCATCCGACATAGCCTGGTAAGCTGCCTGTGCCTCTCCAATCAGGCAGGGTCCCATTGGCTTGCCCAGAACTCGGGGCCATGACGCTGGTGTTAGCCAACCGCCAAATGCCACCAAGTAGGCTTCTGGGTCATCCTCCATCGTCATTTTGTGAGTCTTCGCCTTTGGGGCCGTCATGACGGGTACCGCTGCTGTCTGTGCTCCCAGTCCCACCCTCTCAATTAGTGCCGCTGCACTCTCTCTCTCTCCGTCTTTCCTCAGCAGCTGCCTGTCCAGCTGCTCCAGCAGCGCCGACAGTGCTGTGTAGTCCATCCTCTTCTGACAACCACGGTGGCAAAGTGGTGAGTGAATACAGTTGAGTGCAGTGCAGAGCTAATATAAAACAGACAGACAATGATTTCCAGGTGCAAGGGTGTTTATTGATTTATTTAACAATGTCCAGAGCCTTATGAACACCTGTAAATAATAATGTTGGAGTGATACAGCGGCGTGTATCACTTGGTATTTGTAATTCTCGGTTTGACCTGTAACCAAAAGTCCAGTTTTACACATCAACACTAAACACAAAACACAAACACAATTCTTAGTGATAGTGAATACGTGCAAGTGGTGTAATACAGTTCTCCGTGAAATGCAGGGTGAAAGTGATGTCCGGTTTATGCTGGCTTTCGCTACAGCTCGATTGTGCAACTGGTAGTCTATTAAAAACAGACGACAGTTAACAAAACACTAACAAACACAAGACAAAACTCACGGTTCACAAAACAGCACACAGACTCCTTGTAGGTTTTTAGCACTAACCATTTACCAAGGACCAGATCACGTATGCTAAGTCCCCTATTTATATCCTCGCTCATGACCCCTATGTTAACGAGCGCATCCACTCCTCCAATCCTCAGATGCCACACCATTTACTGTCTGGGTCAATGAGTTTGGATATCCGTAGCTGCGCCTCTTTCCTAAATGACCAACTTCCACCTACCCTACGGAATAAATTGTCATGTCATTTAGTTAAGGGTACTCTGTTCCCGGTACACAGTGCCCTCATAGGTCGAGAGGGAGATCTAACACCAAGCACCAATTGATCTCTGTCACAGAACATAAGAACATAAGAAAGTTTACAAACGAGAGGAGGCCATTCAGCTCATTTGTTATAGTAGCACATCTTGCTCGTTTGGTTGTTAGTAGCTTATTAATCTCAGAATCTCATCAAGCAGCTTCTTGAAGGATCCCAGGGTGTCAGCTTCAACAACATTACTGGGGAGTTGGATCCAGACCCACACAATTCTCTGTGTAAAAAGTGCCTCCTATTTTCTGTTCTGAATGCCCCTTTATTTAATCTACATTTGAGACCCCTGGTCCTTGTTTCTTTTTTCAGGTCGAAAAAGTCCCCTGGGTTGACATTGTCAATACCTTTTAGGATTTTGAATGCTTGAATCAGATCACTGCGTAGTCTTCTTTGTTCAAGACTGAATAGATTCAATTGTTTTAGCCTTTCTGCATACGACATGCCTTTTAAACCCGGATAATTCTGGTTGCTCTTCTTGCACTCTTTCTAGAGCAGCAATATCCTTTTGTAACGAGGTGACCAGAACTGAACACAATATTCTAGGTGAGGTCTTACTAATGCATTGTAAAGTTTTAACATTACTTCCTTGATTTAAATTCGACACTTCTCACAATATATACAAGCATCTTGTTGGCCTTTTATAGCTTCCCACATTGTCTAGATTAAGAGATTTCTGAGTCAACATAAACTCATTTTTCATAGATTCCTTCTTCAATTTCAGTATCTCTCATATGATATTTATAATGCACATTTTATTGCCTCGTGCAGTACTTTTACACTTTTCTCTATTCAATGTCATTTGCCATGTGTCTGCCCAGTTCTGAATGATGTATAGATCATTTTGAATGACCTTTGCTGCTGCAACAGTGTTTGCCACTCCTCCTATTTTTGTGTCGCCTGCAAATTTAACAAGCTTGCTCACTATACCAGAATCTAAATCATTAATGTAGATTAGGAATAGCAGAGGACCTAATACTGATCCCTGTGGTACACCACTGGTTACCTCGCCCATTTTGAGGTTTCTCCTCTAATCAGTACTTTCTGTTTTCTACATGTTAACCACTCCTAATCCATGTGCATGCATTTCCTTGAATCCCTACATGCTCAATTTGAGAATTAATCTTTGTGCGGACTTTGTCAAAAGCTTTCTGGAAATCTAAATAAACCATGTTGTATGCTTTGCAATTATCCATTGCCGGGTCGCCTCCTGTTCGCTCTAGGAGCCTGTCCAATTTCTCAGTGATGTGCGTGACAGAGGCTCCTGGAAGGCAGCACACTGTTGTAGTAAGGGGTCCAAACTGCAAACTGAACTTGCTGTGTTTCTTAATATGGAGTCCCCAACAATCATGACCTCCCTTCTTTTTGCTGCCTGGCCAGTACTGTTTATAGGGTCCTGGATGTTGTTTCTTTCATTCTCTTGATGTTGGTTTTGATCATCATTTTGAAGTGGCTCAAATTTGTTGGATGTTTTGATTTCTGGTGGTTGTGTTTGACAAAGTTTATTTTTTTCCTTTTTCTGCCTATCTGAACCCAGCTGTTTTGACCCTCTTCCATCTCCCTGGTGGCTTTCAGTCTGCTAGGGTGCAGACTTCCATGAATTGTGGGTGTGCCAGCTCCTCAAGCTCCTGTTGCTGTCTCATTTCCTGCAACTCCATTTCTAGCATACTTACTAGTTTAAGCAAGTCCTGGATCGTGCAGCACTTTACACAGACTTGATTGAGCTTTGCTGGGTTTTCTCGAATTTCCCACATCATGCAGGGTCACAGATTACTGGCTTCAAGACCATGTTATTTATTTTTTAGTTTTTGGAAGTTTAGTTTAGATTTAGGAGAATGTAAAAACCTGACACAGTAATACTCCGACGATTTGGCAGTTGATATTGTGGCTGATTGTGACACGCTGAGTGGTGTGGTGCAGTAGAAAGTGAATGTCCAGACTGAATTCTCCTAATAAAAATAGATTTTAATAATTAATAAACAGAAATATCAAAAAGTAAATCCCGTTGGAAAATAATAATAAGCCCCACTACCAGCGATGGTATTGGGGCAAAACTCAACAGCGCCGACGCCAAAACAAAAAGTAAACAAACAGGCACTCCGATAACCACAGTCCTCTGTGCATGAAAATGTGCTCTTCTCTTCCAGGGTTTGTGGTGTGTGCGCTGTGCTGTGAAGTGCTGTGCGATGAGGGGCGTGCTCTGGGGTATGTGCTGGCTTGCTGGCTACAGCCTCCCGCCCTCCTGCTCCTCTGTTAACACACAAAACAAAACACGTAATCACAAAACAAACATCGGCTCCGCCGGTCGCTTTGTCTAACTCAGCGCAAGGGGAGGTACTGACGAAGCTGCTTCCCTTTGTACCCAGAAAACTCCTCCCTGCAATCAACGCGTCGCCATGGTTTCTCCAATAGAGGGCTGCCCCGCAGCTAACTGCAATGGAATCGTCCTGAGTACTTGCAGCTACGCCCTCCTAATATGGTTACCTTCCGTTTCCACATACCACCGAGGTGGCAGATCTAGGAGGCAGCATACCTTCCCCTTACACAGCCTTTCTAATTGGGAGGGAGATTTACAGCATTGACCCTTTCTCTCTATCACATATCTCACCCCTCAGAGTGATGCCGAAGGAACACTCGACCATTCCCCAATGGTCCCCCTCCCTTGAAAAAAATCTGCATTTTGATGCTCCTTACCCGCACGATGTTTCACTGTATAGTGGAAGGGTTGCAGCGCCAGATACCACCGAGTTATCCGAGCGCTATTGTCCTTCATCGTATGTAACCACCTTAAAGGAGCATGATCAGTGATAAGAGAGAAAGAACGCCCCAACAAGTAATAGCTAAGAGCGTGAGTAGTCCATTTGATGGCTGAACACTCCTTCTCAGTGACGGAGTAGTTAATCTCCCTAGGAGCCATTTTTGCTCAAATAAATAATAGGGTGTTCTACCCTCACAACTTGTTGGGACAGGACCGTCCCCAGACCAATGTGGGAGGCATCGGTCTGCAGGATGAACTCTTTGCTGAAATCTGGTGAAATCAGAGCGGGAGCTTGACAGAGTCGCTTCTTGATCAAATCAAATGCCTCCTGACACTGCCCTGTCCATTTAACTATTTTTGGAGCAGCCTTTCGTGAGATGTACCAGGGGTTAACTATGGTGGCATACTGTGGGATAAATCGGCGGTAATAGCCGGCTAACCCCAGTAGCGATCTTATCTGTGGCTTGGTTCTCGGATTGCCGTCTCCACCAGCGCCTGGACTTTGGAGGCGATCGGCCTCACCCGTCCATTACCCATAATGTAGCCAAGATATTGGGTCTCCTGTTTGCCAAATGCACACTTGCCCAGCTTGGCTGTTAGCCCCGCCTCCCTCAGAGACTGGAGGATGGCTGAAACTCTAACAATATGCTCCTTCCAGGTGGAGCTAAAATCACCACATCATCAATGTACACGGCGACATACTGATGATGGGGAGCTAAGACCTGGTCCATCAGTCTCTGAAAAGTGGCGGAGCTCCATGCAACCCGAAGGGCATGGTCCGAAATGGAACAAGCCATCTGGGGTAGAGAAAGCAGTTTTCTCTCTCGAGCTCTGAGTCAGTGGAATCTGCCAGTATACCTTCGTCAGGTCCAAGGTCGAAATCAACCGCCCCTTACCCAGTTGGTCGAGGAGCTCATCCACCCGGGGCATTGGATATGCATTGAACTTGGAGATGGCATTAACCTTTTGAAAGTCCACACAGAACCGAGTGGAGCCGTTCTTCTTGCCCACCGTCACGATAGGACTGCACCACTCGCTCCGGGAAGGTTCAATGACTCCAAGCTCGAGCATATCCTCCACCTCCTTGCGAACAGGAACCCTGCGACTCTCTGGGATCCGGTTTTATTTTGGCGATCGTGTTGTCTAATTTCATAATTTCCCAAACCACCTCATATGGCCCCTGCCAATTAGCATACAACTTAGATTCTGATGTGGGAAGTAGCAACAGTACTTTATCACCTGGCCGAAAGGCCTGAATACGTGCTTTTTTATTGTACTGTTGCTTCTGGCGATGCTGAGCTAGTTTTAGGTTCTCCTGTGCCAAACGACTAACCACTGCTAGTCTCTTAACATAATTACATATTTGACTATGTTTTTAGAGGTTTTTGTTTGCTCCTCCCATCCTTCTTTCACAAGATCAAGGATACCTCATGGTTGCCTCCCATACAGCAGCTCAATGGGAGAGAACCCGGTCGAACTCTGAGGCACCTCTCTCACTACAAACATTAGGTAAGGGAGGAGTTTAGCCCAATGTTTTTGCTCTTGGTTGACAAACCGCTTCAGCATCTGTTTCAGGGTCTGATTAAAACGCTCCACCAAACCGTCCGGCTCATGGGTGATAAATGGAGGTTTGGATCGACTGAATTTGCATCAATTTGTATAATTCTTTCAAACATTGTGACATAAAGTTCGCTCCATGATCAGTGAGGATTTCTTTGGAATCCCTACTCGATATAATATTCAACTCTTTAGCAATGGCTGCGCACTAGTGGATCTCAATGGTGCTGCCTCTGGATATCTGGTCGCGTAGTCCACCACTACCAAAATGTGCGATATACAGAGTCAGACTGGCTCAATGGGCCCACTATGTCCATAGCAATGGGCACAAAGGGAACTGAGATCAGGGGCAGTGGGACCAGCGGGCCGGGCGAACCCGCCCGCACTACTTGCTGGCATTCCGGCAATCCGCTACATATCGTGCCACCTCACCAAAACTCCCATCCAATAAAATCGAGCCAATATTCATTCCCGAAGTCTTATCGATACCTAAATGGCCCGAACAGGGGACATCGTGAGCCAACCGCATGATCTCACATTGAAAAGACTGGGGAACGAGTAATTGTGTTATAATCTGACTTGTGCTCGTGGCTTGGGATATATAATAAGTGCCCGACAATAATGTGGTGGGGATATGCAAGCGTCGGCTATCCTCTACATCCTTCCCTCGATAGACCGAACCTGCCCCCAAATGTGTGCCAGCTAAGGATCGCTTTTCTGTTCCAACGCTAGGTCCACATCTCGACCCAGAATTTGGGGATATCGAGCGGAGCTACAGTAGCTTCAGCACTGGGGCCTCAGTAACCTGCCCCCGCAGGTCACACTGGGTCCCAACCCCTTTCCCTTACATTTGACTGATCCTGAGGCTTCCCCACCAAACCCCAGCCTTGTTTCATTAATGTTCTTTCCCATTTTTCAACCCTTTGCTCTTTTTGTTTTTGGGCTTAAATCGAGAGTGGAACAAATCGCGGCAGCGGAACGATATTCCCAATAGTTTCCCCACTGCTCCCATGGTCTTACCGGAGACTGGCTTTCCGCTTTATTAATCATACTGTCAAAATGCGCCAGTCTCGACCTAAAATAACTGGATATGGCAGCTTCTCCGCCACAGCCACGACACGCCAGGCGGCATTACATCCAACTGTCAAATCTAATTTAGTGAGGGGAAATGACCACCACCCCTGATGACCACCAAGGTACCCCTTCAATAGAGCTCGCCTAATCAAAGTCTGGCCACATCCTGAGTCCACTAATGCGGGTGCTCACCACACCAACCCTCCCAATCATTACCCCTGACTTACCTGGTGCTGTCAGAACCAAATGGGAGGTCACCCCACACTCCATGGCTGCCGGACAATTCTGTGCCAGATGGCCGACCTCCTGGCACGGGTAACAAGTGGGCTTAAAGGGTGCTCACGGAGCCTGCGGTCCCGCTGCCGGTTGGGCAGTGGGAGGGGTACTGTGCTCTTACTCGCTGGGGTCGCCTCCATTGACCCTTTCTCTCTATCACACTGATGAATACTCTTTTGTCGAGAAATTTACAAAGACCTCTTCTCTGACCAGAGTGAACTTTCCACTGATCAGATCCTCCCTTTCTTTATTGCCAACGACATGGAGTGTGCTTTCCACAAGTATTTTATATCGGATTTATTTGACCATACCAATAAGCAGCACCCAGGCACAGCTAAGCTTCAGCCCTCTCAAAATGATCAAAACTTACTTGCATGCATCAGTGCATGAAAACTGACTTTCTAATTTGGCACTTCTGTTCACTGAAAGAGCTACGGCTGAAAGAATTGATTTTGAAAAAGTCATCACTACATTTTCTAATTTAAAGGAACGAAAAATGGAGCTGTATATGAGAACTAAAAATAATTTTTTTTTTAAAATTTTAAAAATAATTTTGGTTCTTATTTTGAAATGCCAATTATTTCCCTTTTAAAACGAGACACTGACAAATTCAACCCTTATTTGCAGACTTAAGACTGAATTGAAATTGGCCTGAACTGGATTTATCAATGCCCCTAGATTTATCAATGTCCTTGGATTTAGCAATACCTTTTATAGCGTTTCACCAGTTATATTAGGCTACATACTATGTGGTATGCAAACTAGGACAAGTTTGTGTTTATTTATTTTCCGTTCTCTCCGTTGCAGTTCTTCAAGAACAAATGTATTGAACATGTGAGAATGTGGTTGATGTAGGCTATCTGGCTGTCTGTACTAGTGGTAGTGACGTCACATTTGCTCCTCTTGTTGTCTGCTCAGTTATGCAGATTACATTGCCATTTGTAGAAGTTACATTGGATTTTGGTGTTGGTGTGATATCGCTTACTGCGTGCAGGTTAGTATTCAACTATAGACACTTCAGTTGTATCGTGATCGTGACATTAGCAAATTGCGAGACAATTATCATAAGAGTGCATCGTGAATTGTTTTTTTCTTTTTAGAGAAATTGATTGTTTCCATTTTTTTCTTTTAAAATGTATTAGTCACCAATTATTTATTATTTATTATTTTAATGTTTTTATGTTTTCTCCCCAATTGAATAGTGTCCAGTTATTTTTTGTTTAGCTCAGCTCACCGCTATCACCCCCACGCTGACTCGGGAGCGGCGAAGACAAGAACATGCGGTGTGCCGTCAGCCGACCGCTTTTTTCACACTGCGGACTCACCATGCAGCTATTGAGCTACAGCTTCGGAGGACAACGCAGCTCTGGGCAGCTTACAGGCAAGCCCGCAGGCGCCCGGCCAGACTACAGGGTCGCTTGTGCGCGGTGAGCCGAGGACACCCTGGCCGACCTAACCCTCCCTCCCCGGGTGACGTTTGGCCAGTTGTGAGCAGCCCCTGGGAGCTCCCGTCCTCGGTCGACAAAGGAATAGCCTGGACTCGAACCGATGACGATTGTTTCCAATTTTAAGTTTGCAAAAAATAATGTATAATTAATAGTAAATGTACCTCTGTTTGACAATAGGAAAACACCCATCATCGCAATTGATTGCATATGTACCAAAATATGACAGCGTACCACTTTCTGACATTACATTAGTCAGGGTTTGGTACACGTGTCACATTCTGACAATGTACCACTTTCTAACACTTCACTGATTTTTCTCATTCATGATGCTATTTGGGGCACAGAATGATCAATGTTGACACAACTTAGAATCTCTGTGAAATGAGGCCCCTGGATACGATCCAGGTGGATTCCTCAAAGCCTGGCTTATCTGATAATAAAACCCCACAGCACTCCCGTTGCATTCATATGCATGAATTAACCACTACTGGAAAACTACTGGCATGGCTCAATAAAGTAAAGAAGACTAGGAAACACATTTGACAGACTGACGTCAGCACCAGTGTCTGACACTCAAGTGCTCAAAAAGAAATAGCAGCCGAGCCAGACACAAGCTGCTACAGCTGGATGTCCGGGTGCGGCTTTTTACGTCATGTACTTGCCACACGCTGTTCACGCGCAGTATGCGTGGAGACAAAGAACAGTCTTTTTATGTGTTTTATGAATTTACGATAGCCATTTTTTTTACTTGAGACATAACAATTAAACATGACCACTGCTAGTCATACATGAACAACATAAACAATGAATTCACCAGATATACTCCACGTGTTGTATGGTTAAGTAGCAGTCGTTTCAGTACGCACGCATTTACAGATTCAACAGCGAGATGTAAATTAATAAACGCTAGGCTTAAATTAGTCCAATGTAAATGCCACATGACGGGTAACCACGTAAAAGTGAAATAGCACAAGCTATGGGAGTCTACTGCTAACGTATTGGTGTGGCATGTAACCTATCAAACTGGTTTGTTTCACTGAGATAGTGTTTTCCCATACCCGATGCTTTGTCGATGCTATCGACGAAGTGATCCAAGTGTACTGTAAAACAAAACAAAAACTCCTTTATACATTTCAGGTTATATATCTGCAGTCTTTTCCCCTGATAAAACCAACCATGGTGAAGTCCAGGTTTAAAACGCTTCCTTTTATTTGCCTACGACAAACAGAATTCTGGAACGTTCCAGGGATTCTCCGTGTCGCTCCACACAACACAGACTACTGGCCGAATACGCATTATTTTCTTTATATGGTTGTTCATTGTTGCTACATCTATATGCTTGTTGTTTTATTTACTGGTAAGCACATTGACTTACTTTCATTTACATTCTGATTTCAAGCTACGCAGCTTTATTACTATTACTAAGAATTAGGTAGGCGGAGCCGGGTCTCGTGACCGGTGACGCTGCCCAGCCGGTTCCTCTTTCCCCGCCCTCCCTGCTATAAACCCTCGAGCCGGCAGCATCACACAGGCAGATAGAGAGTAATATCGGGTTGGGTTTAGTACGAGATGTACAAATATTACTTTTAGTGACTATCGGATATGGATAATTTTGCGGTGGATATATTATAGTTAATTTTAAAATATATTTTCGGCGAGGTACTACATTTTCATTGGAAAGGTTTTTCAATTAAATTAAAGAAACGGCATTTTGCGCACATAAGGCATCCCGCGCGCGCCTTAGTGCTGAAGCGGGCTCGAGACTACGGAGCTGTTTCTGAAGAGATAAAAGAAATCGACTGACTTCTGCTATATTTGCCATTTCTCACTGACTTGGTGAGTGTTTATTTATTTTATTAGATGTGCTGTTTTTTTTATCTTTCAAATAGGTGTGACTTATTCTTACTATCACTTTAGTACCAAAAGCATTTTAGGGAGGGAGTCGTAATTAAATGTTGTTGTAATTATTTTGACTGACGAGTTGTTATTGTGGTATGTGTGTGGTGTTTTTATTTATTTTTATTTTATTTTTTATAATGTTTTTTCAATTAACATGAGTGGTTTAAGTACATACACAAAGACACTGGTTTTCCGGCCTGGTGATGAACAGCAATACACGTGTTCGATTTGATTGTCACACACAGATATATAGCTATTAACAGTTTATTAACGTCTGCTGGTGTCTTCTACCTTTTTTCATTGCTGTTTCTTAACATACTTTCAATTATAAGTGTCCTCGCTTGGGATGGGAGGGGGGCATTACCGTGGATGCTACATTTTACAGTATTGGTCATATTTGGTCGGCAAGCTGTATATTTTATAGTAACACATACGGCAGGCAACGTGTTTTAATTTTTTATGGTAAGGAAAATGGAGCCTATCACCAGACCACATCGTAGTACTGTATTTTTGAATAAAATGGCTCCATTTCCTGTCATATCAGAGCTCCCATTCAGTCCCTGCCAGCCATTCCAACAGGAGCCTCGCTTTGGATATACAATACAGTAATAGTCTTCATAAAGCCGGGTTTCGCTAACTCTGCAGTTGCACTCGGACCACTCAATAATGCCACTATAATAGTAGTTGTAATGATCCGCCAGATATTCTTAACAATATGGATAAACACAACCGCTTAAATAAAACTAGAACTCGCACACATTGGGAGGAAACATATTTAACTGCGCGAACACTACAGACGCACAGTTAATCTATCTGGTCAAAATGTACGGGTAGTTTACACCGATGACGCATACAGTGGTAGCTAGCAGCATGTCGCGTTGTAAATTAGCGTGCAGCATTCTGTATGCGTTATTATTATTATTATTTGTTTATTTAGCAGACGCCTTTATCCAAGGCGACTTACAGAGACTAGGGTGTGTGAACTATGCATCAGCTGCAGAGTCACTTACAATTACGTCTCACCCGAAAGACGGAGCACAAGGAGGTTAAGTGACTTGCTCAGGGTCACACAATGAGTCAGTGGCTGAGGTGGGATTTGAACCGGGGACCTCCTGGTTACAAGCCCTTTCTTTAACCACTGGACCACACAGCCTCCTCCGTTAAATAATAAGCTCGTGCTCGGGCTCGACCTGAAATGTACTGTTCATCCTGTTCGTTACAGACTACACACCACTATGTAGTTTAGGGGTAAGGAGAGGCTAACCGTACGGATTCCTATGGAGGTGTTCTTGTCTCTTTAAATCATCCTGGTCTGCTACTGGCAAAACCTCATGGGGTTACTGTGGCAGACATGAACGCTTTTAGATTTAGCTCACAATTCAGGCCACGTAATTTGGGAACTGGTATCTATTTAGGTTGAGAGGGGGAGGGGCAGAAGCGGTGTGACGGTAACCGTGCATTCATTCGAAAACCAGGACAGTTCAGATAGGTCAAGCTGAAAATTAAAATTGGCACCGACTACAAATATGCCCTTTTAAGATAAGTAGATTTGACATTTACTCCATGTTAGGCCTTATATACTGTATTTAAAATGCGTTTAAAGAGGATCGTAGATTTTCTGTTGGCTCTCCTAGCCGCTCTGACTTTATAAAATGATTGTTCTGCCCCGATCCCACCCAAAGTAGCACACGCAAATGCAACTGGATACCGTTAAATTGGAGAAGTGTAACTGCATCTTTTGGAAACGGAAGCTGTTTCCGTTTAGTGTAATTTTTAATAACGTTTGACAGCTCGAAACCGGAGCTAACCAGTTTCTCTCGCTAGACATTCGCACATGTTTCTGTTAACGCTGGCCAAACCTTCAAAGCTCTATACAAAATAAATAAACCATAGCTTACAGGCATTATGCAATGCTTTATTTCCTCTGTGAATGTTGTTTGTGTGTATTAGCTTGGCCGCAGGGTCGGTTTAAATATTCAGTCTGGACATTTCTACAGTGTTTTTGGAAAGGAAAATGTGTCGAACCTACGGCTAAGGTCGTTGCGGTATAATGGGGTAATTACTGTCTCAAAATACGCCCAGAGGGGGTGGAAAAGGATTTGGTTGACCACTAGGATAAATAGTTTTTCTAACTACTGGAAAACAAGTCTCGTTTTTGGTACAGTAACTTAGTGTTCTAGCGCTGCCAAGCTTCCAGAACATTTATAAACATCAATGCAGAGATGTTCGCAATGATGCCTCAGTTTAGGACAAGGGGTGGCGTTAACGGTATTACAGTATTTCCTGAATGAGCGCACAAGTAACAATTTTTAAGTGCATCTCTCAAATTAGAATAAGAGGACGTTACAACAGGCGGGAAGATTTTTAAATGTATTTACCAATGTTTTTAATGGACAATGGGATTAATAATGTATTCACCCCTGCGGCTTCCTTGAAGTGCTGTTCTGGTTTTATCCGCTTTATTGCCATCTCTCACTGTGCCACTGCATATCATTAAAGCGGAACCGCGCCGTTTGTTCATAGCAGAGTGTGGTACTCTTGCTTTGCTTATCAGGACGGGGATTTTCTTTGTCTTAATAGGAAGAATGCTGAGCTCTACCATGATTGACCATGCATATTTAACTTAGGCACATCATCTGGCGCTTGGTAATGGTCAAAACAGGCGACTCTGCTGCAGCAAATACCAATGAACACTTTCCTGTCTTTTGAACAAAGTTTGCATTTCTTGCCAGCTGCTTAATGAATGCTTTTATACTTGGATGTGTGGGACTGTAATTCAGAGCTGTTCAGTTTCATTAATTGCATACAGAGCATGTGTTTAAGCCTAACGGGGATGCCGAATAGGCATTCCAGTTTTTAATTTGCAATTAAGTTATCTCTGGAGTTAAAACCCAAAGTAATATCCTTGTGTGGTGGATAACAATCATCAGGAATTGACAGGTAGAATCGTTCTGCCATTCATTGGGATTCCTGCTATAACAGTCAAAGGGTCCCAATCACAACACAGGCTTCACAGAAAGACTGAAGTCAGAGTAGCGGGATCACCACATAAATTATTTCTTGCATAAAACCCAGGACCTTGAAACAGTCAGTTCTGTCTCTGATTGTATCCCCTTAACATCTTGTGCTCAGTCTGTCTTGTAGTAGGGATGTGCTTTTGGTAAATTTTTATGAACGTTTAAACTCTTTGCAATGTCCTCGTTTAAACCATATCTACATACACACACACTTTTATATTACATTCTGATACTGACAGCCCTGGTTAGTATTTTCTAAGCAAATAAGCAAACGTTTTAACATCGCAAAGACATAACTACAAATAAATAAATAAATAACACCTACACAAAGTATAAATTGAAATGTTTATATTTATGGTTGTAATTAAAGTTGCTAATGAAGATATAACTATATACATATTGAACACATTCAGATAGTATAGTTTTTAGAATAGTGTGTTTCTTAAAGGTTCATTTAACAGCAAAACAGGAACCTATTTTTTGTACCAATGAAGCGTTAGACTGACCGAGAATAAAACCCGCCCCAGTGTCAATCTTTCTGTTGCACCAATTAGAAAAGCTACTATGAGGCACTTGCTAAACCCCTTCACATTTTATAATACCCGCCCTTACTGTGGCACTAGAGCAGTCTCATACGCTACTGACGATAAATTACTAAAATTAATGCATAAAAAAATATGCGTTTGGTGACATTTGTCACGTGACCGGTTGTATGTCTAGCATATTATTAAATGTTTTACCACTTCTTTAGAGTTTATACGTTTAAAATTCCCATCCCTATCCTATAGTTGCTGCTTAACGGTTGCTCTCTGTTGCTGTTTTATTGTAATGCATTTAAGACCATTATTTAAGTATTGTCAGGAGGAAGTTTAAAGGAATTATTATTTATTTATTTTTTCTTTCAGGATGAAGAATCTTTCATCTCCAGCATTTTCTGCAAAATGGATGTTTGTTCAATCTTTCTAACTGCCCAGAGCCAAAGAAACATTCTCAAAAAGACTAGTATACGCAGAGGATAGCAATAACTCCCCACCCAACCCCCATATATTACTTTGCTATTCAAAACAAATACATATCCTTAAAGTTTACATATTTAATTTTTTATAGAAAAAATATTTATTCATACCTCCTTATTTTGTAAAAAAAAAAAAAATCTTATAAATATATTTATTTGTACAAGTTAAATTAAACCCACTAAGATTGTGAAAATGGAATCGACAGCTATGGCAGGTTTTGTGTCCACTACTCTGGCGTCTCTGACTCCGAGGCCTCTGGAGGATTATCTCTGGTTGTTGATAGTCGGCTTCATCATTGCATTTGTCCTGGCGTTTTCTGTTGGTGCCAACGATGTTGCAAACTCCTTTGGCACGGCTGTGGGCTCAGGCGTGGTGACCCTGCGACAGGCCTGCATCCTGGCTACGGTGTTTGAAACGGTTGGCTCAGTGTTGCTGGGAGCAAAAGTGAGTGAGACAATCCGCAACGGAATCATCGATGTCCAGATGTACAACACCTCCCAACATGTATTAATGGCTGGATCTGTCAGTGCCATGTTCGGTGAGTTGTCTTATTCCTCTATAAGATTATTACTACTAATGAGCATGTTTTGTTTTTCATTGTGTTTGCATTGAACAAAAACAGGAGAGCTTGCCACCCTAACACCATAAGAACTTTAAGAAAGTTTACAAACGAGAGGAGGCCATTCAGCCCATCTTGCTCGTTTTGGTTGTTAGTAGCTTATTGATCCCAGAATCTCATCAAGCAGCTTCTTGAAGGATCCCAGGTTGTCGGCTTCAACAACATTGCTGTCAGCTTCAATAACATTACAAGCTACATTGTAGCTTGTTGCACTGACTGTGACAAATGTCCAGTTTTTGTGTCCCATTACTGTTTTATGAACACTGCAGCAAAATGACCATAATACTTACTTGCTTTTATTAAAAAAAAAAAAAAAAAAAAAAAACTGTTCTGGAATATAACATCCTTGATTAAGGTACACTCCAGTCCTGTAGGTGGCAGCAATAAACCTCATATTTGGCTTACACAGCAGTATAAAGATATTTTAGACGTTTCTGGCGCCAGACCCGTGTCTGTGATGATATGGCTAAGCAGTTGTCAGTCTGAAGTTTTTTTGCTAAGCAGTCAGCATCTTCTGACTACAAGTGCAGTCGTCTCATGAACACCTCCTAAGAGAACACTTTGCCTAAGGAAACACACTGGGTGGAACAGATTTTTCCCATTGTAAATGCTCCGTTAAAGGAACAGGAACTTGTTGAAAAGAACATCTTCTTGACTGGATACAGTACTGTTGTATAGCCTTAATAACTCATTATCATCAAACTGAAATTAAAGTGATTCAGTCTTTTCAAAAGCGACTTGTCATCGCGAGAGTGTCTTGAGGCACACCGATTTGGTTTATTAAATCTTTCCAGAATCGCCGCCATATCATTTTATGTCTTGTGTTTTGATTTCCACAAGTGCACCCCATTGCTACAAAATGGCATGTACAAACAAAATGGCTTAAATGATTTTGAATAAGCAAAGCAAAATGAGCAATCTATTCACTATATATCTTTTCAATATATATATTCACTCCTAATACATCAGTTATTAACCCTAATGTTAAGTGCGTGTTGTGGAATGCACCCAGAAAACAGGCATATATGAATGTATGGACATTCCCTATGAATTTTGACCTTCCTGAAAAATTGGTTAAAAGCTCTTGGCTAACCAAACGACAGCTGTGCTACATGGACTATTTGGTTAGTCATACTCTTGCTGTTATGTATAACGGAAAGTTCTTTGATTACAGGTTCTGCTGTATGGCAGCTATTTGCTTCGCTTTTGAAGCTACCCATTTCTGGAACTCACTGCATTGTGGGTGCGACGATCGGCTTCTCCCTGGTGGCAAAGGGCAGCAAGGGTTAAGTGGCTGGAACTCCTCAAAATTGGTAAGCATCAGAATCGGATATCTTTATGAATGTGACATTCTTTGATTTTAAAATTGAAATTGGTAGTTAAATGTACAATTTTGAAATACTGTATGCATGGTGAAGTTGTATAATATGTATGTTTCTTCAATACAAAATATTAATTTTAAATATGTTTAAAAAAACCCCACACATCTTGCATTGCTTGTTTTTAGCCCCACCAGGATGCCTAAGCCTTATAAATTGCACCATGTCTAAAAGATGTGAAAAGATGTTTTAGTTGCTTGATGGCCAAAGGCCATTCAGACTTGACTAATGGTGTGTTTTTGTTTTTGTGTTTTAAGTGGGTTCCTGGTTCATCTCCCCACTTCTATCTGGCATCATGTCTGCTCTTCTGTTTTACTTTGTCCGCAAATTCATTCTACGCAAGGTAAGGCCTAGATCACTGCATGAGTTTACAGGGGAGGTGGGTTACTAGGGGTTAGAAACACAATTGTGGTACTAGTCCTAAAGACTAGTACCTTTTGAAACTTGCTAGTCCTTATGTAAACTTACTTGTCCTTGTGTGACATTTGAGTCAGAATTAACAGCTGTTGGGGTCCCTAAAATATTGGGCTTAAATTATTTTCCTAAAAAATAACTTATAAATGTTTGTTTATTTTTTATTTATTGTAGGCCTATTTAAAACATTAAATACAATGAGCATTAATGCTTATTCACAGATACATTGATTGGGTTTCTGCACCTGCTTCCCCACATTCTGAACCCTCAAAGTCTGTGTAGACAACACTGACAGCATACTTTTTCCGTACATTTTAATCCTTTTGCCTCATTCAGGTCACACATCCATTCAAAATCAGAATATGGTCGGGCATGCTTTGCAAGGGCGTGAGCTGTTCTAAAAAACACTTTTAGATTTTGCTTTAAAATCACAGGTGTTTATGGGGTGTAGTAATTGCTACGCTTTTGATGTGCCTTGTTTGGCAGTCTTTGCCTTCATCAGTTTCACACAGTTATAATGATTACTTGATTTTTCATGCTCTTTAAAATCGACTGTCTTAAAGGTAGAGGACCCTGTCACAAATGTGCCACTCTGGCTTTTGTCATACTAGACACAAACCTTGCAGTACATCTTCTGAAGGTGTAGATTTACTGCAGGCAATCAAATTGTGAAAGCCAGGTTACTTCACTGCCTCTTTTCTGTGTCATTTCTTGTGTTGTGAATCATCCATATATTTAATTTATTTATTTATTTAATTTTTTATTTTATTTATTTATTTATTTATTTTTTATTTGTGTGGTGGGGAATTGCAACCGGTATAAGTCTCCACATTTTTGTACAGTTACTTTACACTTATTTCAAAGATGCAATATGCTATTAATTTATTCATCACCATGGTTTAAATGTAAACTTTTGGTAAAGTAAATTTAGTTTACAATAGACATAAACGTCAAAACACAAAATAGCCATTTCCTCACAAAGTTTCTTTGAAATGGACATATGAAATTGTTCTTGTATTTTACACTAAATCTTGTAATACGAATATATTGGTAATAAGACAGTTAAGCAATCATCCCTTAAATCTATATAGTTTTAAATACTTTAACATTTTATAGATTAAAGATTGACCTACCAAATAAGTTGTTGTGTTCAAGCAATTGGGCTTTTTCAAAAAATAAATACAGAATTGAAAAAGGAAATGTAATGTGAGGAAATGGCCATTTTTATGCTGTTGTCTTAAGTGTTTTGTTTATATCAAGTTCAGTTAAACCATGGCGCTATTAAATTAATAGCGTAAGTAATCACATGGACAAAATTTAAATGAAACGCTGACGCATTTGCATATCTCGCAATGCAAACTTCAGTGAGATGAAGGAAGGAAGGTTTCAGTTCTGAGTGACTGTTTTGTAAGAATTACTTAATGTGTGTTCACTGTTACACCCCATTAGAACATCTGTTTGGCGCTTTTATGTTCTACATTTTCTTTTCATTACTGTTTTTATTATGGTAAATTACTGTGCTTATTTAGGCACTCTACGGTTTGATTGGGGAAAGATAGCTTTGGGTTATTGGAGTTAAGCATTTTAACACAACAGTACTCGCACAAGTTTCGTCACCATCATAACTTGCATAAAACTGGAGTGTAATAATCCAGCACCTCTGCACTTAAGCATTTATATGTCAGCTGACAAGTGTTCAGCTGATATCGCATCACACCTTTCTTCTTATATGAACCCCAATATCTCTCGTAAGCACCTGGGTACATATTACGATACCACAACAAAAGGAATACGCTTTTTTTTTTTTGGGTGCATATGTATAGCTATTATGTACTATATATCCCCTTACAGTACAATAATACATCAAATGGACTGAATGATAATACCGAAAATAATCGTAATATAGTATTAGGTGGTGGATTGCGAGATCTTCGGCTTATTTTGACCTCCTGCATTCATTGTCATTATTTTTGCTTTGAAAATAATTGGTTATTTTTTAGCAGTCATTTAACGCTTTAGCCTCTCCAAGTGCTTAACACAGAAAACCCACCCCTTCAACTCTCTGATTTTTTCAGCCGAGCGGGCGACAGCCACTTTGCAGGGCTGCCCGTCTGGCTGAAAAGGCCGGGAGAACCCTGCTTGTTACTTAATTTAAGCTTAGAAACATCTCCTCCTAGTTTTTTAAATCTACATTTTCAATTGTTATTTTTGCCCTATTGGTCCAGAGATCAAAAAGAACAATGTTGACTTTAACGCTTTATTGGACTGTACAAGATTTCAAGACTACATAGGACCTTTCAAGTAAAAGTAGATTTTGTGTCTGTCGGATCATTGTCTCTGGATCACTGTTTAACTGCTACTTGGTTTTCCATTTGCCATTTCGTTGTGGCCTTGTGGTTCAAGATACATTTGGTACACAGCTGTATTCTTTATATTTTGGAATGTTTGTTGACCAATAAAAATAAAAAAAAACATTTTACAATCTTTTGAGATTAAGACTTACATCAAATGCCAATATTTTGTTTTTTAAATTTCGTGCCCCTCGAGTCCCTCTTTGCTGTTCTCTAACTGAAGACTCTTTGTTTTGATAGAAGGACCCAGTACCCAATGGGTTGCGTGCCCTACCTGTCTTCTATGCCTGCACTATTGGAATAAACCTCTTTTCCATCATGTTTACTGGAGCCTTGTAAGTACAGGAAATCTGAAACATACCTAACTGTAAAAATGCTTTATTGTGGACCCAGTAACTTTAGTGCTGTACAATAGTAATTTCCTAAAGGGACTACTCTTCATATTATTACTGCCCAAAAACAAACTGCTGTATATTTTGTGAAATGTTTCTGTTTTAATAATTGTTCGCTTTTCAGACTGGGAGACCTCATTAAACGATAATTTTACTCCTTTTACTTTACAGGGATGAATAAAGAAGTCAACTGGCCTGGGCCAATTATACAGAAGGCTGCAGGCCGGTGTACCCTGAGATATGCACACACTTACTGTAGCTATTTTGGCAGTTCTATGATAGTCAGGGTTTTATTCAGACTTGCAACACGGCTCCAGTCCTCTCTTCTACCTTACTCTTACATTAACAGGTTGGTCACCATATATATATATATATATATATATATATATATATATCTGAAACTGGTGACCAGTATTTGTACAATAGGCACTCAGATAATGTCTGTGTATATATAACAGTGTACTACACACATGTACTGTATGTGAAGCATAAACAAAAGAAAACATTTCAGTCGTTTTGCAAAACACTTTACACTATTAAATAAACCACAAGAACTGAAAATAAGATTAGTATACTACTTGCTTTACCAAATAGGACACAACATACATTCCGAAACAACACAAGCCTTTTCATACAGCTGGTTAGAATTCTGCACCATCGATCTCTTAAGAGCTGAAGATGACTCCCAAGAAGAAAGCAGCTTCATGACAACTTTATTTCTCAATTATTTTCTTTTCTTTGTTTTAATTCCTCCATAAATGGGTTGGCACTCACTCCAGAGCTTGACTTGCTAGCTTATCTAACTTGAGCTACATGGATGGTATGGAAACTTTTTTCTCTCCGTGACTAGAAATAATCTGTTTACCTACTTGATATTGGATGTTGATCACAATGCAGCATTTTATAAACAAACCTTCAATGGTCCTTTTATCTACTGTACCATGAGCAGCTTTCTGTTACTAGATGGCACCAGGCAGAAAGTGTGTTGGGAAATTTGAAAAGCAGGATTTTGCCCTTAAGCTTGTTAGAATAGCTGCTTATTTCTATCATTGCCCTGTGTAAAATGGCATTCTTTCTCAAAGCTTGCAATACATTTAAATTGTTTTAAGCTTCAGAAACACTTCCTTAGTAAAATGTAAATGTGTATGTATCTGTATATATTTGGTCCAAGCTGAAGATGCAATTTCTGTAAATGTAAAAAGATTTAAAACATTTGAGGACTTCATTTTTAGGACCTTGATGTAGTTTTAAAACTACATCATTCTCTTATGTCTTTCGTCTCATGAAGAGGGGGTTTATTGTTTCAGTACAACATTTTTTTTTTTTTTTCAAAACCCTTAAGCCGTACTGGCTGGAATATGCTTGAATTTGATTATGCAAACAACTTGCTAGCTAGTTTCAAATTCCATAATCTGTTCTGCTGCTGAAGGTCCACCTGCTAATCTGCACCTGTCAGGCATGGTAAGGGTATAGCATTGCAGAAGGTCTAATTGGATACCAGTAGTAGTCTATCAGCATATGTGAATGTTGGGCAGCACACAACCATTTTGTTTTTTTCATGTTTGGTACAGAATGTCTTCAGCAACTCTGTCCTTGGTTAGATTGTGTAATATCGGGATGTCACTAAGTTTAAAAAAAAAAAAAAAAAAAAAAAAAACTGGAAGGAACTCTGTCAAACGTATGAACTTTTGAGAAGTAAGGTGATTTCTCAATACCGTTATATGACCTTGCAACTTTAGAATTGACACGCCTCCTGAATCTTTTAAAACTAAAATTCAATGTGGGGTTGCTGTATATTTAAAAGTATTACTTTATGTACAAAGCCCTGGTCATTATGCAAAATGGTCTAACCAAGTGTCTCCTTAAATAGCTAAAAATAACCCTGTGTTCCATTGCATAGTCTTGTAAAATAATACTACTACTGTCTAGACTGGGGAGGGGTGGATTCTGAGTCATTCGATCAACACACGAGGTGTATGTTTTTTATTTTATTACTGAATGTAATAAGAAACAAATGTAGTCCCAGTCTTTTGTTTTATGTAATTGTTTAACAATGTGGGCACAATTAATTGAGGCCTATGCTTTGCTCCAGCGCTACTTTAACGCATATGAGTTGGGTTGGGGGTGAAATGTTGTCTCAATCAATCCAAGGGTACTGGATAGGGTACTATATCCAGCTGAGTAAACTACAAAACCGCCAACTTGCAATATTGATTATTTGTAGATGTCAACTGTTCCTGGTGGCTGTACAATATACCTGTTCATTAAAACCTTTTATATTAACAGTGTAGGAAAAAGCTTCAATTAAATCATGATGTAATGTTAAATACAGCAGTTGTCAGCCCAAGTGTATAAGCTCCCATGTGGTTGTGTCCATATTGAGCTCGCCATCAACAGTCCCCCGTGCATTAATGTTTGCATACTCTGAAGGGAAGAAGTCTGCAGCAGCGGGATCCTGGCTCATCCAGCACTGGAGAACAGTGTGGGTGCTGTGTAAGGAGGGGTTTGTCCCCTGAAGTCTCACGACTCTTCTTTTCTCTCCTAGTGCTGGGGTTCATATTCCCTGTGTGGGGTATGATCCTGATAACTCTGGGTTGCGCAGTGATCACGGCCCTCATTGTCTGGTTTATCGCCTGTCCCAGATTGAAAAGAAAAATTGAACGTGAGTATCTCTGCCTCCTTTTGGTTTACACTTGTGCTGTACCATAGTTGTGGGTAAGGGAATGGTGGTGGTTTTATCAAACTGTTACTTGATTTAGGAGCTGTTTCATTAAACCTTTACATAAATGTGAGATCCAATTTGATGCAGAAACCAAGCGCTTGTGGGAGAAATAAATAAAAAGTGCTGCAGTAACACTACAATGTTTGACTTAAATTCTAGTAAAAATAAATAAATTATGCTTTGATTAGCATGGATTTTAAAATATCTAGTGCCAGTGAAATGAAGTGGTGTCTGTCAAGCTTTGAATGTATTTCCTCCTGGGGTTAGCGGCTAATCGAATCCTGACTTCCAAAACTCCTCTCATAATTGAGGACGATGAATGGCTCAACCTTATTGAGACAAAAGGGAAATTAAAATCCACATGACTGACTTGTCGCTTGCCCTTGAAGCTGAGGAAGTGCATTGCAACCCAGATATTCTGCAGTTGCTATGCTTAGTTGCTTGTGCCGCAGGCCACTTTATCGATGTAAGAATTAAAAATGCACTTGCTAAACTCTGTTAATCATTAAGTGGCTGTCAATGTCCCAGTGAGGGGACCTCACCTTCACTGCGTCTCCTGTTGATGCATGTCGGTTACCAGTACGCTGCAGAACTGCAATGTCAATTGGAAATGGGGAAGCTTTTTTTTTTTTTTTCAGATGGCAAATATTAATATTGGACTTATGGGTTGACAAAAGCACAAGGCTAAGCCCCCATTTTTAACTGGAAATGTAAAGTTTGTCTGCTGTTTTGAACTTCAGTTAATAAGACAAGATTAATTTAATTCACAACCTAGAGCAAACATTTTATAGGATTTTGTTTAATGAACTATGCAGGTGGGCAGCTTGAACTTAAGAGCTTGGCTGGAGGTTTGTGTGCTGGCATGTTATCCCTGATACCATGTGTTCATATGTTTAATGTTTGCCCTTACTCTGTAAAGCAGAGATCAGAACTAGAAATTGGTCATTGTGTGTGTTGGGATATTGATTCCTTATTGGTGGAATGAATACTATTTTAATGTAATAGCCCAAATGCATGTTTTAGAGCTTGATCTAAAGCAGGGCTTCTCAAACTCGGTCCTGGGGACCATTCTTCCCATTGTTATATTCAGTATAGGGGATGTCCAACATGATGATCAATTACAGCAAGCATAGACAGTTTGCTCTTTTTCATGTGTGTGGTTGGTTGGTTTTTTGTTTTGTTTTTCTCAATTCAAAGAACGCATACGTGGAAATGATTTATAGGTTTTAATTTAGCAGTACACTTATGCAAATCGTGTGTGTTATATAGACGGTACCAGTCAAAAGTTTGAGAAACCTGGTTTCAAGCAGGTGTATTCATGATTATCTATGCTTTTAACTGTATAAACTTGTCTATAAACACTTAATATTTTATTATATGATACATGTACTTATATAAGCTGATAACCATAAGTGAATTGCATTCAAAAAATTATTTTTAAATGAAAATGTAAATCTTGTCAATTTCAATGAAATGGTCACCCAAAGCAAGGGATTTCAGTCTGAAGCCCAAGTCAGTTAAAAGTCTGAAATGTGTAACATGGTGTTAGAACACTGGCCTAAGTATAAAAGTGTCTTTTGTTAGATGTTCTCCGAGTTAACTAGCTTGTTACCTAATTAACCTTTTGTCTCCAATTATTGTTAACAGGTGAGGGTCCATGATTACTATAAATATAGGTAGCATAGGCACAAGTTTGTCATTCCTGAATGTAAGGGAGCAGAAAATGGCAAAATATGCTCAGTTAAGCAAAGAAAAAGTCTGTAATTACTTTAAGAAATGAAGGTCAATCTTTAAGACAAATCGCAAAAACTTTGCAAGTGTCTGTAACTGCTGTGGCCAAGACCATCAAACGATTTGAAGAAACTGGCACTCATGAGGACCGAACAAGGTCAGGCAGGCCAAGGGTGACCTCAGAATCAGAGAACAAGTTCATTCGAGTCAGAAGTCTGCTAAACCGGTGATTAACTGCCCCTGAAATACAAGCTCAGCTAACTGCTACTTGAAGTACAGATGTTTCAGCGTCAACCGTTCAGAGGAGATTGCGTGAAGCTGGTCTAACTGGAAGAATTGCTGCAAAGAAACCATTGTTAAGAGTGCAGAATAAGAGGAAGAGACTTGCCTGGGCCAAAAAACACAGAAACTGGATGTTTGAGGAGTGGAAGTCGGTCTTATGGACCGATTTAGTCAAAATTTGAAATATTTGGGTCCAACCGCCGAGTATTTGTAAGACGCAGAGAGGGTGAGGGCATGAGTTCTGCATGTGTGGTTCCCACTGTCAAGCATGGAGGAGGCAGTGTCGTGGTCTGGGGTTGCTTTGCTGGTGACAGAGTTGGTGATTTTACCAAGTTCATGGCAAGCTCAACCAGCATGGCTATCATAGCATACTTCAGAGGCATGCCATTCCATCAGGATTACGGCTAGTTGGGCAGTCCTTCATTCTTCAGCAAGATAATGACCGAAACACACCTCAAAGTTGTGCAAGAACTATCTAGCGAAAAAGGAAAGTGAAGGACAACTCAATCTAATGACCTGGCCTGCCCAGTCTCCAGACCTCAATCCCATAAAACTTGTGTGGGACGAACTGGACAGAAGAGTCAAAGCAAAGCTACCCACAAGTGCCCTACATCTCTGGGAATTGCTGCAGAAGAGCTGGGAAGACATGTCGGGTGATTTCCTGCTGAAACTTGTAAACTGAATGCCTGCGTGTTTGTGAGGCTCTTATTAAGGCAAAGGGTGGCTATTTTGAGGAATCCAAGATTTAGAGACAATTTTCAATTTTCTTGATCATTGCTTTGATACTCCTTATGTTTTGTATATTGTAACGTGTTTTCATTTTCAAGTATTTACAGAAACGTATACTGACGTAAAACATTGTCAATTATGAAAAAAACCTAGTTTCCAGCAAGTGTACTCAAACTTTTGACTGGTACTGTATATGTGTGTGGATTTCCGTTTGTGGCACCGATCCCTGAACAGAGGCGTTGATATAACAATGTATTGGAATCTGCATTTGATAGATTCTGTAACATATGCAGCTGTGTATTATTATTATTATTATTATTATTATTATTATTATTGTTGTTGTTTCTTTTGTTCTTTTGATATAATAATGTGAAAAATAGGTTTATTTTATTCACTTTGTGCCTACAGGGCCAGCACAGGTACATTACAATAGTGCAGTACAAATACA
The DNA here is from genome assembly GCA_030684275.1 of Acipenser oxyrinchus oxyrinchus. Taxonomy (NCBI): domain Eukaryota; kingdom Metazoa; phylum Chordata; class Actinopteri; order Acipenseriformes; family Acipenseridae; genus Acipenser; species Acipenser oxyrinchus. The sequence continues at coordinate 166,366 of JAGXEW010000160.1, forward strand.
AAGAGACATTTACTAAGATACAAATAATTTATTTCTTAGCAGACGTAATGCTATCTTGTTTTGTTTTACATGCAGGACAGACACTAAAAGATTGTTAACTTTATTAATAATGTACACAGATTAATCTACTGGTTAATCAACTAATGCCCATAAATTAACTAATCAAAAAATTTGAATTGAGTGACAGCCATAATTTCAGTGTATACTTTGTGGTGTGTTTTTAAAAACTTTTGTAGGTAAGGAAGTCTTTACGATGTTAACTTTATTTGCTTATTTTTAGGGTTAAATGCTGACACCTGCATAGCATTTAAATGTTCATAAAATGTACCAAAAGCACATCCCTATAACCGTGTCAAATGGATTGCATTCTTCTATGACTAGTTGGTTCAAGAGGTTAGATTTTAGCAACTACAAATTGCTAGAAATCCGTTGCATTTTCGAATCCGATCTCTGACCAGAGGTACAGTACAGTGTACTAAACTAGGTTAGGGTATATACAATAACAAGCGTTTTCCACCCCAAAACTATTCTCCTTTTAATTTAAAAAAAAAAAAACTTAAGCTAAGGAATAAGTGGTGTGTTTTTGTTGTTTTTTTGTTGGTTTAACTTTTGCATATGCTTATTTATTCTCCATAAAATACGTGTGTGGTGTGTGTATCGCTTAAAGAATGGACAGTTGTCACATGAATGACTGACATTTTGTGTTGTGACTGGTAAAACATTTAGATCAGTCAGTTTTGCTAGTGGTGGATTATACATGTAAAACTGAACATGTGTGGGACACTGCAGCTCACTGGCTGTGTGTCAGATTCTAGTTGACGCAGTACAATAAACATGAGGTTTTGGAACTTCTGTTTTTGTTTGTTTGGGAACAGGTTGATCTAGTGTCTTGTACTTCATTTGTGAAGGAGGTTGAACAGTGTGAAATAAGCACAATTTAACTAAGGTTTAGTAACTGCAATAAAATGCTTAATTTTGTTAGCTGCCACAGGGTATCAAATATCTAACCCAATCTTTTTTTCTTTCTCCCTTGCCAACAGGAGAGATTAAATCAAGTCCTTCTGAAAGCCCTTTGATGGAGAAGAAGAATAGCGACCTGCACTGCCCAATGCTGAAATCTGACCCTGAGACTAAAGATCCACCTTCAAATGGGATTTCTGTTGAAACCAAGAGCCCTGTGATGGAGGGCATCTGCCCCTCCTACCTTCCAAGCCAGTGTCTGGGGAGCGGGCAGTCGCGTTCAACATTGGGGATTCAGATGATGGTGATGAGATGGACAAGCTGCAGACGGAGACGAGAAGGATACCAGCGACGGCTTCACCTGCAATAATGGTAAACATGCCATCGGAATGCTATCGGGCCATTATCTGATGGATGTGGCGTAGAGTCTTCCATCTCAGGATGGAGTGTTAACCCTTAGCGGTCCATTTATTCAGCGTGTCTCAGGCGTCAGGTCCAATTTATTTTCACACGCACTGTTTATTTTACACGCTGTTTTAAGTTATTTTTCACAATAAACCGGTTTAAAAGGCACTGCACATCAACAGGACACTGCATCTCCAGCCCCGCCACACCCCTTGTTCTCTGTATTTTTCACATACCTCTTCATAGTCGTTCATACTGATAGATCATCTCCTGATCACTTGTTTTATCACCAAACTCCTCAATAATGCGATCCAAGTCATTATTTTATTACTATAACATCTCAAAGCTCTGCAAATGTCTGATTTTTGAGCTGGATGCAGAAGTAGCATCTTGTTTGTTTATGGCCGTGTTATCTCTGGTGCCGGGCTGTGTATTGCTCAGATCTTTTTTTTTTTTTTTTCGTCTCCCATCGGTCTCACTCAGCCATTGAATGATTTTCTCTGCTTTTTCCAGAGAAAAAAAAACTAGAGACCTCTGCTTTACATCTTTTTGATGTCGGACAGGAAAGGGAAATTGTAATGTCGGACTTGGTCCGACATACGACCATAAAGGGTTAACACAGGTTGACAGAAGCTGTAGCTAGTCTGGTTTCTGAATGCATTTGATAAACCGTGATTTTGGTGCTTATGAAAAGACACAGTAATTCTTTAAACAAAAGGGATAGTAAATTTTGTTGACCTAAAGATTTCTTAATTTTAGATTTAATTTTCTATTGCTTCATTTTGTTAAACATCTGTTTTTGTTACTATTTTGAAGAGTCTGGGATTGTGAGTGGGATTGCTGCTTTCAGGTTATTGGTGTTGGTCTTATGCTCAAAGTGTTTTTACCTTTTGTCTCCCTGTTTTAAAGCAACAGAGAATGCAGGACACGCACAATTCAGGAATGTAGTGAGCAGCCATCTCCCCAGCAATGGCTATAGCCAGTACCACACTGTGCACAAGGACTCTGGGCTCTACAAGGACCTGCTTCACAAGCTGCATCTGGCCAAGATGGGCGACTGCATGGGGAGTCTGGGGACAGGCCCATGAGGCGCAACAACAGTTACACTTCCTACACCATGGCCATCTGCGGCATGCCTCTGGACCACTTTAAGCCCCGTGACAGCGACTGGAAAAGTGGGGCGGCTGTTGAGGACACGGAGAAGGACAACATGGGGCTGACCATGGCAAGAAGAGGTGCGCATGGACAGCTACACCAGCTACTGCAACGCTGTGGCGGAGTCAACCCTGGCGGAAGTGCTGGAGGAGAGCCAGGTGGCGGTGGAGATAGGGATTGGTGACCGGAAGAACAGTGATGGATCTCTGGAGGACTGCTGCGAGAAGGACAAGCCAGAGGTCTCCCAGCTCTTTCGGTTCCTGCAGATCTTGACTGCTTGCTTTGGATCCTTTGCTCATGGCGGGAATGATGTCAGGTTGGTAGTTTTTATTTGTGTAGAACAGGTAGTGAAATGTAACCATTATTTTAATATGCTACATTGCATTTGCCATGTGAACCATGGAGGATTAAGCACTTTAGCCAGGCACAGTACAGGTACAATGCGAGACTCTGGAGTACTTTAAGTACAGAGGAACATCGCATATCTGACTGTCACATGACCCCCCTGATCAATTAACAGCCTCGCTAAATAAATAAATTAAATAAATATTAAAAGTAGGCCATGAGTAATGGCATTGGCAGCAAATGCAGCTTCTGTGATGAAAACAGAAAGAAAGCGCCTTTTGGTGCATTGCCCTTTAAGAGAGGCGGCTGTATGTGTCAGTCAGCTGCGTGTAGCAGTGAAGTTTCAGTACACCAGTCGAGAAAGCTTTTTCTTTGTGTTTATGATGGAGTGCACGCTTGCAGATATTGACAGCATGTTGTAGCTTTTAAATGCATTTGAATTAAACAAAGCAAGCTTCATAAATGCAGTGCTTACCGCCATTTGTTTATAGAGCCTATGACATGGAATTTGACTTTTACCAAAAACATAAATATAATAGCCGAAGCAAAATTCAAAACGAACTGCTTATCAGCTGTTGGCAATATCAAGAAAGACCGCAAAGTACCGTGACACAGATGATAAGAAAGCAGAACCAGGGAGGCAAGGACTTCTAGAGTAAAAGAAGCCATCGGTTGCAGATTACTGTACATTTTACAGTTTTGTATTTATTTTTTAAGAAGCTTTGCATGGAGATGCCTTATAGCAAACCGCATAGCATCACTGTATTTGTAGCCTAATGTAATCTTGGTTATGTTTGTTTACTTTTTAAAGCAAAATATGTCTCCATGTTTAAAGCAGTTTCGTGTTTGTTTTGTTCGCTAACTTACTTATGGTTTTGTAAATGCTGTAGATGTTTGCGAATCCGACTTCTTCACATATCCACCGCCTACGTGGTACTGTATTAAATATTAGAGTGGCATGAAATGAGGTGCTTAAGACTGTCCAGCTTTCCTGCTCTTGTTAAAAGGTGGAAAATGTATGAATACTGAATGGCTTTTCTTTTTTCGTTCCAGCAATGCAATTGGACCCCTGGTTGCTCTCTATCTAATTTATCAATCTGGTCAAGTTGCCTCAAATACTCCCACCCCTATCTGGCTGCTCCTGTATGGAGGAGTGGGCATCTGTGCTGGTCTCTGGGTCTGGGGAAGGAGAGTGATCCAGACCATGGGAAAGGACCTCACCCCATCACTCCTTCCAGGTAGGAAGGATAAATTTTTAATCCACTATTTCATGCAAATAGGTCAACTTATCCAATAGTGGTGATCTCCTTGTTTGCAGAAAGTAGCGAATCTGTACATTTCAATTGTCACTTAAGCAAAGTGAGTTTGATATAATTTATAATGTAAACAATTTAATTATCTGTAGATCAGAAGTGATGCCATTTCTTTTTTGTTGCACAGTGGCTTCAGTATTGAGTTGGCATCTGCTTTGACTGTGGTGCTTGCTTCAAATATCGGACTTCCCATCAGCACAACGCACTGCAAGGTTTGTATAATTGAAGGTTTGACAAAATAGGTAGCCTTTGTGACTGGTGCAAGTATCCCCATGAGTTCAAAACTGATCCTCAAGTACCCCAACAGGCCAGGTTTTTGTTTCAATCTGGATCAATATTGTTTCGCATGCATATGAGACGGCACTAACAAGCTGTGCGGCTTTAAACTGTGTAGCTACAGTGATTGCTGTAGAGTAGTGGTGCGAACTTGGGGTCGCAGCACCCTGGGGGCGTGGAATGTCATTAAGGGGCGCGACTAAAGAGGCAGTTCTGTTAGATAGAACTTTTAATAAATACATAAATGACTGCTAATTAGGCCAGGTTCTTACCTTTCAAATGAGCCGTTGATGATTACTCTCGGTAGAACTTGTAGAACCGAGAAATTATGTTTGAAGTGGCGAGTGTGTCAGTGAAACTGCAGTGAACAGTGCTGATAAGTGGGGTGGGGGATGTCCTGTATTAATGTAAATCACATATTTTTTCCGAGATTTAACAAAAAGTCCAGATTTAGCTAAATACATAAATGTTAAACAGTCTTAAGTCGAGTGTAAGCGCAGTTCTGCATCATACACTGCCAAATCAAACACGCCAATGGTCATGCTCTTGCATGTTAAGAGCTATGCACACTGGACGCGAGCTTGCGAATCAAATAATTAAAACTATTGATTTAAATGGAGTAATGCACAACACAAGCGAAGTAAGTGGCGTGAATGAAGCGAGCAAATACATTTGTTTTATTTGTATTTTGCTATCGCGTTGTTCACGCTTGCAATGGACCAATCAGAAATAAGGTCAAAGGTAGCGGCTGTCAGACTGTCTGTCAGTGTCTCGCTCACGCAGAGTACCACAGAAATATAAAAAGAATTTAATTATTAAAGTCGAAAAATATAATGTTCTTTGATGCCAGTGTCTGTGGTTATAAAGACAATAAAAAGGACGCACATGTCAAGAAATAGCAGAACAATTGGTAATTGATGGTATGTCTATCTCTTTCACCTTAATTTTAGTCGGTGATGGGGAGCGCCACACACTGGTTTCAGTATTTCTGTAAAAATGATGCTTATTTTTTAATGTTGACCAATAATAATCACATTAGCTCTTTTACAAGCGGTGGTATTCCCTAAACTTTCCTTTTTTAGTGTGTGGTGTTCCCATGCTGTGTTTTATTTATTTTATTTCATCTTTGTATTTATTTTATTTCACTTGACTAGCTACATTTTTTTGTACTTGTGCTGTATTCGGTCGTTTCGCTTCGCTCCCGATGTGCATACTGTATTTTGTGAAAACCTAAGATTTAATTACTGAACAATAATGTTTTTAGATGCATCTGTCAGGTAACTGTTGAATCGCCAAGTTTTAACAAAACAAACAAAAGTTAAGTTTACATGTATTTTTTCACAGATTTATTTGTTAAAAATGTTAGCTAAATGTTGACTTGCCAAGTGTAATCAAAATATTTAAATTCACTGATTTTATTTTTAGAAACCCAGGTTTAACATGTCAAAACTTCGAAGTGGGGAGGGGGAAGATTTCAAGACTGATTTTAAATGTTGAATTTGATACACGTATGTATTTAGCTAAATCTGGACTTTTGTGGTTAAGGCAAAAATATGTAAATTTACACTAATCGGGGAAAACTGTTAAAATATAAAGTTATGGTCTAATGTTTTAATATGGGGGCACGACAAAATGTATGCTAAAGGGGGCGGCATTTAAAAACTTTGCTAACACTGCTCTAGAGTTGATATTCATTACTAGGCAATATACATAAAGAAAAAGAGAACCATTTGGGGGTACTTGAGTATGTGGTTGCCCTATAAAACCACATTGTATAATCAGTCCTTTTTACTGGGTGTTTTATTCACACTGGGAACACGCCTCCCAAATGTAGTACTAATGTGAGTTTCATCCCTGTTCCTCTAAGTCTTCTGGAAACTTTGCACAGGTGTCCTTGCTCTGCACACTGTTTACAATTACTAATAGAAGCAGTCAACATGGCAAATGCTCTTCTAATGGCCTCCCCTTGTTCGCAGGTTGGCTCGGTTGTGTCCATTGGTTGGCTGCGCCCAAGAAGGCTGTCGATTGGCCTGTTCCGTAACATCTTCCTGGCCTGGTTTGTCACTGTGCCAATCTCAGGGCTCATCAGTGCAGCCATCATGGCTCTCTTCACATATGTCATCCTGGATCCCTGAGTGTGCTACCAGGGGGTTCATGCAAAGTTCACCTCCTTAGAAAAGGGACACCATCAGTCTGAGAGCAGAGCAACTGGGGTGGACAGAGGAGGAGGGACTGCTGTCTTTATGGAAGATGATTCCTGCTTCAGCTCTGTATTCTTGCTATATTACTGTGCTTTAACTCCTTGGTGTATTAAGACTACCATAAACATATGTATGCTGTACATAATTGCCAGTAAAATTTACAACCCCTCCCAGAAAAGTTCCTTGGCATTCTGTAATTATGTACATATTTATTTTAATTTTTACACTTATGCTTTTAAACATCAGAGTACAAACTATGATCATGTTTTTTTCTGCCTTTTAGAGCTGGAATTGTGTTCGGGTTATGCAGTTAACTTGTTAATGCCAGTCTATAGAGTAGACAGTATATGTAGGTGCCAGTCTGTTAAACAGTAGTTTCAGAAGTGAATTGGGACGGGTCTAAACAGTATATGCCTTAAATGACACTGACTTTGTGGAGAGATGTGTGTTTCTTTCATATTAAAAAAAAAAAAAAGAAAGGCTAGTACCCAATTGCAGTCCAGTGTGCAAAACTTCTGTCTAATGAAATATAACTCCTAAATTAGGTGCGATGCCTCTTTTTGGTAATTTTGAGGAATACTTTTTTGTGTGTGTGTCTGCTGCTTTGAATCACACAAGTCCCACTATAAGGAATCGAACTGCAAATTTAGTTTGTCATTCTTAATGTATTGGAATTTCTTAGCTGTTTTTAACTAAGTTGCTTCCGTTTAGATATATATTTGCCTACAACTGTTTTAAGATGTGTTGGTCTTTAACTTTAACTTACGTATTAAGAATTGTGTTTTTATATGGATTTAAAAAGAAAGTGAACTGTGGTTCTAATGCTATAAACTGTATTCCTGAAAACTTGACCGTACTGAACAAGAGGTAGTGACTTTTCAAAGGCAGTATTCATGTCTTAGCATTGTAGGGGTACAGGTCTGGGATTGTGAAAGAATTCTACCATCTGCCAAGTGGAAACCACCTGCCTTTGTGTCTTTTGGTAATGTTTAGCCTCTCCTAAAAGTTTTTGTTCAGATAAGCCTGCACCTGGTGGTGTGTGTGGATTGTTTTTGTTTTTGTTTGTTTGTTTTTGTGGTTGCTTAGATGCCTTGTGAAATAGGTACCAAAGAGTAGAGACTGGAGTGGAAACACATGCAACATGTGCTGTTTTAGTCTTCCAGAGTGAATGGAGGTTTAAAAATGTAATTCAATAAAAAAATCATTTTTAAAACTACCAATTTTAATGCTTTCTTCAAGTTATTTCTGCTGCTGTGGGGCTTCTTTGGGAGCTACATATTTACTGCTTTTAGAATCCCATTAAGCCAACTAGGGACCAGTGAGCCACAGTAGTGGGGACAGATGGTAATATCAGGTGTGAATCATTGAAGTAGAAGTGTGAAATTACATTAAAACATAAATTTAAATCTATAGGCTCCCAGTTTTTCAAGGTTATTACTTTTGTTGCTTTCTACATTTATGATGCATCTATAGTTCAGTTTTCTTTGCTGTCTACTTTTAATTCCCTTTCAAGTATGAAATGTAACCATTACCTCTTATAGCCCAAATTACCTGAGCACTTCTATCAAAGCTGCTCCTTTTAAGAGTCCCTTTTGTGTCGGACATTTTCTCTGCCCCCAAGAGATAAATACGAGTGACGATAAGGCTCCACACAATTTTCACTTTCAGCCTTTACCTGAGGAAGGAGTGAGCTCTGACTTTGTCATAACTACAGAGAGAAGTTGCTTTAGTTCACCTTTTCTCTCTATTACATAGGGCTCTCCCCACCCCTTACTCGGGATTCAGTACCTTGTTGCAGCCAGGGCCCGTTCTATCAGGATACCTGGATTATTGCCGATCATGCACCACAGACACCTGGGTGATTTGCCATCATCAGGGCAGGTCACACTGCAGTTTCGATTCAGCCCCTCCCTTTCAGGGCATGAATCATCAAGACACTGAATTAGTGTCTCTGGAGGTGGCGGCCCTACTCCAGAAACAGGCAATTTCAATTGTTCACCCTCAGTGAGAGAAGGGTTTTACTCCAGGTACTTCCTGGTGCCGAAACAGGATGGCGGTCTCAAACAGATCCTCGACCTCAGACAGCTTAATCTGTACTTGAGAGTACAAAGGTTCAACATGCTGACAACACAGCAGCTGTTGCAGTCACTAAGGTCAGGTGACTGGTTCACTATAGTGGACCTCAAGGATGCCTACTTTCACATCTGTGGGTACTATTGTAGACCGTTAATATTCTTAACAGCAATAACCGTGTCTTATTATAACGTACAAACCCGTTTTCAATATCGCGCTCTGAAAACGGTAGCGGATTTACATGTTGCAACAAACTAAAAATATTCCACATTCCATTAAATTTAAAGTTTAAATCGAGGTTGTTCAACACGAGTGAATGATTTACTACTGAGAATCTCTCCTTAGAAAGATGGTAACAAAAGTTACACATTTAAAAGCAATAACAACTAAGGTTTTAAACAATATGCCAATTAACTATTAGTACATACTGACACTACAACAAGGAATTGTACAATACCCAGCACATCTCCACTCTGGCACGGACATTTGCCGATTCTTCCTGAGCAACATACTGAAGAATCCGACCCTTCCTCACCAGCTATGCCACCCAGCTCCTGGTCCAGGCCCTGGTACTCTCCGCCTAGACTACTGCAACTCCCTTCTGGCTGGCCTCCCTCGTCCGCCACCCGTCCGCTCCAGCTTATCCAGAAATCCACTGCTCGCCTGGTGTTCTCTCTGCCTCGCTTCTCCCACGCAAATCCACTGGCTCCAGATCACCCCTCACATCCAGTTCAAGACTCTTGTACTCGCCTACAGATGCCTTGACCAGACTGCACCCAGCTACCTCCAGACACTCATCTATCCCTACACCCCCACTTGGCGTCTCCGCTCCTCCTGCACTAGATGACTGGCTGTACCTCCTCACGCTCCCCTGCCTCCACAGCCGCTCCTTCTCCACCCTCGCCCTGCAGTGGTGGAATGACCTTCCTAAAGATGTCAGGACTGCCCAGTCCCTGACCACCTTCCGCGCCTCCTCAAGACTCACCTCTTCAGACAGCACCTGTAGACCTCTTTTCCCTCTGGACACTTTATCACTCTTCCTTAATGCGCTTTACTTGCTCTTATCTGCTCCCTATTTTACTGCATTTAATCCTGTACTTTAGAGTACTGTAATCTGTCAAGTGTTATTTAAATGTATTTTTATTTATGACTGTAAGTCGCCGGGATAAGGGCATCTGCTAAGAAATAAATAATAATAATAATAATAATAATAATAATAATAATAATTGTTACCTAGCCTGGAAAGCAGTCGAGTTTCAGCGTGCTGTTACCTTGTGTTTCTCTGAGTGTCAGGGCCCCTGATCTGGATGGATTAATACTGAAAGTGGAGGGCTTCTGGCACGATCTTGTAGTTTTTGCTTTTTTTTTTTTTTTAATCCGAGGGCTTTATAATGTTTACAGTTTGCTTTTATACTTTTCAGACAAGAGATTTTGAAATTCCGCGGCACACTGATTGCCTAGTTTGTGCCTGAATTGGGATCGCAATCTTGATTGTTCATCCTCCTCCCTCCCTGGCTCTTGTCTGACTCGTTCATTATCATCATTTAGAGAGGGAGAACTTTTAAACTTACATAACTTTTGTTAAATCATTCTGATTTTATTCTAAATTCCCATTATTTTTACCATAAGAAATTGCATTTCTTTAGACATCAAATATGTCTTGATGCAACTTTGGTTAGACATTGCAAACATTTTCATTGTCTAAGGGATTTTCTACCTGTGTTCTGTGCTTGAAATTAAAAAATAAAAACTCTTGCATCTTGTACTTGTAGTGGTTTTAAATCAAGGTGATGTGGAATTGTTTCCAATCTCTTTGTTTCATTTAAGCTGATTTAAACTGGTCATCTTTTTTTCTCTTTTGCTGTGTGTGTTTAGTGTGCTAAACCCCCTACCCCCACTAGACATGGTGGTTCCACTGTGTTTAAATCTCAGACGGGTTTGATTAACCCTTTTGTTTCATGAGTGCCTGACGTAGTCAAAGTGTCAGGCAAAGCCAGGCGCATTGGCTCCGTCTCTGCATGGGGTAAATCTTGTCAGTCAAAGGAATGGATAGACTTATAGATGATTTGCTCCATATTGCGTTAGATTTCTATCAAATAATATCTATGACATTTGCAACAGATTTGTGATGACAAGGTCTATATGATATACACATCCCTATAAGACCCGGCCACAGGAAGTAATTACCATTTGCATTGCAAAGCACCACGTCTGAGTTTAGGTGTGCTGCCGTTCGACCTCTCTCTAGCTCCTCACACTTTTCAAAGTGCATGGCTGCTGTATTGGCCCCTCTGAGACTAAAAGGCATCAGAGTGATCAATTACCTGGACGACTGGCTGAGTCACCGGCACAGGCAGTGTTGAACACGGGACTTGTCACCAACCACCTCCAATGGTTAGGCATCACGATGAACCAGTTGAAAAGCGGTTAACGCCCTCTCAAAGGGCTGTCTATCTCAGCGTAAGCCTAAATTCGGAAACATTTTCGCCAATCTGTTGGACGACAGAATCCAGAGGCTAACTGTCTGCTTGGAGCTGTTTCAGCCAATCGCAGCGGTCAGGGTATTGACCTTCCAGAGACTTCTGGGCCTGGTGGCAGCAGCATCCCAGATCCTCCCCTTAGTGCTCTTACGCATGCAGCCTCTTCGTCTGGTTCAACCACAGCATCCGGCACCCTATCTTAGAACGCTACCGCTTATTTACAATGCGTCGTCACTGTATGGAGGCTCTCGTGGTGGAAACAACCAGCTCATCTGTGCTTGGCGCAGCTCTGAGCTGTGTCATGAGGAGAGATGTTTCCAACCTAGGATGGGATGCTGTCTGGAACAGCTTGGGCGTACAGGGAGTGAGGGTCTCCACATAAATGTTTTGGAGCTGCGGGCAGTTGATCTGGCCCTGCAGCATTGTTTCTGAGAGATACAAGGGAGGCGTGTTGATCCGTACAGACAACACCACAGTGGTGTACATCAACCACCAGGGGTCTCTGGTCTCTCTGTCTGAATCGTGTTGCCGGGAGCTTTTGTTATGGGCTCACGAGCACTTGCTTTAAGTAAAAGCAGTTCACCTGCCAGGGGTGAGGAACTCTGCAGTGGATATCCTCTCCAGAGGGGGCCCCACAGTTTGGAATGGCGACTTCACGTGAGAGCAGCGTTCCCCACTAAAATATTGTGGAGGGCCACATAGACATATCATAACCCCTTATCCCCAAACATTAAAAATGGAATACGTTTTTTTGTTTTGTTTTCTTTTATTATTTTCTTCCCAATTTGGAAATGGCCAATTATTTTTAGGCTCAACTCACCGCTACCACCCCTGCTCTGACTCGGGAGGCAAAACGAACACACTCTGTCCTCCAGGCGTGTGCCGTCAGCCAACCGTTTTTTTCACACTGCGGACTCACCATGCAGCCATCCAAGAGCTACAGCGTGGGAGGACAACGCAGCTCTCAAGCAACTTACAGACAAGCCCGCAGGCGCCGGCCAGACTACAGGGGTCGTTGGTGCGCGGAGGACATCCTGGCCGACCTAACCCTCCCTCCCCAGGCAGTGCTCGGCCAATTGGCGCCGCCCCTGGAAGCTGCTGTCCTCGGTCGGCAGAGGAATAGCCTGGACTCGAACTCGCGACGTCCAGACTATAGAGTGCATCCTGCACTCCACATGGAGCGCCTTTACTGGATGCGCCACTCGGGAGTCCCTAAAAATGGAATACGTTTATAACTTGCCTTTACTCGTTGGGACTTCGGAGCGAGAGAACTTGCTGGTAATATTCTGAAAACGTGATTAAGTAGGAGGTGGTTGCGGTGCTCAAACAATGTTGCAGGCGGTCGTGCCTCAGTCTGTCATGGTGCTTTTTCTTTATTGAGTTAATTGCCAAAAGCTGGCTTCACACACATATGTGCTACCAAACATGGACAGCCCCTTTAAAAGCACAGGATTCCAATGTGGGTATTTTTCTTGAGGAACTTTAAACCAGAATTCAGGCACGGAGCATGTCAAATGTATCGCTTGCATGTCAAAGTCAGCTTGCAGTTCCAAAAGTTCAGAGTCTGAATTGGCAGTTGCTGCCCCATTTGTGCCAGTTCAGTAGAATGTGGCTCTCACTGGTACAACAAAGGATTTTGCAAAAATGGAACAAAACCTTCCTATTACAAAAGTCACCAAATCGTGCTTCAAACCTCTCCCTCAGTTGAGTCATGTGCGTCCCAAATATGTCAGGTCTGTAGTGATCCTTCAGATCAGGTCGTTCAGTGGTGATAGGCGCAAGTTTGGGGAAATCGTCGTGAACTCTGCGCTTTGCAAGTAAGCTTATCAAAAGCCCCAAAAGAGCCTTTTGGTGAATTATGCAATGGTATGAAATAAGCTTTCCAACACCTTTGGCTCGTCTGAGCAGCGACACTGAACCATTTTCACATCCAATCGTTGAAGGTGCTCCGTCTGTACAAACTGAAACTAGCTTTTCACACGGTACATTATGATCATCAAAGAAATCTGTCAGCTTCTCACATACATCTCGCTCCCGAGTATGGCCTTCAAGAGGCAGTAAACAGAGCATCTCCTCCAGAAACACATCATCTGACTGTTTTGGAAAACGCACCCATACATGTAGCTGTGCAATATTTGGGCATAGGCGATGGCACAGGACTCTGCTCTATGCTTGATGAAGGAAATCTCCCTCCGCTTAAGCTATCTCAGCTTGCCATATTACAATTGACTCCCCAGGAGCACACTTCCTGGCGGGACAGTTTTGAAGGGTCCTCGGAGGTTAAGACCCCTTAGAAAGGACCTTGTTCCTCGCTGGCGGCTCAATATAGTGCTGGATGCACTTACAACACCTCCATTTGAGCCCCTACATTAAGACAGCTTTCTTGCTTGCTATTACCTCCGCTAAGCAGGTGGGTGATATGCAAGCATTCTCAGCAGCAAAGCCTGTTTGTTTTTTTGGAGGCCAGAACTAAGGTTACTCTCTGCACTAATCCTGCTTTTCTCCCTAAAAGCATTTCTGCTTTCAATATCAACCAGCCAGTGGAATTGGAGGCCTTCCATCCACCTCCTTTCCAGTCTGGCATGGAGTGAAAGCTCCATATGCTCTGCCGGTTAGGGCACTGGCGTATATGGTGACCGCACCCAGAGTTGGCGGCAATCCGAGTAATTGTTTGTTTTCTTCTGGTCTAAGTTCCACGGACAAGCCCTGTCTAAACAGCGGCTGTCGAGGTGGATTGTAGAACACGGTCAGGATTGCATACAATCCAGCCAACCTGCCCTCACCAGACCCACCAGAAAAGGTCACTGGTCACTCCACAAGAGGCCTTGCAACCTCTTGGGTTTTATTCCAGAGCGCATTTGTCACAGAGATTTGCAATGCTGCAGTATGGACCATGCCTTGACTTTTACCAGGTTCTACCGACTGAATCTCATAGGACCCTCATAGGAACAGAGTGTTAATGGCAGCCACTCATTCTGCTCTTTAACACATATTTTATTATTGTTCCACTTTAGGTCCTGGGGTAGTTAGCCACACACCTTTTGGACTTCTGGTGTTAAATGCAGAGATTACTCAGTGTAACCTTGCAGCACATACACTGCATGAGGGTCCTCCCTCACTGTATTTCCCTGAAACAGAAATGTAACCATTACCCTTCAAGGTCGCTGCATTCACTCCAGCGCAGCAGGCCTGAAAAGAAAATGGTGCCGAGCCTTATCGTCACTCGTATTTCTCTCCTGGGGCGGAGGCGGCGTCTGGCAGCAGGCGGGACTCTTAAAGGAGCAGCTTTGATGTAAGTGCTCAGGTCATTCGGGCTGTGAGAGATTATATCCCACTAGGTAATGGTTACATTTCGATCTCAGGGAACCAGGGTTGTGATAATAAGGGGTTTGCCACTCCTCCTATTTTTGTGTCGTCTGCAAATTTAACAAGTTTGCTTAGTATACCAGAATCTAAATCATTAATGTAGATTAGGAATAACAGAGGACCAAATACTGATCCCTGGGGTACACCACTGGTTACCTCGCTCCATTTTGAGGTTTCTCCTCAAATCAGTACTTTCTGTTTTCTACATTTTAACCACTCCCTAATCCATGTGCATGCATTTCCTTGAATCCCTACTGCGTTCAGTTTGAGAATTAATCTTTTATGCGGGACTTTGTCAAAAGCTTTCTGGAAATCTAAATAAACCATGTTGTATGCTTTGCAATTATCCATTTTCGATGTTGCAGCCTCAAAAAAATCAAGCAGGTTAGTTAGATATTATCTCCCTTTCCTAAAACCATGCTGACTGTCTCCCAAGATACTGTTACCATATAGGTAATTTTCCATTTTGGATCTTATTATAGTTTCCATAAGTTTACATATAATAGAAGTCAGGCTTATTGGTCTGTAGTTACCTGGTTCGGTTTTGTCTCCCTTTTTGTGGATGGGTATTACGTTTGCAATTTTCTAGTCTGTCGGTACAACCCTTGTCTCAAGAGACTGTTGCATGATCTTGGTTAGCGGTTTGTAAATAACTTCTTTCATTTCTTTGAGTACTATTGGGAGGCTCTCATCCGGCCCAGGGGATTTGTTTATTTTAAGAGCTCCTAGTCCCTTTAACACTTCTGCCTCTGTTATGATAAAGTTATTTAAAACTGGATAGGAACAGGTTGACATGTGGGGCATGTTGTTGTCCATATCCTCCTTTGTAAAACTTGTGAAAAGTAATAATTTAATATATTTGCTATTTTTTTCTTCGTCTATGATTTTGCCATTTGTATCTCTTAGACATTTAACCTCCTCTTTGAATGTTCTCTTGCTGTTATAATATTGGAAACACATTTTGGAATTGGTTTTAGCCCCCTTAGCAAAGTTCATTTCTGTTTCTCTCTTGGCCTTTCTAACTTCCTTCTTGACTTGCGTTTGCTGTTAGCACTCTTTCTGTGTACTTTGTTTTTGGTCCCTTTTAAACGCTCTGTAAAGTGCCTTTTTGTGCTGAATATTTTTTTTAATTGATCTATTAAACCATTTTGGCAATTTGTTTTAGATTTAGATTTGTCTACTTTTGGGATGTAATTGTTTTGAGCCTCTAGTACTACATTTTTAAAAAACAGCCATCCTTTTTCTGTGGATGTTTTCTCTATTTTACTCAAATCTACTTCTGTTAGTCTCTGTTTCATACCTTCATAGTTTGCTTTTCTAAAATTGTAAACTTTAGCTTTAGTCATTACTTTTTGGGTTTTAAAAATCACTTCAAATGAGACCATGTTGTGGTCTGAGTTTGCCAATGGCTCTCTGATCTCTGTTTTAGTTATTCTGTCTTTGTTATTTGAAAAGACTAAATTAAGGCATAAGAACATAAGAGTGTTTACAAACGAGAGGAGGCCATTTGGCCCATCCTGCTTGTTTGGTTGTTAGTAGCTTATTGATCCCAGAATCTCATCAAGCAGCTTCTTGAAGGATCCCTGGATGTCAGCTTCAACAACATGCCTCCCCTCTAGTCGGTGCTGAGGTGAAATGGGCCAGAAAGTGCAGGATATCTATGTAATAGTTATCCTGAAAATAAGACATAGAAACTGAGGACTTACTTTAGCCTAAACTAGTATATCATGTTTTAAAATAAAAATACATGTTTTCTATGACATGTGTTTCTTTCAAAACTGCACATTTAAGGCCTATATTATAAACAGAAGTTCATGAGAAGTAAGTTATTTTGTCAGTTTAAGTATTGATGCCATCGTCTGGGAGGAAGAAACTAGACAGACATGCTTTCGTTCTTCAATTACATTTTTTATTTTTAAGTTGGTTCCCGAAATCCTCAAAGTAACAGACTGGGAACCAGGAAATAATCTGTATGAGCAGCTTTCAACCATGGTCCTCTACTGAATGGTCTCCTTGGAATCTATAAGGGAGGGAAAAGTATTAAACTACAATATATTATGAGATAAACAAAGCCTTAAGTTTAATGTGACTCCCTGAACACTGAATTAGTCAGACTTTGTCAATAACGTGAATATAATCCATGTTTATTTGAGTAGACTTGGCTGCCTGTGTCCATCTGTGGAAGCTCAGGTGAAAGGTGCAGTGTTACTGTAGGTGTATATTTATTCATTGCTATTTCTTCCTCCTTTCATGAACTGCACCACAAAACCCAATCAAGCATTCAGGCAAACAACCATATATATGGCCTTTTTAGAGTTTGATTCCAAATGTAAGTGCTTGTAGTTGTGACCCAAGTCCCATTATACTGTATGATCATGTATCCTTCTGCAGGGGTAGTGGTTGCAGATATTCACCAGATTGCAATTAGACCAAAAGCAGCTCTTGTATTCTCTGCTAAAATACATCGTTTCATCTGAACGATGCAATTATTTTATAGAAAGGTGTCAGAAACAGACTGCAAAACCTTGCTGACCAGACAGACAGACTGGGAACCCCTGTTTCTCTCCTAGGAAAGGCACTACCGTGTGGCGTGCAGGGGGACCCTGTGTCTCTCCTAGGAAAGGCACTGCTGTGTGGAGTGCAGGGGGACCCCTGTGTCTCTCCTAGGAAAGGCACTGCCATGTGAAGTGCAGGGGGACCCCTGTGTCTCTCCTAGGAAAGGCACTGCCATGTGGAGTGCAGGGGGACCCCGGTGTCTCTCCTAGGAAAGGCTCTGCCGTGTGGAGTCATGTGATTGGGAGCTGGCTGGTTACAATCCTGGTCATGCTGAATTGAAAATCAGCTGCGACTCATAATGGCCAGAAGGCAGATGCGGACACAGCGCCCCCTACTGATCAAGTGCTGGATGAGGCCGGCAGAGTGAGCCAGTCTGAGCCTCGCCTCCAGGGTTCGCTAGCTTGGCAACCTCCATTGCAGTTTCAGCAGATGAAAAGAGACTTATTTTGCAGTACAAAGCCCCCCCTGCTGGATAAGACCTGTTACTGTTACCTTGCTGGTCTGCCACATTTTCCAAGTTTTCAAGAAACGCATCTGTGGGAAAAAATTAAATAAATAAATAAATAAATAAATAAATAAATAGGAAATTACTGCCAGACTATTCACTTTGAAAATGGAAACAAAACCGCAGTTTACTAGGACAATAGTAAATGAATAACAATAACTAACCTAAACCACCAAGCTCATCTGCTTCCAGGTTTTCTGAAAAATAAAGTAAGCAGTGTGAGTTCCTGTTAGATGGTTATTACAGTACAGCAGTGTGGGGTCCTGTTAGATTGTTATTACACTACAGCAGTGTGGGGTCCTGTTAGACTGTTATTACAGTACAGCAGTGTGGGGTCCTGTTAGATTGTTATTACACTACAGCAGTGTGGGGTCCTGTTAGATTGTTATTACAGTACAGCAGTGTGGGGTCCTGTTAGATTGTTATTACACTACAGCAGTGTGGGGTCCTGTTAGATTGTTATTACACTACAGCAGTGTGGGGTTCTGTGTTTCAGAATCCCCTGCAGTGTTAGAAGAAACACTTTCCCTTTCTTGAATAGCAGGTCTTCAATATCTCAGCATTTTTTTCAACATATTCCCAATTGTTTTGATGTTCTTTTATTAACACTCCATAGGTAAATCTAGGTAATTACTTTTGTTCAACTTTTACTTGGGTGCATTTGCCAGGAGAAAGATAATTGTTCTTTTAAATATAGCAGTGAATCTATCCAGTTTTTGCTCCCTCCTGCACCAATGTTGGTGATTGAAATGAGTGGCGTACTGTGGTAACAGAAAACAATCACTGATGCAGAGGGAGTGTTATCCAGATACACTGCGATCCTCAGAGTCATTGCTGCAGAGGGAGTGTGATCCGGATACACTGCGATCCTCAGAACCATTGCTGCAGAGGGAGTGTGATCCGGACACACTACGATCCTCAGAGTCATTGCTGCAGACAGAGTGTGATCTGGGTACACTGTGATCCTCAGAGTCATTGCTGCAGAGGGAGTGTGATCCGGATACACTGCGATCCTCAGAGTCATTGCTGCAGAGGGAGTGTGATCCGGATACACTGTGATCCTCAGAGTCATTGCTGCAGAGGGAGTGTGATCCGGATACACTGCAATCCTCAGTCATTGCTGCAGAGGGAGTGTGATCCAGATACACTACGATCCTCAGAGTCATTGCTGCAGAGGGAGTGTGATCCAGATACACTACGATCCTCAGAGTCATTGCTGCAGAGGGAGTGTGATCCGACACACTACGATCCTCAGAGTCATTGCTGCAGAGGGAGTGGGATCTGGATACACTGCGAACCTCAAGAAGACATTTAATTTAATCCTGGCTGAACGTTTCTGAGTAAATGTTGAGAAATGTATTGCCCGGTTGATTTATGGCCCTTGATGTGTGATTAAAATATGTTTATAGATATTACACTGTGATACACATGCTGCACACACAACTTAAGTTACAGTAATATTATTATTATTATTTAATCATTTAGCAGACGCTTTTATCCAAAGCGACTTACAGAGACTAGGGGTGAACTATGCTTCATCAACAACAGGTGCTGCAGAGTCACTTACAACAGGACCACGGAGCACAAGGAGGTTAAGTGACTTTCTCAGGGTCACACACAGGGAGTCAGTGGCTGAGCTGAGATTGAACCAGCAACCTCCTGAAAACAAGCCCCTTTCTTTAACCACTGGATCACCATGCAGCACAGGAAGGGAATAGGTCGTCTGGTGGCGGAGTGAATGGATCTCAGTCTAAGTGAAGCAAGCACTCACACACAGCTTAGTTTGCACATCAGACAACAAGTGAAAACTGACTGAAACTTGAGGACTGCGGTTGAGATCCACTGATCACTACACCTTACCTCTTTGTGCTTTCTCCTCAGAATCTATAAAAGAAAGATAGGAAATTGGGATGAGTCTCATGTACTCTTATGTACTGGTAGCCATAATTCCACATTAATAGTATTCCACGCTGCAGACACAGCCTGCTACATAGATAACACCAGTAGGGTGGCTATATGGGTCCATCTTCACCAGGACAGTTTGGGACAGTTCACACTTTTCAACTTGCATCGCAATGAACTCTGGTAGCTTTCACTAGTCTCTCCTCTTAAAGAGAAACAGGACTACACTTACCAGAACTTACCAGGATTTCAAACAAAATAGTTATCTCAGAAACAGACATTAGAAAGTTATGAAGACTTTGAAATTGCTGCTAGGATTAGAGCTAATCTTATACTGCCTTTTAAAAATGATTCAATAACTTAAAAAAAACAAAAACAGCAACTGTAAGACTTTGGAATTTAATTTTCACATTTGATAATTGCACACTGTCATCTTAGTTGTTGTTATTTGTTACTTTTTAATTATAAGTTAAACTATAAGGACACTATAAGGACATCCTTTGTTTGTTTGTTTTTCCGAGGGTGAATTCCATTTCAGTAAAAAATAAAAATTATGCAAAAATATGTTTTAATCACAACATGTGTGCCTCAATGAGAACAATATTTAGCACAAATCCACAGTTCTGACAGGAGGGGGAGTGGGAGTGGAGGGGCAGAGTCTGAGTGGAGTGAGATTAGACCCAACCTGGCTGGCAAGCATTAGCAGCTACATTGGAAATAGATTGTAATCCACTTAGAACTCACTTAAATCTTCAGCTTCATCTTCTGACATGTTTTCTGAAAAAAAGTAATTGAGCTTTAGGATAACTGAATCTAATAATCTTCAATAGAATGAAGATATAAATAAATAGGTATAAACACAGTTTTGGAAACACCTGGGATATGTAGCTCACACTTTTGTGTAACTGGACTGTCCTCACATGACTGATCACTAATATTTATTTTTGGAATCAGAGAAATAGAGCTAGGATGAGGTCTATGCTGCCCAGGCTGGGGCTGACACACTGCCTCACGCTTGTGCAACCTCTCAGGCTGATCTCTTGTTTGCTGGTCCCCACAAGCATCATTGGATAGGTTGCAGCTGGTTCAAAATGCTACAGCCAGTCATATTACCTCTCGTTTAAGGTCACTGGCTTCCAGTGAAGCAGTGAATTGGTCTCTTGGTAATTCCATATAAAGCTCTGGAGAGAAAGCATGCAGTTCTCAAGTTCCACTTTGGAACTCAGTCATGTTTGAAACCCAAGCCTGGGATATCTACCAGGGTGGGATTCATTCAAAAAAGCCTACCAGCTCTCCTATTATTTCCCTGTTGTATTTAATTTTACAAAGGTGGGGACATTGGCATGTGTTAAATTAAGGGCTTGTACAGTGCTGTGGTGCCCTATGTTTTTGATGAATCAGCCTTTCTGTAGTGAAATGCTGTACAAAAATATATTTACCTCTTTGGGATTCCTCATCAGAATCTATAAACAGAAGAGGGGAACTAGTAAAACACACAGCATGCGTACTAAAACTCCTTTTATTGCATTCATTTATTTGAAATGCTGTTTTGCATTTTTGGTGTTGATGAAGGCCTTATCTTAAGGAAGAAGCTGCTTCTAATGTAATTCACTATAGAGTTATTGCCATTGTCTCAGAATCTGCCATTACCTGGCTTTAAGCTTGTCTGGAGAATCCTACATGCTGGGACTAACAGACTTCATTCCAGTGTAACCTTTGAACTCTGCCAGGCCCGCCTACTCTCTCTCTCTCTGTCTATATATATGTGGAGTAGGCCGAGGTCGAGCACAACACTGTCACAGGATGTGATTGGAATGAGGAAGGCTCTTCATGGTTGTCATTTAGGATACTCCTGGCAGGCTCAACGCCAGATAAGGGCAGATTTAGAGAAAAATATTCAAACTCAATATGGGAGCAAACACCATGACATAGAAATAGAAATGTGAAGCAATTCAAGTGACATTTGAAGCTACTCACCCTTATAAACGCTTCCCACAATCAAATCACAGCAAAGTGTAATAAAGCACAGATAAGCATTGTAAAGACCAGAGAGTTATTCTAAAGCATATTAATAAACATGGCAAACCAGGGTAAACTCTCTGCACAGTATAATCAAGGGAAAACTGCAAAAATACTGTGGTAAACTTTTATAAGAGTGCACATTTCAACAAACAATAATGAATGATTCTCGAAGTTAATCATAGCAGTGGAAATGGGTTAGGGTTAGGGTTAGGGTTAGGGATTCTCAAAGTTAATCATAGCAGTGGAAATGGGTTAGGGTTAGGGTTAGGGTTAGGGATTCTCAAAGTTAATCATAGCAGTGGAAATGGGTTAGGGTTAGGGTTAGGGTTAGGGATTCTCAAAGTTAATCATAGCAGTGGAAATGGGTTAGGGTTAGGGTTAGGGTTAGGGATTCTCAAAGTTAATCATAGCAGTGGAAATGGGTTAGGTTAGGGTTAGGGTTAGGGATTCTCAAAGTTAATCATAGCAGTGGAAATGGGTTAGGGTTAGGGTTAGGGATTCTCAAAGTTAATCATAGCAGTGGAAATTGGCTAACCAATGTGCTAGGAGTCAGATCTATATTAGCTCAAATCTAAGCTCTCTTAGTGACAGCCAATGTGGAGATCAAACCCAGTGTGCCACCTAGACCTGCAACACTTGAAATGCACTACTTGCCTAGATGGTCCTCTTCACCCTCCTCTGCAGCTATGTGATCTGAAAAGGAAGAGCGACATGTATAGAATATCATATATTCTGTATTCTCTTCTGTACAATACAAGCTAATATCCACACCATGAGAGCCCAGGGTGGACTTGAGAGGGTGAAGATCAGATTGTACCCTACACAGCACCTTGTGGTGTTGAATATATAAAATAAGAATAATCAAACACTAGCTCATTCTATTGTGACTTCCTTTCCATCTCATACAAACTATCTGATGCAAAGAAATTTCAGGAGACCATATCACATCAATACTACTATTATATATAATGTAAAGCTTTTTAAACAAACCCTTAATTACCATGTAGTTTATAGTGCTGTAGCTTCATAAAATAAAGAAAGTGTATTTCTATGAAAGGTTGAATGTAGTACTGAAATAAATGCAGGGAATGGACATGTATTTTTAAGCTGGACGGAATGCACCTTCAGCAATGGGTTTAGCTTAAGAATCATTAATTAGTTTCTGGGACTTTAGGAACAATGTACAAGTACAAGTAAAAGCATAGTGTAGTAAAGCACTGGGAAGATCCCAAGCACAGGCAGTGCATTGTCATTTCTTTAGAGTACATGTATCTACTCACCTCGTTCTGTGTTCTCTTCAGAGTCTGCAAAAAAAGATGAAGACGTAGGAATTTTACAATCAGGACAATGGTGTGTTTGCATATCAACGATTCTGAAGAAAGGCTAAGAAAGCAAGTAAAGCAGATTTGTCTAATGCTACGACAGTGTTAATATTAGCTAAAACAGAAAATTAAACAATATAGGATATATTATGTTTAACATAAACTGCATTTTAGAGGATTTGCAACACACAGAAACTACTGTAAGACTTTAAGTAAAACTAGAAAGAAACTTTTCTAGTTAGACTATCCTCTGAGCAGCACATCTGGTCAACAGCAGAGATTGTTTTTACAGTGTTTCTGGCACAGAGTAGGTCCTAATACATCCTGCATTGACAATGTTATAAAATACAAAATACAGGCCGTTTTGCATGTATCTTACCTGAAATGTTATTTAAAGTTAGGGGTGGTGACAAGACAAATTCCTTTTACACATTGGACTAACACAAACATGGTATTAGTGCATTGAACGAGATCTGTAAAGACCTTGTGTGGGTACGCATCTCAGTGTTGCTCTTGCTGTTTAGATGTAGATTTCATCCTTTAAAGCACTCCTGTGAATCATGTCTATAAAGTCCCTGCTTCTAGATGTTCTTGTTTGTCTTTCAAACTGCTGTGTATAAATAGTTCTTTGCCAGGACACAACCAGTAATGTTGTTGAAGCTGACACCCTGGGATCATTCAAGAAGCTGCTTGATGAGATTCTGGGATCAATAAGCTGCTAACAACCAAACGAGCAAGATGGGCCGAATGGCCTCCTCTCGCTTGTAAACTTTCTTATGTTCTTATGTTCTTATGTAAAGGAGATATTTGACTACTGTGGAGTTTTATTTTCCTGAATGAAAGTAAACTAAACTACAAAGAGTAACCATTAACGCACCCCTGCAAAACCCTGCCTCTCAATTGGCAGGGTTGGCTCAATGGCCGGCGTCCTCCAGGAGGGTGGGTTAGGTCGGCCAGGGTGTCTGGCCAGGCGCCTGCGGGATTGCCTGTAAGCTGCCCAGAGCTGCATTGTCCTCTGACGCTGTAGCTCTGAGGCGGCTGCACGGTGAGTCTGCAGTGTGTAAAGAAGCAGGCGGCTGACGACACACGCCGGAGGACAGCGTGTGTTCATCTTCGCCTCCCGATTCAGCGCAGGGGTGGTAGCGGTGAGCTGAGCCTAAAAATAATTGGGCATTTGAAATTGGGGAGAAAATAATACAAACTAATTGGCAACGACTAAATTAAAAAAAAAAAAAAGAAATAAAGAAAAAAGAAGAAAAAAAAGAAATATCTGTTTGTGTGGCAGATATCCTGAGAATAAGGCATGGGAAGGGAGTGCAGCAGATATCCTGAGAATAAGGCATGGGAAGGGAGTGTAGCAGATATCCTGAGAATAAGGCATGGGAAGGGAGTGTAACAGATATCCTGAGAATAAGGCATGGGAAGGGTACTTTATAGAAGTGGCACCAAATATCATGTTTTAAAATTTTCAAGACTGTACATTTGAGGCCTGTGTAGTGAATGAAGTGCAAAACAGGCAAGAGAGTGTCGGGAAGAGATGAGAGCTGCTCTTTAATATCTTACCAAAGACAAATAAACACATGGAATTGTCTCATTTGTCTAGTTTTTTCCAGGGCGTGCAGTAACTGGGGACACTGTGCACCAATTAGACTAAAAATGCCATTCTGTAGAAGCTATTGTTTGTTGCACAGTTGAGCCCCTCGTAGAAGCACTAGACAGGACAATCTGGTGCATCTGGGTAGATGCCACTTCACTAACCCCTGATCAAGCCCTGCCGCTGGTGCCTGGCACCTGCACCGACTGAGGACACGTGCCCCTTCACTGATGCATCCCACACGTCCAGCTCCATAGCAACTAACAGGAATGATATCACTTACAAAATATGTGCGTTCCCTAAAATCCCATGTAATTATAATACAAAGCACGCAGCCCTCTGGTGGCTAGACCGTAAATAAATAAATACTGTCAAGATCTTTTTCAATGTTGTTCTTAAACGTGAAGTTACTATAATAAATATCCCGATTTAAATTGTATAATAAAATAGCTTCCCTGGGATTCAGTTTTAATCATGACGCCGGTAGCAGCTTTTAAAAGTAACAACAAACAAAAACAGATATATCATGTTTGTTGTATACAGTGTTAGTATTCAATGCCTGCACACGGTGATCGAAATATACAGTGCTAGTTATCAATTACAGCACACAGTGATCGAAACGGTGCAAGCAGCCAGCCACTGCGGACAAGCAGTTTTCACTTGGCTGGCTCTCAGTAGAAACAGCAGGTTTGATTTGCATTGCCAAGTAAAAGAGACACCAGGTGAAGCTGGTCATGACAATGGACTATATTCTCCATATATGTCTGAACTAGGATACCAGGAGTGGAAAGAACAGAATGTAAAAACCATACTGCTGCAGAAAACACATGACTTGTTCATGATACACATGCTTTACAAAACTTTGGTCCTATTTACAAACTTTTTACAGGGTATTTATTTAAAAGTGATTCGAAACTTTTTAACATGTGTGTTGAATAATGTATGATTTTCCAATACTGATAATGATTAGGTTAATGGTTTTACAGCAGTGGTCAAAAATACTGCACAATCCTATATACGTTTTACTAAAGGAATCTTAATGTTTTAAGTGTTCCAATAGAGTTCTGGATTGTTCTGCTGTTCCTGATTCCAGATACTAATTCTATACTCTTTCACGTGGACTTGTCCTATTTTCCCACATATCTGAAGAGAAACCCCAGAATAGAAACACCCAATGTGTATGGTAACAGGAGCCTTGCTCGCCATCTAGTGGCCATTACAGCTCCCTGCTTTTAGTCTGACCGAGGGAATGTGTTTGCATGAAGCTGTGCCGTCCTCAAACCTGCTAGGGGGTGGGGGATATTAAATCCATTCAAAATAATGCAGAATAATGGTGCCCTATTCAATGACCTGGAATTAACAAGACATACTGCCCTGTATCTCTGTATGCCTGTGTCACTGTATGCCTGTATCCCTGTATGCACCTAAACACAGACTGGTACAGGCTGGTTAAAATGCTGCAAAGCACCCAATCTGTCTCTCCTGCAGTCTGATCAGTGCTGCACTGCAGAAACAGCTGGCAGTCTAGAGGGTTGATCAGCCGGTCATGTGTTTTGAATCTTCTGCCTTTTGTCTGGGATCCCCCTCCCCTCGTTAAGAGCATTAAACAGCATCAAGCACAGCAGGAGCCGTGTCACTTTGAATTAAAAGCACAGCCTCTTTAGAATGGGCTCTGCGGGACAGTGAGTCACAAGCTGACCTCAGACAATTTGCAAAGCACGCTAGTCACGAGGAGAAGTAGTCCACACCAGCTCCTTCTGCCGCATGGAGCCTGAATGATGCTCTCTTTGTATTCCATCATATGATTCTGTTTCATTACAGGCTGTGAGAGCTTCTTGGAGGAGTGTAATGGAAGTGCATGGGGGTAAGGGTTGGAGCCTGAATGATGCTCTCTTTGTATTCCATCATATGATTCTGTTTCATTACAGGCTGTGAGAGCTTCTTGGAGGAGAGTGAAGAGGGTTGTAGCTAATTCCATGAACATCCCCTCACTATGAAGATCTTAAATGAGGAGTTTTGCAAGAAATCACATTTTTCATTTTAAACCTTGATAGCTGGTACTACACCAGGTTAAAGAAATGTTTGCAGGCCTCTCTTTCAGATAGTCTTGCACTTGTTTGGTGAAATTGCCACCCTTCATGGCCACAGCGGAGGAAAAATGACCTTGAAGTGTAACCGATTTCCTAGAAGGCAAGGCAGGCAAACTGAGAACTTTTTACCTAGGTGTAATACGGATGTCATGTTTTAAAATGAAAATACATTACAATCTTAAGGTGCTTTTTTTTATTAAACTGCACATTTGAGACCTGTTTTGTGAATGGTAGTGCATGAGAGGTAAGGGTTGTAAGGAAGTGCATGAGAGGTAAGGGTTGTAATGGAAGTGCATGAGATGTAAGGGTTGTAATGGAAGTGCATTGGGGGTAAGGGTTGTAATGGAAGTGCATGAGGGGTAAGGGTTGTAATGGAAGTGCATGAGAGGTAAGGGTTGTAATGGAAGTGCATGAGAGGTAAGGGTTGTAATGGAAGTGCATGGGGGGTAAGGGTTGTAATGGAAGTGCATGAGAGGTAAGGGTTGTAATGGAGGTGCATGAGGGGTAAGGGTTGTAATGGAAGTGCATGGGGGGTAAGGGTTGTAAGGAAGTGCATGAGAGGTAAGGGTTGTAACGGAAGTGCATGGGATGTAAGGGTTGTAATGGAAGTGCATGGGGGTAAGGGTTGTAATGGAAGTGCATGGGGGTAAGGGTTGTAATGGAAGTGCATGAGAGGTAAGGGTTGTAATGGAAGTGCATGAGAGGTAAGGGTTGTAATGGAAGTGCATGAGGGGTAAGGGTTGTAATGGAAGTGCATGAGGGTAAGGGTTGTAATGGAAGTGCATGAGGGTAAGGGTTGTAATGGAAGTGCATGGGGGTAAGGGTTGTAATGGAAGTGCATGGGGGTAAGGGTTGTAATGGAAGTGCATGGGGGTAAGGGTTGTAATGGAAGTGCATGGGGGTAAGGGTTGTAATGGAAGTGCATGAGGGTAAGGGTTGTAATGGAAGTGCATGAGGGTAAGGGTTGTAATGGAAGTGCATGAGGGGTAAGGGTTGTAATGGAAGTGCATGAGGGTAAGGGTTGTAATGGAAGTGCATGAGGGTAAGGGTTGTAATGGAAGTGCATGGGGGTAAGGGTTGTAATGGAAGTGCATGAGGGTAAGGGTTGTAATGGAAGTGCATGAGGGGTAAGGGTTGTAATGGAAGTGCATGAGGGGTAAGGGTTGTAATGGAGGTGCATGAGGGTAAGGGTTGTAATGGAAGTGCATGGGGGTAAGGGTTGTAATGGAAGTGCATGAGGGTAAGGGTTGTAATGGAAGTGCATGGAGGGTAAGGGTTGTAATGGAAGTGCATGAGAGGTAAGGTTTGTAATGGCAGTGCATGAGATGTAAGGGTTGTAATGGAAGTGCATGGGGGGTAAGGGTTGTCAGTGTTTTGTTAGACAGGACCGTGAGAAGCACCCTGGAGAAAAAACTAAATAGGTTTATCGTGGCAATGTGCCCCACCCGTGTGTAGTTTGTGTTTTATTATTATTATTTGTTTATTTAGCAGACGCCTTTATCCAAGGCGACTTACAGAGACTAGGGTGTGTGAACTATGCATCAGCTGCAGAGTCACTTACAACTACATCTCACCCGAAAGACGGAGCACAAGGAGGTTAAGTGACTTGCTCAGAATCACACAGTGAGTCAGTGGCTGAGGTGGGATTTGAACCGGGGACCTCCTGGTTACAAGCCCTTTTCTTTAACCCATGGACCACACAGCCTCCTCCTGTTTTATGTTGTATGTAGTGTGTAAGTGTTGGTGTATTGTAGTTGCTGAACGTGATATAAATGGGTGTGTGTAGCACGACTTATTTAAAATGTATAGTTGTATTTAGGCACGGGGATTGCACTTCATTTCACGTGCATTTAAAGTAGTTAATAATATGTGAGCACGGGGTTGCACAGATTTAGTTCACGTGCTGGGATTCAAGTGAATAATTAATTGGTAATTGAATCCCGGCACAACAGTATATATAGATGCACAAAGCACTCACTCGGGGTTGTGTGTTCGGTGAGTGGAGAACGGGTGTGGAGAGGAGAGAATTTTAAAAAAGTAAACTAAAAGAATAATTGTTATTTGTTTTGACTCACCGTGTTTGTTTGTCTGTTAGTCCACTGTTCATTAGTGTTAATCAGTTTTGTTTGTCTATTTATTTTGGACTCAAGTGCCATGTGCTGTTTAAACCTTTTTATTTTACAATAAGCGCAGTGAGCAGCAGCCGCCTCAGTTTCACCTTCCACTACTGTCTGTCTGTGTACTCCTTTCTGGTCTGGCGTCACCCCTAAAGCCAGCTTGTTCACAGTCATATTTCCTATTTTCTAGTCCCCAGTCGTTAATTACAAAACAGGCACACAGCTGAAGAGCCATTGCCCCTCACCTTATATGATTATTTATTACAATAACAAAGCCTTCCAAGCCGTTTTGGTGTGAAACATTACCAGATATACTTTCACAGAGTAATGTTCACATTGTAGGAACTCTTAAACTAACATGCTGTTTTCTTTTTAATTTTGGTGCTTATAAAAGATGAGTGTCAGACAGGGGGTACTGGCTACAGTGGGACACAGGGTACTGGCTACAGTGGGACACAGGGTACTGGCTACAGTGGGACACAGGGTACTGGCTACAGTTAGACACAGGGTACTGGCTACAGTTAGACACAGGGTACTGGCTACAGTCAAGACACAGGGTACTGGCTACAGTTAGACAGGGTACTGGCTACAGTTAGACAGGGTACTGGCTACAGTCAGACACAGGGTACTGGCTACAGTCAGACACAGGGTACTGGTTACAGTTAGACAGGGTACTGGCTACAGTCAGACACAGGGTACTGGCTACAGTCAGACACAGGGTACTGGCTACAGTCAGACACAGGGTACTGGCTACAGTCACACACAGGGTACTGGCTACAGTCAGACACAGGGTACTGGCTACAGTCAGACACAGGGTACTGGCTACAGTCAGAGGGGTACTGGCTACAGTCAGACACACAGCAGGCCGGAGAGCTTCCCCTCACAATTCTGACAGCAGGCTAGCGCAGTCCTGACATTCAGACTGACCAGTGCGCTGAACTATAGTCCTGGGTTTGTAATACAGTCTCATTTGAAGAAAAATAAAGTTATATATTCATGTTTTTTAGAGCTTACAGTTCAAATGGCTGAATACCTGGCCTTGACTGACTGTATTCCCTTCTTTCTGGAATGATAGTACCATTTAAAGGGTAGCCTACCTAAATCAAAATCTTCCATCCCGTGATCATCTGGAAAGAAAGAAACACGTTATTTATTTGCTTGACCATTTGAAATCTTTCAGTTTTGTCCAGGATTCTGTGGGACTTCTGCTCCAAAATCTATTGCTCCCAGTTGAAGCTCATGTATTTTCCACTAGAGGCAGAGATAACGCTGATATTTCATACCCATAACAAGTTGCACTTTGAGGTAAAAGTGCAGCAATTCAGATATAAGTCTGGTAAAGCATGATAAAACCAAGATGTCAATGCACACTATAAGTATGGGAAACTGTCAAACTACTATTCCGTGCTAAACTTGTATACGTGCTGACAAAGAGAACTAAATGGAATTTTATTTCCCTTCCAATTTGACAAGGTTTTCATTGTATTTTATTCAGGGTGTTTTTAAACCAGCCCAATGTGGTTTTGATAGCGCTGCTACACCACAATGTCATATTGATTACAGGTGTGAAAATATGTCTATATCTACAATCACATAAACTCATCATCTGAAAATAAAGCTGAGTAAAGCCCTGGCCCTGGCATGGAGCAGGTGGGTGTGTGCACTGACTCCACCTGCACACTGGAGGGTGTGGTTTGAAGAACAGCATTACAAGCAGCCCACATAACTACACAGACTCATTCTCACACACAAATATATTAAAAGAAGCCCAGTTGGTCCTGATAAATTTCCACTTTCCTTAGCAATATGTGTTTTATTGTAAATTAAATTTGTGGGCAAGTGTACTAAGTTAAGTTTGTTTAACTTCATGAAACTATTAATTTACTGCATTCATTGTTTTAATAGCAGACTGCAGTTTCTAGTCATTTTATTTCTTGTGTTCTTTGAAAAGATTTGCTTTTGTTGTGTTAATGAATCATGATAATAGCTTTGTAGAGTTAATACTGCTTATTATATAAAATCACTAGCTGTTGTATTTATGAATTACCTGTTTTTTAATACTCTTATATAAAAGTTAGAAGCTCTGCAGGAGCTCTTGCACGTTTTTGTGTTACTGAATTTAACAACTATTATAAAAATGCTTATTAATATTAAGCTTTAATGTTGTTTTTTGGGTTTTTAAAGCTGTCAGAAGCACCAGTCGATGGATGTATGGCTCTCTGTTGGCGTCAGTGTAACTGCAGCTTTTGTCCTGAGGCAGGGTTCCAGGGCCCCACTGTCCCCTATTCTAGAAACATGCAGAACAAGAGGAAGCCTTTAAAAGCTGCTCTCCGCTGGGGTCTACAGGAGGGAGAAACAGGGGCTTGGATCTCTTCCATGCACTGCAGACTAGCGGTAAGAGCTGCTGAGGACAGGGATACTGACTCTTAACCTTTACCAACTGGAAATGCATTTTATAGGAAGCTTGACTGAAATTGAATTACAAGACTTGGTCAAACAGCAGTCCCCACTAGTACTAGAAGGTGTTTAACATTGAAGGAACACATTGCTGTTCTTACTATTGGCAGAATGGGCTCTATTCACAAAGCACTAATACACAAGTTGTTTAAAGAATGTTTTTCAAAGTCTGTTTTATGAATAAATGAAAGTTTGATATTTATAAAACTGTTCTTTACTGTTGTTAATGAGACCATTAATAGTCCAGAAGAGTTTCAGGAATATCAGACTTGATTTTATTCATATAAACATTGAACCTAGTTCTGGTTATACCCTATCCATGATCATTCAAACCATGCTGATCACTTATTATTTAGACAGTGTGAATAGGGTGCTGCAATGACCTGGTTACTAAAATACCCAGGATCTGAGCAGTCAGCCTCTTGCTAAGTCATGAGGACAATCTGAATGAAAGCAATGCACAGGTTAATGTGGAGGGATGGTCATTTGATTTAGCATCATGATATGCTAACCAAATAAAAACTAAATGTGATTTATAGAAAGGTCAATTGAAAACTAGTCTTTTTAAATTACAAAAGACACTCGTAGAAACGTTTATATGTCAAACAGCAGTACTAGAACGTCTTTAACATTAAGCCTACTAGGTTTGAAGTGTTTTTAAATGAGCTCAACAGCAATACATAATACTGTACGTGATCTGTAAACCCAGTGTGTCGGGGTGAAAGCACCTCACATGTAAAAAGGGTTTATTTATTTTGTACCGGTACTTGTTTTCATTCACTCCCATATACAGTATAAATGCGCAGAATTATTTCACCAACTATATCAATAACAGTATTATTTTTATGTTCATATTTAAATGTGTTAACTTTATTACTTTATACATGTCCAATAGTTTTGGTTGTGTGTGTGCTATCTAAACCCAGGAAATGGGTCATCTGAGCCTTGATTTAAATACTTGTTTACTCACATGTGACTGGAATTGAAGAAACTAAGGGCCTTGATTGGTGGTCCTATCATGATGTGGTTTGAATGCTGCAGGTGTGTATACAAGGCTGCACCTGGGCTGTATGTTCAGTCCTGTAATCAGTGAATGAATTCTTCAATGTGGTTTGAATGCTGCAGGTGTGTATACAAGGCTGCACCTGGGCTGTATGTTCAGTCCTGTAATCAGTGAATGAATTCTTCAATGTGGTTTGAATGCTGCAGGTGTGTATACAAGGCTGCACCTGGGCTGTATGTTCAGTCCTGTAATCAGTGAATGAATTCTTCAATGTGGTTTGAATGCTGCAGGTGTGTATACAAGGCTGCACCTGGGGCTGAGGCTGGGGCTGGGGTTGGGACTGAGGCTGGGGTTGGGACTGAGGCTGGGGCTGGGACTGAGGCTGGGGCTGGGGAAGGGGAAGAGGAAGGAACACCAGAGGGTTGCTGCCAAACATAGCAAAAACTTAAAACTTTTTATTTGTTAAAAATTATTTGTTTTGTTGTATTTTGAACTGGACCCTGAGCCCACAGACCATTCAGATGTTACACTCTCCACAAGTTAATTATCTTACCCTCCGTAGACTGCTCATCAAAGTCCATCTCATCTGGAAAGGTAAAGAGCATGGGTATTAAAACTAAATCAATATTTCACATTTTTGTGAGATTCTGAGGAAGTGTAAGAACAGATTAGCAGGCGGATTTCTCTGGACGCATTCCAAAGGTGTTGCCCTGATTGGATTCGCTAAGCTTTCTTCTCTCCAGTACAAAACAATGAAGGCTTCTGTTGTAATATCACACTCTTTCCATCTACTTTACATTATTATAAAGCTTCCTTATAGTTATTAAGTTTCAGTGTTTTGTATCCTTATGACAGTTTACTACAGTCATTTAGCAGTTTTCCCAAGCTTTCCCCATAGTTACACTATGCATTTACCATGTTTTTGGCATTACTATGCTAATCTATGCTTTAACTGTGCATTATTACACTGTTCTATGCTTTCGCTATGGGAAACCTTTATAAGGGTAACACTGACAGTTTGTAAACTATGCAGTCTTTTTAAATCCTCTTGAAATATTAAACTTCCTGGGTTCATCAGACAGAAATAAATTGCCCTTCATAAACCTTGGGACCTGTATTCATATTTTAAACAGTGGGTATATTTACTTCAAAGGAATATACCAGTCTACACTTTTAGAAAAAATGGAGAATAAGCTTTGTAAACCAGTGCCCTTCAGTTTAATAAGCAACAGCTACAATGTGCATCTAGACTGGAGCAGAAGCATATAACAGTCTTGCTAAGTGGATTGGATGTGTTCTCTAGCTATTGTATGCTTAGGTATTTTCTTTTAGAAGGTCGTGGAGTTTGAATTAAAAAGGTAGTTATGTGCTTTGTTTGTGTTTGACTGATATTATTAATTCTGCAGCAGGCTGTCCTTGGTGTGCTGTGCTGTGCTGTGCTGTGCTGTGAATGGGAGGCTCTGTGACGACTGCTTATTAAAACTGCATTGTGTTGTTTTATCACTGGGTTACAGGATCTGGAATCCCAATACATGCACAGAGAATTTGCTAGTTACATAAATATAAATGACCAAAGATCAGCATGCAAAGAAACTACTGATTACGTACATGCTGGCAGGGGAAGCCCTTCATATTGCTGTCTCAAGACTCCTCAACTATCACTACAGACCCTCGGAACCAGGAACAGTATGCATCTCCTGGGCACTCGGACAGGCACAGTGTTTAGTCTCCTGGCACTGGGTTTCATAGCTGAATAAAGATTCAACAATGAACCCTTAAAATGCCATACAAGCTAGAGCATATGGACACTTTAGCACACTGTTACTGCAGTTCTCCTCACAGAGCAATACCCCATTGGATGACTTTTATGACTCTGATACCAGTCTGCTATTATCTCAAGATGTTGTACCTTTTTTATTAATTTATTTATTTATTTGTTTGTTTTATAATAATATAAACTGTGTTCTAAACCTTTGTTTTTGTAATAGTTACCATTGTTGTGTTCTTTTGTACCACTTCAATTGAAAAATAATGTGTTCTCAGAATATGAAAATTGGGTATGGATCATTTGGATCATTGTTAGGTATTATAGTTTTATCTTGATGTTAACGTTTTTGATATTGTAAACATTTTAAACGGTGCACATAATTATGCTGAGATGGGAAGCAGATGGTAACATAATGAACATTTGCAATGCAGACTAGTTTGTATTATGTATAATAACTTTGCCAAATAGAATACCAGTGTTTCCAAAGAGATTCCTAAATACTGTATTTTAATTCTGTGCATCCAGCGATGTGGAATTCAGTTTTAGGAATTAAAACTACTGTTCGGTATTCTGTTAAACCAGCAGTAAATAAATAGAAAAAAGTTGTTAATCGGATTATTCTGCCTTTTATTGCAACTATGGTACCATTCAGTGAGCGAAAATTGAAAAGGGTACTTTAGCTGAAACCTTCCAACAGAAGGGGTACAGTTTAAAAAAAATTTGAAACCCTGTACTAGATAATAAAGTGTAGTTTTGTGAAGTAAATTAGCTGTCATTTCTTTATAAACCACTAAACCACTAGACCACTAAACCGAGACACCAGTCCAGCAGCAGTCTAATGAGAGCTTACTCAAATAAAGGGAGGGTGTGTGGGGAGCTATGAGCTGCAGGTGCATCACATCTAACAGCAGGGGGCACAAAACACACTGAGGAGAATGAAGATGGAACCTGCAACGCTGATCGAATGTTAGTCAGAGAATAATTCCTTTAACCGCAAGACATTTTTGACATAAAGTAGTTGTCTGTCCAAAATAGAGCAGCAATAAAAGTGCGTGATAACTAAAACACAGTGCGTGATAACTTCTTATGTTCTTATGTTCTTAAAGAAACAGTGCGTGATAACTAACGGTTGGGCTTCCCACTGATGATGAAGTATTTTAGTAAAGTAGAAAAATAGTAGTTTTTGGTATCTAATGTTTTGTACAGTTATGGTTATAAAGTGTAATAGATCATAATGAAAACACGGTAAAGCATAGATAAGCATTGTACAGCACAGAGAAGTATAGTAAAGCATAGTAAAAAAAAAAAAAAACATGGCAAACTATGGTAAATGCATAGTACAACCATGGGAAAAGCATGGGACAACTGCAAAATGACCATGCAGATTTACGGTGGTTAGTGATAACTGTAACCATAACTAGTGACATTTTTTCAAAGTAATATGTTTGTGTAACTAGTTACAGTACTTGTAACTGTAACAGATGACTTTTTACAAGTAACTTCCCCAACACTGACCTTGCTAAACCTTTACAAGGGTAACACGATAAACATTAGTTACAGCATCTTTTTAAAGGATCATCGTGCAGTACTGTGGACATATTATTTGGGAGGAGTGGGAAATAGGTGAAGGGTGAAGAGGTTAATGGAGTAATGACATGACCGGAAAAACTGTGATGATTTGTTAGGAGGCTGTATTAAATGCATTAAATAATTAATAAACAAAGCTTTTACCTCGTTTGCTGTTTCCATCAGACTCATTCAGGTCCTCAGATTCCACAGAGAAAGCAATTGCTGTTAAGATAAACAAAACATCATTCTTTAAAATGTGTTTAAAACTGCGGTTCTGATGTATACAGAAACCAATGGAAATCAGAGAGCAGTTCAGCAGTAAATGTAGCTGAAAGTCAGTTTGAGAGGACTTTCGATAAAATGTATGAGGAGTGCAATAGAATTTCACACTATTAGAATGAAATCGAAATCACATTTGAAGCTATTTACTATTCCAGTAAAACACAAAGATTTAGAAGTACTAAAAGAAGCTTTGCACATTGAATGTCATTTAGTCTAAATGCTTCTTTTCATGATTCTAAATTTACCACCACTGAGGTATGGATGAAGATTCCTTTTCATGTTTCCATATTTGCAACCGAGCATTTAAAGTTATGGATAAGCATGAAAGATGTTATTGAAACACTGTATAATATTAGATTATAGATTTAAAGTTACACAGATAAGTTGAACAAATCGTTTTACTGAAGTCCCTCCGCTCCCAATCTGTCTTCACTGTACTGTGATAACAAACGCAACAACGAATCGATTATTGATCGCCGTGGCTTTCATTGATGAGCCTCAACTAAAGATTCACAGATCTAGTAATGGTCCTGGTGCTCTACTCAGACCCTCACATTGTATTGCTTCCAGTGAAAGCTGAGTGCCTCTCTAACATTCACAAGAGAACTCCTGCCCTGGTCTTTCTTACAGCTTGAGATTCTGAGATGAGGATCCCTACCTGTTTTGAGTCCCACCACAGCAAAGACCAGAAACAGGGCTGGCTGGAGTTTCATCTTGGTATCTGTTGCTCCCAACGCGTTTAGAGCTCTGTAGTATAAATGAGTGTCAAGGCAGCCGGCTGACTCTTATATACCCAGCTGCTCATCATCTGATTTGCATGGACAGACAGGCTACTTCTCCTCCTGCCACTCTACCTGATATCAGAGTGTCCCGTGTCTCAGCAGCCTCATAGTCGCTCCATTCTTCTGGGGTGAAAGAGCCTTTGTACGCCCTTGCCAGTGATGGGACTGTGTGTTCAGTTGTTGGTTTAGAATGACGTACACACTTTGCTTAACTGAAGCGGCTTTATGAATGGCAATGTCTTCCGGATTGTTTTGATAAAATGTTCGAAAATGCTGGAGTGCAGAATTCACAAACTGATACATTTTCTACATGTTCTATACATGCTTAGCATTTAATATCAATCTTTGGAGTGCCTTTGCAGTGGTCATAAAAGGGATTGGGTGTATAGGGATAAATATCCATGCTATAGTTATAACATTTCATATGCCTACCTGGTGGCACTGTGTGCTAGTCTAAATTACCCAAGAAGGGCAAGTTAAAAAATAATCATTGCAATACCATTGGAATGGCAGTATATCAAACCTTTGCATAACCAGTAACACATCACAGCATGTCAGTAACACAACAAGACCTGCAATGGCAACACAACTGATATGGAACAAATATTGCACATGACTAGTCCTGATAAAGATGCACACTGATCCATATCCTGCCCTGCAACATGCCTGGATGATCCAGCACTGCATTGTCTACTCAAGGAAACATGCTTCTTCCAAGGTTTTACATGCTTCTTCCAGGGTTTTAAGGAAACTTTTTGGGAAAACACATGAGCATTCCTCCAATAAAAGTTGAAAAAGCTTTAAAATTACATTTAGTGGTGCTACTGTCACAAAACAATTACGTAAGAACATAACAACATTTATGAACAAGAGGAGGCCATTCAGTGATTCTGCCTCAACAACATGACTAGGTAGGCCAATCTGTCCCCTCACCACTCGGTGTGAAGAAGTGTCTCCTTCTCTCTGTCCAAAGTCTATCTCCACTTCATTTCCAATTGTCCTCTGGTCCTGGTTTCTGTTTGTGCTTATTGCAAGTATTGGTTTGGTTGCTATATATAAATGGCCTCTCTCCATACATATCCATGCAATTGTATATTTAACAGCTCATTGAATTATGGCAATTAAGAAACGTGTCTCAAAACAGAAGCCAGATCTACTCAGGGACACATGCTTTCGTGTTTCTGGAAATGTGAATAAAGGGTCAAGTACGCATCAGTTCATGATGAAGGTTACAGTGACAGTTTAATTGGAACATGTTTGCAATGTACTATGGGGTTTATCTCATACAGAAAGGAAACCAGATGCAAATTCTTATGTAGTTTTATTTCTGTATATCTGAATTGCCAGCTCTTTCTTTCACTGAAAATAACTGACAGAAAGATACAATTGATGACAGGCAAATAGGTTCAGGCACATGAAGCCTGATGAAATATGAAAACCCCACCCCTCAAATTTAAGATAAATTATACAAAGAACTGTTCCTTTGTAATACATTCCTTCTTTAAAGGTGGGTGCAACACTGTAGCTGTCCTCTCCCCCATCCCTTTGCAGTTTAAATTCCTCCTAGCAGTAACACACGTACAACGGAATTAAATGAGGGTATAGAAAGGGCTCCCTAGTCCTGGTGTTGAGGCAAAAAACTGGGATGCCTTAAACCCAGTTTGACAAAGTTTTGAGAACGATCGGCTACTAAGAACCGGACGAGCTTAGATGGGCTGAATGGCCTCTTCTCGCTCGTACATTTTCTTATGTTCTTAATATTTCCTCTGAAAGAGACACCAATAGAGACTTGGATACCAGTGGTCCAAAATACTGTATGTTTCAAAGCTGATAAAACTTTGAAATCAAAAGTCTAAATCTAATTTTACACTTTAGTTGCAACACCTTTTTAAAATAATGAACTGCTTTGGGGGTGAAAGGATAGCTGCCAAAATTGTTCTTTTACTTTGAAAAATTATTGTTTTATCTAATGTAGTTTTGCCAGGCAAACAGAAAAGCACATAACTTTATTTTAACCTATGTTTTCAACTATATTGTTTTTTCAGAAACTGGACATTTTAGACTCAAAATATGAAAGAGCTGATAGAAAACAATGATAGTTTTAGGTAGCTTCATAATGTGAACCAAAATACTTTTTTATTTCTGTTTTTCAGGAACAACAATGGAAACTGCAGGGTTCATTTCTTTTGAGGAACATTACAACATACATGTGATGGCATAACACAGGTTTCAGGAGAGATACTGTATGGGCTCCTTACCTAATGCTTAGCTTTGGCGATGTCCCGTAGCAGCCATGTCACACATATATGTAATGGAGGCTAGATCAGTCAAGTTTCTTTTATATTAGTAAGCACCAGCGCCATCTAGTGCTCAGCAATGTATTGCCAGCAATACAAAAGGAAACTTCATATGAAGTAGCTGATCACTAGATGGCTGTCTTTCACTTCTCTGAATCACTGATCTAGCCTGTGTTACACAACTCTTGCTGGTATTTAGATCAATAAAATAGACTCCAGTACATGTAAGGCTGGTTTCACAGACCTCAATTAGCTCTCTAATGTTACCATAGGTAAAGCAGTCCAGGGTTAGTACTACACAGGGACTATGAAACCAGCCGTTGATGACAAATGTTTCAAATGTAACTCTTTCTCAATGTCTTCAAAGACTAATAGTCGAAACGATTGTCATTGAAGTTTCTTTTAGTAACTCTAAATTTACCACCACTGAGCGGTTTTTATAGTAATGGACGGAGGACTAAATATACTTTTATTCAAGATTCACACCTCATTGAATTGCTCTTTGTGTGAAACAGCTAAATCATGACTAAACTCCAAAGTTTTTATTTTCAAGTTTGGAAACACTAGCAGTCTTATTTTCAAAGCAATGTCAATGATGTGGTCCTGTGTTCAGCACAGTCAAGGAGGGTTCCTTCACTTTGTATTGAGATCACTGTGAACAGCACCCTGTGTTCAGCACAGTCAGGGAGGGTTCCTTCACGTTGTATTGTGATCACTGTGAACAGCACCCTGTGTTCAGCACAGTCAGGGAGGGTTCCTTCACTTTGTATTGAGATCACTGTGAACAGCACCCTGTGTTCAGCACAGTCAGGGAGGGTTCCTTCACTTTGTATTGTGATCACTGTGAACAGCACCCTGTGTTCAGCACAGTCAGGAGGGTTCCTTCACTTTGTATTGAGATCACTATGAACAGCACCCTGTGTTCAGCACAGTCAGGAGGGCTCCTTCACTTTGTATTGTGATCACTGTGATCAGCACCCTGTGTTCAGCACAGTCAGGGAGGGTTCCTTCGCTTTGTATTGTGATCACTATGAACAGCACCCTGTGTTCAGCACAGTCAGGAGGGTTCCTTCGCTTTGTATTGTGATCACTGTGAACAACTCATTGGATTCTAACTTGGCTGCAGTTACCACACATCACACGTCTCTACTCTTTATTTGATTTCAGCCCATGAGCTCATTGTTTTGAAACAACTCTCTATTCAGCTCCCTATCTGCACATTTCCCAGTACAGTACTACTTGGCATGCAAATCGCTGTCGCTCCAACAGGTGATAACGGGACACAATGAGGCCATTCAAAATGCTGGGAATCAGGTAAAAACAGCCGGCTTCATGAGGAGCCAAAACTGTTAAAGTAGGACTTAGTTATCTGATAGCAAAACAGTTTTCAGTGTGTGCTTATTCCAGGAGTTCATTCCTCCCCATCCTTTTTAATGCACGTTTTACTGAAGTAAAAGCATAGCAAAGTGTAATAAAGCAAAGGGAAAGCAGGCAAATCAAAGGTAAGCATTGTAAAGACCAGAGAGATATGGTAAAGCATATAAAAACCATGGCAAACTATGGTAAATGCATATTATAATGGGGAAAGCATGGGGAAACTGCAAACTGACCATGCAAAATTGCTGTGGTAAACTTTCATAAGAGTGATATCATCTGTAATGCTTTCAGATCCATTGTCCTGCAGTACCCTTTTCACTGTAACTTTTTTATCTTAACATTTAAAGATGTTTGAATATACATCATTACAAAGTTGGGGTATCTAACTTGCTTAGGGCTTTTTCTAATTTAATATTGGCTTTGTGGGTCATTGCCATTGATTGGTATTCAATTGTAAAGGTGAGGGAAGGACAGCTTTTCTTGTTTTGAAATCAATACATTAGTTAATGGATGGATGTAATACCTGCTGATAAATACTTCTCAAAGGTAATCATGAGAACAAGTACAAGTATCAACGCAGCTCTGCTAACAAGTGTTTCAGCTTGTGCAGGTATGTCACCGTTCCAGCGCAGCTTGGGACCTTCAGAACCCCTCTGCCTGATTCACTTAACAATGCATTCACTCTGGGGGGGTTCCATTATAAGCACAATAACACTGCAGGGTGTTGAACAGCTCCTAGATGTGTGGATATTGGACTGCATTTGAACCCCCTGACTTGTATTATTGCTGAAAGTGCTGCTGTGCAATAAGAATGAGGTATCACTACAGATACTGCTACAGTAAGTACCCTTATAAAAGTTCACCACAGT
The DNA here is from genome assembly GCA_030684275.1 of Acipenser oxyrinchus oxyrinchus. NCBI lineage: Eukaryota > Metazoa > Chordata > Actinopteri > Acipenseriformes > Acipenseridae > Acipenser > Acipenser oxyrinchus. Next base: position 207,452 of record JAGXEW010000160.1, read on the forward strand.
AAAAGCACAGTAACCTGTAATAAAGTGGAGTGAAAGCACAGTAACCCGCATGGGTAAGCATTGTAAACCCTGAGACGTATGGTAACATATTACAAAACAGAACCGCGGTAAAACTGCAACATACCCGTGCACATTTACCATGGTGAACTATCCAAGAGTGCAGCTAGTATTACTGTATTACTAAGACCAATGTGTCATTCCAACCTGCAGAGCTGCAACACACTAACCTGCCAACTCTGAAAACGCTGCTACAGACTCTTAAATATCCATCTCACCCAGGAGGAGGCTATAACACTGCTGAGTATAGTGATGATAAAACTTCAACAAGAACATGCCGTTTCCGTGTCTTTCTTCAAATAACCCCGCCCCTCCTACAGTTGTAACCCCACCCACAGCGTGCCCTGGAAGCGGAAGTACTCTCTTGGCTCTCCCCGTGGTGGTGTGTTTTGAAACGCAGCACCAACGCGAGTAACAGAATAGAGTGGCGATTTTAATCGCTTATTAGCGGAATACGTGGAATAGGGATAATATAGCGATACACACACACCCCTCACACCAACTCGGAATACAAAGAAGATCAAAACCATACAGCACGGATTATCTTTTCCCTGTTCTCTGCAGAAACACGGAGCCGGCAGGCCGGCCACATAGTACCAAACAGCAATGGCGGATGTTACCGCTCGTAGCCTGCAGTATGAGTACAAGGCGGTAAGTAGCAGAAATAACATCGTTATGCATGAAACTGTAATGTAATATTCATTCATCTAACACACAGCCGAGATCGGGCTTTTAGAACTTCAGTTCAAAGTCGGAAAACCGAAGTCTGTAACCCGTACTGCTTGATCCAGACAGTCATATATATATAATACAACCATGCTCTGTTTTTAACCATAGTGTGGGTCTAGAGCAAGGAACATCTGATTAAGAGCGTTGGAATTGCAAATCGAATAGGCTTCAACACACTAAACATAACACACTCCTAGCATAGTACTACCAGTCTGTGTACATACACACACACACACACACACACACACACACACACACACACTAACAGTAGCAATTACTGTGCTTGAATAAAACAGTTCATTGTTTACTTTCTTTCAAATTGGCGCTTGGTCTTTACTGTATGTGAGAAATTCTGGAATAATAATGTAGGGTTTATTACTTTATATGCGTAATGTTAAAGGGGAAATGGTATGTAACAGCGGACACTAGCGTGTTGTGAACTGGCAACCCCTTCTATTCACATGTGGCACACTGGCCTCAAATGTGCAAACACTTGTACAGTCTGAGGAGCATACTCAGTGCTCGCTTGGCCTGGTTGTGGTAACACCTTTGGGTGGAGGAGTCACCCATCCTACATAATTCCTCACAGATCCGTTTGAAAGGGGCAAATTAAACCACAACCACCAACAACATTTATATATTTTGCTCTTTAAGTGGCTGCCGGTAGCTCTTGCATCTCCAGGGACATAAATAAGATTCATTGCATAACAGGATCCGTTCTTGGATTTGATACGAGTTTAATAACACACCTGAGCTTACCTGTTAACTGGGGCTAATCAAGCTCCTAGTAAAACCTGGAATGGGTGAAACTGTTGTGCAGTAAGTTTTATTTCCATCCTTGAGCTCTCTGCATTTGACAAGTTAGATCAATAAACTGTTAAAGAATGGACTATTCAACTAATAGTCTGTGTTTACTTAATTTTTATAACATAATAGTTAGTTAAAACACTAACCTGAAATACTAAACTGTCCTGTGAAACATAAAATGTTTAAAAAAAATAAAAAGTGATAGTTATGTCTTTTGTCAGAATTATAATCAATTATTTTTATGAACAAATATGTATATATTCACATTCTAGACATGTTACAGGGAACAATTATTTTGTCCCCACATAGATGTGTAGAGTATAAATGTGGGCTTCAGGTAAAACAAGTTTCTAGTCTTTCTCTGTGTGTGTGGTGTGTGTTCTGCAGGAAGTCTTTAGCCTTTGTCATGTAGTGGCATTTTATTTGTACATCACTTCCTATTCCTGGGACAATCACAAATGTTTTATGGGACATTTTTATGCAAAAGGTTTGGGAATGCAACATTTTAGATCACCCCATAACTTTTTAATTGAATAGTAATGAATCCCACAAAAGTAAACATATAAAGTAAACTCTGCAAAAACTTTGGTTTTATAAACAGGGACAGAGTTTCAGTGACATTTCTGATATGAACAGTAACATAAAAAGTAGTACATATGAATGTATTTCCAAAAGTCAGTGTGCCCTGGTTAGATCACATCTAATTAAAATATAGACTACAGACTATACAGGCTGTATATGCGTCAGGACTGGAATCCGGAATCACTCGTACAATATTATGCATGGTTTGCATAGACTCATACACATACCTTTTATTTGGTCCTGAGCTATTTATCCTTTAGCTTTAGAATAACTTACTACACAGGGAAAATGTGTAACATTACAGTACTGCATGTTCATTATGTCTAGTTTCACTAAATATAACTGGTTTAGATTGTGCAGCTTTGATTTCTACAGCAAATACAGTACGCCATCCTTTATCCTCCGTACCAGAATGTTGGTCATAAATTCACTTACAAACTTTTGGATAAGAAATTTACAGAGTTGTGGTAACTTGCTACTTAAGTAACAGGTTACTGCAATAATATTACTTTTGACAATAATGAAGTATCACAATGAGTTAGTTTTGTAATGGGAGTAATAATATTACTGTTACTTTCCACAAAAAAGAAACTAGTTCATCTCGTTACTAGTTCCTCTCTGCTGTACACCTACATTAGTGGTCTTTATTTTTTAACCCTGATGCGCCAGACTGCTTTAATGTCCGTGCCTCACCGCCGGTGGCGCCATCTCTCTTCTGGGATGTCTCATGGCAATAAGCAGCCGTGGGGCAATCAAATAAGTCTTTCTGAGCCATTTATTTGAATAAGGGTAGGCACTAGGAACAAAAAAATGGTATCCCTACAGGCCAAACTTGATGATACGCACTACCACCTCATATTTTGAAGTTTAATACTAGGACAAGATGGAGAGCGTGCATTTGACTCACGCACTCACGTTGTAGGTTTGCTTGCCTCTCTTGCTTGCAGAGGTGGTCACATTTATTGCATCACCCGTCATTTTTACATTTACTTTTTGTTGTTGATTTGTTATTCGTGGTTTTATTGAATTCTAACATTTGTTGATTTTCTCTTCATACTGAAATTATTGGAAGTCAGGAAATATACAGTACATTGTTTATGCCAAAAATGAAATGTATTTATACAACAAACATTTTAAAACCTGTTTGACACAGTTAATAAGTGAATTACCAGACGTATAGTTAAAAAGTAAACAATAGTCACAAGAAGAGACAAAAGAAAGAAATATAACCTAATACAATGAGTAATATAACACGCTACTTTTTATTAAATAAGTAAAAGCATGATGTTGCCTTTTATAAAACCACACACAAAACAGTACTTGTCATTTCCTCCTTTCTTTATAAAGATTAATTTAAAAAGCATACCTCTTTGTCCTTGTTAATAGTTTGTGTAGTTTCCAGTGTTTTTCCAGAAATCGCAAAAACACTGACAAGGATAACACCCAATGTTTTATTTCACAACAAAATATTGGAGATGAGAAATTTCAGCATGAATAAAATGATCAACTTTAAATATTTAGGGCATATGAATGTAGCTAAACGAAATGCTCTGATGTCAGGCATGTAGAGGCCAGTTTGGGTTGATGCTCTTTTCTTCCCTAGAACTCCAATCTTGTCCTGCAAGCAGACCGTTCTCTGATCGACCGCACCCGGCGAGATGAGCCCACTGGAGAGGTGCTGTCCCTGGTGGGGAAGCTCGAGGGGACGAAGATGGGAGACAAATCCCAGAGAACCAAACCACAGCTGCTGGAGGAGAGGCGGGCAAAGTAAGAGGGACGCCATATTGAAATGTGTGCAGGCTTCAGTTTAGACTTCAGTTTAGAATTCAGTTTAGACTGCTCAATGCTAAGCCATCCCTCAAAAGTGCAATGGAGTTTATCACAGTATATTATATAGCTGGAATGAACATGGGTTTTTCATATTAGAAAATTCTTTCAAAGTACAATCGTATTATAATTCCAGCTGTGTCTGCAGGGTAAGAGAGTAGCACTCTTGTGTGCAGTAGCATGTTTAATTCTTTCCGACGTCTTTTATGCATTGCGTGATATATTTGATACAAGTATTTATTAATCAGTTAAATGAACACACGTGTTATTTTGGGCACTGAATCCATTCCAAGCAGTCTTTGGTTGAACGTTCCAATATTTATTCTAGCACTATTATGTGTGAGTAAATGGGAAGTCCGTTTTCACAAAAGTTGCAGTACTATTTCTATACAAGACTTCTTTTGATCTGTTTTGTACATAATGAATTTGGATAAGTGTTGTATTGTTTCCCATTCAATTCCTCACTGTGTGAACCTGTGTGTTGTGCAGGAGGAGAAAGAGAGACGAGGACAGGTATGACATCAATAAAATGAAGGGGTTCACACTGCTGTCGGAGGGCATTGATGAGATGGTCGGGATAGTCTACAAGCCAAAGACAAAGGAGACCAGAGAAACGTGATGAGGTCCTGCTCAGCTTCATTCAGGCTGCTCTAGGAGACCAGGTGAGTTTTCATTCCCGCTACAAAAAACTACTCTTAGCACTTGTTTGGAATTTAATATATATATAACATTGAATAAAACAGTGACCTCTTTGAGTCTGCTACTATTTAAAATCCATTTTGATATAAATACACTCTTACGTTACAGTGCTCTGACAGCTAATAAAACGGTTTACATGAGATTCATGAACTGCAAACCTCAAAATTAATCTGAAAAACAATCCTTCACAAAATAGGCTTTTAAAGTTTTGTGAATAGGACCCTATTTCACAAACTTTGCAACCCCAGGACATTCATTCAATTTTCAGAACGTTAACCATGGATGCCAGCTGAATAAAAAGCTGTGCAAATGCAAAGAAATATAATGTAACGGAATTGGATTGTGATTCTGTGAGCGGTATGGTTTCCACCCTGGCAGCCCCGTGACATCCTGTGTGGAGCCGCAGATGAGGTCCTGGCAGTGCTGAAAATGAGAAGATGCGCGACAAGGAGAGGCGCAAGGAGGTGGAGCAGCTGCTGGGCCCCACAGACGACACACGCTACCACGTGCTGGTCAACCTGGGCAAGAAGATCAGCGACTACGGAGGGGACAAGGAGCTGCAGAACATGGGTGCGCTGAGCGAAGCCCTTTGTCTGATTGCACCTTGATGTGGAGTGACCCACAGAAAGAGGACATGCTATTTAATAGTTATTTTAAGATGAATGCGCTTATTGCTGTAAAACTTCTTGTCTTAGCCAGACTTGAGAGTTACATTAAACCTAAAAGCTCTAAATTCGCCAGTGTAATTAGACCTTTTAAAGTAACTTTTATCATGATTACATGTTTAACCATGGCTTGCAGGAGATGCATATCCCCAGCAACAGGGATAAAGCTGAGACGTCTATCTAAATAAGTCTCACACTTTAGAGAGGTGATTATCCAATGTGATGACATTTTGTTAGGGTAGTCTTTAGCACCTGTTAATAAGAGAATCAGAATATAATGAGGCTGTCGTTACCTAACTACGAATGCCACACTTCCATTAGAGAGTATTAGTCTTGTGTAAAGAGGAACCTGTCCATCCATACGGCCATCTGTACTGCATGTCACACGTGACATTTTTACATGGTGGTACAAGAGGTGGATGTGATCTGCTTTTTCATTCTACTGCTAGCTCTGATTTAGTCTTGCTACAGCAGTGCTGTTGGATGTATATTACTAACTGTTTTGATGTGTTGCAGATGACAACATTGATGAAACCTATGGAGTTAACGTACAGTTTGAATCTGATGAAGAGGTGAGTTTATTTTCTAGGTTCTGTATAACCTAATTTGACAGTGCTATGAACTTCTGGCTTTAATGTTATATTCTGCATAAGTGGTATCTCCTAGTAGGTACCCTTAAGCCTGACTGACTTTATTGGGATGGCCCAGAGTGCTGCCCTTGTGTATCTCTAATGTTTGTGTGTTTTCTCTCAGGTGGTGGATGAGGATGCGCACGGAGAGGTGCGGGACGAGGCCTCCGATGAAGACACAGAGGGAGAGGAAGCAGACGAGCTGTACCCTCACTGCCAATGTAAGTAGTGCTTTTTGATTTTATTCCTTATCCTCTTCACACTTATTTTCAGCTGTTATTACTCTAGCCTGTAACGCCCTCTATTCCCTGTAATTGAATGTGTTATTTTTGTCTGTTTGAAGTTGGGTGCAGCCGGAGATGTGATGAGCGCAAAGAAGAAGGACCTCCACCCCAGAGATATCGATGCCTTCTGGCTTCAAAGGCAGCTCAGCCGTTTCTATGATGACGCCATTGTGTCTCAGAAGAGGGCAGATGAAGTGCTGGAGATTTTAAAGGTAAGAACGTTTAGGCTGAAATACAAAGGCGCAGTTGTGTTCGTGTGTTTTGAACGGGTGCAGTTTCTGATCAGCCAAACCTCTCTGCCAGCTATTGCTGCAGAGCCTCAACATAACAAACATCCATCATAGAGTTTTACTTTAAAATGAAACTGCAATAAAAGGATGGATGGTAGAAGGAAGTAGCTAAGGTAATCATTATAAAAACGCGCAATGTTTATAATTAAGGCCCTGTGAAAATCGCGGAAATTTTATTTAAAATTCACGGCATTGTCACGGGTAAAGTCGTATTTCACGGATTGTGCACAGAAATATAAAATAAATTACGTGTACAGATTTTTTATTTTTTAAAAACAGCAAATATACAGATAAATGCACTGATATCAAAGTTACTCAAGCACTTTACAATAGCTTGTGAAACGGTGTTGTAATTTTGGACTATGGAAGGGTTAGGGTTAGCGGTTTTGTTTCTATGCAAGTACAGCATGCCTGTCAACAGACGTGTTTCGGTAGTGATCTACAGTAACGTTGCAGGACAGAACAAGAGCTTACCTCCATCGCTATGTAAAACTCCTGCTGGGTACTGCTTTGTGGTCTGCTGCAGACACATTTTTAGCCTCCATCCATTTTCTTGTTTATAGTGTGTATTATTTTAATTTACTGCTTAGATTGCATATAGTGATAATCACTGCACAGCACTGTGTGCATGGCGAATATTACACGCATGCACAGACCTGTACAGTTTCGTTAATGTGATTTTTTTTTTTTTTGTATGAAATACAAATAATTATGAAATTGTTTTTATTTCTTAAGAATATTGTAAGAATCACGGTATTGGGCTAATTTCACAATTTCCGCTCATACAGTAATACGTTGTGTATCTTCAGCAATCCAAAATGGCTACAGGAAAGCGAGTTGTGCTTATAATAGAAAAAAAAAAAAATTCTAAACCTATGCATTTTGCTACTGTGTAAATTAGACACTAATCTAAGTGTATACAGCACTGTGACAGGGAGGATCTTGCGGGATGTGTGCCTTTGTGAAAGCAGCTGGGACAGGAGACGTGTTTCTAGGCAACCAATTGAGCAGGAAGGCTTGCCCGGTGCTGAGCTGATCGGAAGGTCCTGATTGGCTGGGGGGCGTGTCCGGGGAGCTTGTGCGCAACTCGAGGCGATTGCACTCATAACGACACAGACGTGCCCTGAGCAAAATCGAGGAGAGCGTCCGCTCCAAAGGAAAATGACAACAAGGGACCTAGAGGCTCCCTAAGAAAAGCTGAATCTCAAAACAATAGTAATTGTTACAGCTGTGTATAATGGTATTTAAAACAGGATTCATTTATCTGTCTTTTACATGTCCGCCCTTCCCTGTCCCACCGCAGTCGGATACGCTGACTGACTCCTGTATTTTAAGGCAGCAACTTGAAAAAGCACAAGTTTTGTTTATTAAAGCTATAGCGAGATTGTAGAGGAATTTTGCTGCTTGTTTGTTAGTCTTTTAATTTTTTCCCCAGACTGCCAGTGATGACAGAGAGTGTGAGAATCAGCTTGTCCTCCTTCTGGGCTTCAACACCTTTGACTTCATCAAGATCCTCCGCAGCACAGGAGGATGAGTAAGGCTTTAATATTACTGTACACAGTGTGGGTAGGGAAAGGCATCATGAAGTCTTACTCCAGGTGACTCTAACCCCTTTCCCAATAGAGATTGTAAGTGATCTGGAGTTGGGTCGCTTTTGAAATTGATTCCAGCTCTTCAGACCCCAGACTGAGACCAAGAACCCTTCCTGTCTCCTCTTCTCAAATGCACTCCTGGATCTGTCTCCAGTTCAGTTATCTTTCCCAGAAGACATTTGATCTGAGCTCCGCTCATATTGTTCAGGCAAACAAATAATTGAATCTGAAAAGTTGTCCTCCTTATCAAGCACATAGGCTCAGTGCACTCACACCATTTGCTGTACCCTACAGTAATGCCAAGTATCACACTGTACTAAACTGAATGAATGAATGGTGTTTCAAGCTACGTGAAAGCTGAGACTGTAACTGTTTAAAATGTATTCTGTAAATGAATTGCCGTGTTTTAGGTGTCGTTTCTCTTAATTCATTTTCTGCCATGTGTTTCTTCAGTCCAGTACTGTACCATGCTGGCCAGTGCCCAGAGCGAGGCTGAGAAGGAGAGAATCATGAGTAAAATGGAGTCAGACCCGGAGCTTTCCAAGGTCCTGTACCAACTGCAGGAGACTGAGAAAGAAGACATCATTCGGGTGAGAGTTAGATTCATCCTATACGTGGAGCAGTGACTTAGCACTGCCTATTCTGCCTATCCTTGCGACCTCTATACAGTACACAATACAATACAGATTGTATTATATAGGCATCTGGAGTTGCCAGCAAATAGAAAGTTAATGAAACCTGGCTCCCTCACTGGGGATGCTTATCCCCTGGCCACTAGGTGTACTGGAGGTGTCTGGAATCCAGTGCTGATGAAACTTGGATTCGCATTTTCATGAAACTGATGGCTCTGATTTTGTCTTTTTAGAATTGGTGGAGGTGGTGTGTGTTACTAACTTGTTCATAAAATATTTGTTAGTTGTTGAATTTGTTGTGTGGGTGTTAGATTTGTTTTCCCCAGGACGAGGGCATTCAAATCTGAAGAGGTGCTACGATAAATTAAATGAATCTGTAGAGGTGCTATCCTAAGTGAAATGAATTCACTGGATATGATTACTTCTGTCCTGACTCCAGTTGCCTTTTCCCTACAGGAGGAGAGATCCCGGAGAGAGAGGGTTCGGAAGTCCCGCATGGATAACGACCTGGAGGCCGTGGACATGGACCAGCAGGGAGAGGTGAGGAGTAACACAGGCACTGTTCGCCTCAAGCAGGTGTCTGTGGATTTTAAATATTCATCTGAATTGCAGATCCTTGCTAAATGCACAGTAGTTTCAAGCAACTTCCTTATGAAAATGCATAAATCTGTTCCTCAATTGCATATTACAATTAACCCCTTCACATTTTTACTTTTGTTTTGTAAGATCATAAAATATCAACAACAAAAAAGAAGCTTACTGTTAAATATATTCTACCTTTTTAGGATATCTAAGTGTAATTATTGAACTGATAGTTCTTATACCCAACATGACCAACCTCACCACATGAGGAAATAGTAAACAACAGCAATGAAAATGTCACCATTCATTATATATATATATATATATATATATATATATATATATATATATATATATATATATATATATATATATATATATATAACAAATAGCATCACCTCTACTTCTTAATCATTCAGCAAATGCATTTACATCATTATTATAATTAGGACTTCTAGTTTTCGTTTTTATTAATTTCATTTTTCAGTGCTTTATTTTTAGCTATTTTCGAAGTTTCTATGTAGGTACCCGAAGCGTGTTTTTTCAGGCGTTAAGCTTTTATATAGTGTATGAAATTGTTTTTGTTTACTTTCTAAAATGCTTGGACGATGTTTTCTCTTACAATATGTTTAGACAGGTACTTGCACATTTAAGTTGTCCCTTCTTTCCTTTGCTGTCTTCCACAACTAAATCCCTACGGTCACGGGCACATTCTTCTGGGGTTTTTGTGTGTCTGGGCATTTTTTTACATTTCAACACAATTTGTAATTCTGCTTTAAATCCTCCCTGTCTAACTGTAATACAGCTTTAATTCTGCGAACAAGCCTCCATTTCTAATTGTAATCTCGTTTTAAGTCTTGCAAGCTGAGTCTCAAATAAATGTAGAAATTTGAGAACGAATCAATGATAGATACAAGAAGGAGGGACATTGCTCAGCTGCACTGCTCAGCTGTCTCATTAAGCTGACCCACATAGCTACACGTAACTGCTGCGTGTACACAACCAACCAATTCACAGATACTCACAGTACTGCATTTAATGCAAGACATACTGCATTTTAAAGGAAATACAGGGCGCCTAATCAAGTGTTTTTACATCCATTTCCAGATTTCACTGACTTTTCAAATTTGCGATTTCTGTGACCTTGTGTACTAAGTACTTGTGTGTTATCTTTGTTCTATACATTATTAAAGGTACAGTAATAGTTATTAATACCTGTTTGATTATCCATACAAATCCATTATGCAAACACCTTGTTTAAAAGATTAGTCTGTGCATTGCCAGAGGCTCTCTTGGCAGCCATTTCTGTGTTTTTTTGTAACCTAGATAATCTTTTTTTCCAGCGAGCCAAACAGAAGTGAAAGGGGTGGGACATAAAACACGTTTTAAAATGTTTGTGTGTAGGTGCTAGACTTCCACAATTCAGTTTTCACAAACTTGCGTGGCTCTCTAAAAAAATACCTGGAGTGCCTTTCTAGCAACAGAGCGAACATAGGAAAAATAAATAAAAACTATTGTCCAATGGGCAAAGCATAACGGCAGAACTTGTTGTCCCGATAGTCGGGCGATACAATTGCACACCCGAGTAGCTTTTATTTATTATTTATTTATTTATTTTTATAAAGGGAAAGGGATGAAGTCTATATGAGTAACCATTTCCTGTGTTTCTTGGCTATCGCCAATTACATTTTTTGTATCGGGGTGTTTTATCGGTTTTTATCAGATATTTTTATAATTCAGCTCTAGATGTAGAAAGAAATACATACACTACCGTTCAAAAGTTTGGGGTCACTTAGAAATTTCCTTGTTTTCGAAAGAAAAGCAAATTTTTGTCCATTAAAATAACATCAAATTGATCAGAAATACAGTGTAGACATTGTTAATGTTGTAAATGACTATTGTAGCTGGAAGCGGCTGATTTGTAATGGAATATCTACATAGGCGTACAGAGGCCCATTATCAGCAACCATCAGTCCTGTGTTCCAATGGCACGTTGTGTTTGCTAATCCAAGTTTATCATTTTAAAAGGCTAATTGATCATTAGAAAACCCTTTTGCAATTATGTTAGCACAGCTGAAAACTGTTGTGCTGATTAAAGAAGCAATAAAACTGGCCTTCTTTAGACTAGTTGAGTATCTGGAGCATCAGCAATTGTGGGTTCGATTACAGGCTCAAAATGGCCAGAAACAAAGAACTTTCTTCTGAAACTCGTCAGTCTATTCTTGTTCTGAGAAATGAAGGCTATTCCATGCAGAAATTGCCAAGAAACTGAAGATCTCGTACAACGCTGTGTACTACTCCCTTCACAGAACAGCGCAAAGTGGCTCTAACCAGAATAGAAAGAGGAGTGGGAGGCCCCGTGCACAACTGAGCAAGAGGACAAATACATTAGAGTGTCTAGTTTGAGAAACAGGCGCCTCACAGGTCCTCAACTGGCAGCTTCATTAAATAGTACCCGCAAAACACCAGTCTCAACGTCAACAGTGAAGAGGCGACTCCGGGATGCTGGCCTTCTAGGCAGAGTTGCAAAGAAAGCCATATCTCAGACTGGCCAATAAAAGAAAAGATTAAGATGGGCAAAAGAACACAGACACTGGACAGAGGAAGATTGGAAAAAAGTGTTATGGACAGACGAATCTAAGTTTGAGGTGTTCGGATCACAAAGAAGAACATTCGTGAGACGCAGACCAAATGAAAAGATGCTGGAGGAGGGCTTGGCGCCATCTGTCAAGCATGGTGGAGGCAATGTGATGGTCTGGGGGTGCTTTGGTGGTGGTAAAGTGGGAGATTTGTACAGGGTAAAAGGGATCTTGAAGAAGGAAGGCTATCACTCCATTTTGCAACGCCATGCCATACCCTGTGGACGGCGCTTGATTGGAGCCAATTTCCTCCTACAACAGGACAATGACCCAAAGCACAGCTCCAAACTATGCAAGAACTATTTAGGGAAGAAGCAGTCAGCTGGTATTCTGTCTATAATGGAGTGGCCAGCACAGTCACCGGATCTCAACCCTATTGAGCTGTTGTGGGAGCAGCTTGACCGTATGGTGCGTAAGAAGTGCCCATCAAGCCAATCCAACTTGTGGGAGGTGCTTCAGGAAGCATGGGGTGAAATCTTTTCAGATTACCTCAACAAATTGACAACTAGAATGCCAAAGGTCTGCAAGGCTGTAATTGCTGCAAATGGAGGATTCTTTAACGAAAGCAAAGTTTGAAGGACACAATTATTATTTCAATTAAAATCATTATTTCTAACTTTGTCAATGACTATTTCCTATGCATTTTGCTATATTTCCTATTCAAACTCATTTCATGTATGTTTTCATGGAAAACAAGAAAATTTCTAAGTGACCCCAAACTTTTGAACGGTAGTGTATAAAACAATGTAATTCCTGCTTTCTGCATTTGGTTATTACGTTATGTGTCCGTCTACAATACAGATTTAGAAAAACAAATAAAAATATGAATCATTCATAGCCTCTCCTCCTGCTTACATTACATTCTATGTGTGTCACTATCGCACTAACTTAATGAAAAAAAACACAGTACAAAACAAAGTCTTATTTTCACAGATTATATAAAATAAGCGGAAAGAATGAATATGTTCAGAGATTGGTGTACCTGCATATACTACCGACTGGTACTTGTGTTAAATGCATTGCATGTCTTTGTGTTTGTCTGTTTCCCGGCAGTCTCTGGCACCCGGCAGGTGCTTGACCTGGAAGACCTGGCCTTCTCACAGGGGAGCCACTTCATGGCAAACAAGCTGCCAGCTCCCCGACGGCTCCTTCAGGAAGCAGCGCAAAGGCTACGAGGAGGTGCGTGCCCGCCCTCAAACCCAAACCCTTCACAGAGGGACGAGGTACGAGCAGCAAGCAAACACGGGAAGGCTGAGTCGCCACACCTCTCATTAGAAACAAAATGTATTGACCTGCCCATTTAAGTGCATGAATTACACAATATATAAACAGAAACATTGAATCTCCATATACGTAACACTTTGCACTGTATCTACTTTGTATACAATTCAACTTTATAACAAACCTGCTTCTGTTTGGGTTTGCTTGTTTTTTAGGTACTGCTTCCTATTGAGAAGCTCCCCAAGTATGCCCAGGCAGGGTTCGAAGGGTTTAAGACTCTGAACCGCATCCAGAGCAAGCTGTTCAAAGCAGCCATGGACACTGGCGAGAACCTGCTGGTCTGTGCCCCAACGGTAAGCATCCGCCTACTGGTGGAATACAAAAACACAATCGCAGAAACTGCAAACTGCAAAGCTTGAAGCTTTCCAGGACCCCTGAAGTGTCTGCAGGAAACACATTGCTTTACCTTTGCTGCCTTCCATGTTGTTCATATCACAGCAATATATTTTTCAACGTAATCCAGATTGTTTTGGTATTTTTATACTCACGTCATGGGTAAATTTATTATTATTTATTTATGTTTTTTAACTTTTACTCTGGAACTTTTGCCAGGGGGATCATTTTCTCCTGAACATCGCAGTGTATCCAGATCATGCTCCCACGTGCAACAATGCCGTGCTCTGATTGAAATGAGTGCTGTATTGTGGGAACAGAAAACCAGCATTGTTGCAGAAGGGAGCGTGATCTACATACACTTCCATCTTTTATATAACAAATTCTCTTTCATCTGGCTTAACGCTCCCTAGTAGGTGTTGAAATGTATTCCTCAGTTGTTGTTACAAATAATGCTGCGATACTGACAACACGGGACCCAGCAAAGGTAATGTAATGCGTTTCTTGCAAAGCGCTTCAAGGTGCTCTTGAACAGTGTGCAGTGATTTCTGTGCTTAAGTCCTTGCTCATGTTTAAAGCGCACCCTATGAAAGCCCCTCTCACACAAGACTCTATGTGCTGACCCGTAGGGAGCTGGTAAGACCAACGTTGCCCTGATGTGCATGCTGAGGGAGATCGGCAAACACATCAACCTGGACGGCACCATCAACGTGGGCGAGTTCAAAATCATCTATGTCAGCCCCCATGAGGTCCCTGGTACAGGAAATGGTGGGGAGCTTTGGGAAGGTAAGTCTGTCTGTTACCTTTTAAAAGCAGTAAGTTATCCCTCGTTAACACTTCATGCGCAGCACAGAAACCAGGACCAGAAGACAGTTTGAAATGAAGTGGAGAAAGACAGGGCAGAGGGTGGGACACAGTTCTTTAAACAGATGGTAAGGGTATGGAGTGGGTTGATGCTAGGGTTGGCGATATAGCGGTATTGTTATCTGTGCTTTTCAATGATGATAAAAATATAGTTGCAAATAAAATGGAGCGATTTTAAAATTTTTGGTCCACCCTTATCTTGTGCGTAACGTGAACTGAAAGTATTAAGCGTTGGACTGATCCATTTGACCGAAAGGGAAAATTGTAATGTCGGACCTGGTCCAACATAGGACCGAAAGGGTTAAATTGTTCGATGCACCCGATGTATAGATTCCAGTGTTTAGAACACAGGCTTCAGCTTGCTAACGGGAAGTCATTTACCTTATTTTCTTAATGTGAATTATCCGTCTTTGTGTTATGTAGAGTATTTCACTAGTGTTACTATTCCATTGTAGTAAAGCAGCCTACAGACCAAGTGCCTTGAACTTGCCCTAGAGTGTTACACTAGCTATATAAAAAACGACAATTAAAAAGTGAGTGAATTATTAATACTTTTATTTATTTTTTCCCCAATTTGGAATGTCCAATTTTATGTTTGTTCTCCTCAGCATGGCGGGTCCCCACACAGCACAGATATTCTGAGGCGTGTGAGCATCCTCGATCTCACAAGCCTAAAGCTATAATTGCTTTTATGCTGAGCAATCGAGAGCACAGGTGGGCGGGCTGCCGATCTCGGAGAATAGAGATCAGCCCTGCTTTTTATCCACTCTGAATGTGCTCCAGTAGGGTTCCCTGTTGCGCGATGAGGGAAGAGTCCCTACGGTTTCCCACCCCACCCGGGAGCATCAGAGCCAATGTGACACCCCCTCGGAGTCCCCAGCAAAGTTCAGCCTCTTTGCACAGCCGGACATAAACATGCTTTTAGTAGAATATTAAACTATTTACTTGCCCACCGTTTCTCTTGTTGTATGTTAATAAGCATTACTTAGTATATACATACAATCCAAGTAACTTACTATGCTAAAATATGTATGTGTCGGCCATGGCCTTAATAGTATCGTAAAAACCTTAGAAAGGAAAGCTTGTTCTGTTTTGCAAATGATTTAAACGTACAGAATTAGAAGCATTTTGGGCCTGTAGTATTATATGAAAACAGCTTTTAAAAGTGTTTTAACATACAATTGCGATATATATCGTATATTGTCTTGAACATCTAAAATATCATGTCTATTTTTGAGGTATATCGCCCACCTAGCTGATGCCGAGTCACTGGGATCCTTTAAGAAAGAACTAAACTGGGATCAATCCGCTGTTAAGATCTGGACAAGCACTGATGGGCCTCCTCTTGTTTGTAAATGTTCTTATGCCACCTCCTGTGTGTATTAAAGGTTATTGAATAGAAGGCGTTAATACCGACTCTTTCAATCTATTTCAACTAATGCGGTTTGCTTGTGATTCAGCTTGGCGAGTTACGGGATCACAGTGTCGGAGTTGACTGGGGATCACCAGCTGTGCAAGGAGGAGATCAACGCCACTCAGATCATTGTGTGCACCCCGAGAAATGGGACATCATCACCAGGAAGGGAGGGCGCACCTACACCCAGCTAGTGCGCCTCATCATTATCGTGAGTCCAAATGCCTCCGTTCCTCTTAACATGTTTCTCCTCTTTGGATGTGTACGATTAAACTTACAGCCCACAGAAAAACTGCAAGACCAGCACACATTTTAAAACTCACCATCCTGGTTTACTGCTCCACACATACAGAAATGTGCAGCTTTGATCATTTTTATACTTGTTAAATTATTGTTTGTTCTGCATTGAACTGTAACCTGAGTCATAGGTGTATTGAAGTTGATGAACCCTATGCAATTGTAAACATGAAGTACAAGATGTAGGAACAATTTTTTTTTTTGGTGATACCTTATAATATAATCAGATACAATATGTATAAAAATAGTTATACAGGTATACAATTTAACATTATGGCTTATCCTGTTAATGTATATATATATTGCCAAAAAGCCCTTGTTGATGTATCTTCTGTTTTGGGAAAAAAAACAAAAACATTTCAAATCACTGAATGAGGGAGACTGACTCTGCACAGTGAGGTTTATCTGCTGTACCCTTTCCCAGGATGAAATCCACCTTCTTCCACGATGACCGTGGGCGGTGCTGGAGTCTCTGGTGGCTCGAACCATCCGCAACATCGAGATGAGCCAGGAGGACGTGCGGCTGGTCGGCCTGAGTGCCACGCTGCCCAACTACGAGGGCGTGGCCACCTTCCTCAGAGTGGACCCGCCAAGGGGCTCTTCTACTTCGACAACAGGTAGCGTACCGCCTTCACATGTAGAACCTGCTTTTTGTTTGGGCGTTTACAATTAAATAGGAGGTACAATCTCTGTCCTGGGCGGCCATTCCACTCCAGGTTTGACAGATAAAGGATATAATGAACTGCTTCGCAGTCTGGATGGGGGTTTAAATGACTCTGTTAAACAATTTATAACAGGGTTGGAACAAAGATCAGGAGTGGAGGGGTAAACTTTGGCCATCCCTGATGATTAATGGATCCAGGTTTTGACAATTTTCAGAGCTAATCTGTGAATAAAAAAAATATTAAAAGGAAATTAAACAAAGTACATCAGCACTATTGAGTGTTTAATAGTTCCTGACCCTGTTAACACTGTAGGGTTTGTTTCCAGTTTCCGCCCAGTACCCTGGAGCAGACATACGTCGGCATTACCGAGAAGAAAGCCATCAAAAGATTCCAGATCATGAGCGAGATTGTCTATGAGAAAATCATGGACCATGCTGGCAAAAACCAGGTAGGACTGACCAGAAGGCGTACTATTCAGCCGTGTAAAGACATATAAAGTATGTTCCATGTTGGTATTTATTTTTCTATCCTCATGATGCCCTATTCATTTATTTGTGTAGAGACACACATCTAGACACACACCTACAAGCACTGGTAGAACCTGAAGGATTATTATAGGGTAATCAACTACAGAAGTGAGAGAAGTAAGAATGAGAGCTAATGCCCTTGTCCTTGTTTGCAGGTGCTGGTGTTTGTCCACTCTCGGAAGGAGACTGGGAAGACAGCTCGGCGATCAGGGACATGTGTCTGGAGAAGGACACCCTGGGTCTTTTCCTCCGAGAGGGCTCTGCCTCCACTGAGGTCCTGAGGACTGAGGCTGAGCAGTGCAAGGTGAGGGTTCTCAAACCCACTTTCATCTTATGAAGGTTCCTTGACTGTACTGAAAGCTTGTGTTTTATATGTTAGTCTAATAAATGTATTCATCAGTGGATATGTGATGAAGAAAAATGGTCTACTTGGCAGTGATAGTTTTTAAGTCCTATTAAGAGGTTTTATTTACTTGTATAAAAGTGGAATATACATATCCTACCCCAGATCAATTTAAGGTCATGTGATTTTTTTGGTTTCCAAATTAATATTTGTAGGTTTCTGCACTTTGACATACTGTACTGTCTTCATATTTTGTACAGAGCTGTATTCTGTGATTCTCCTTTTTTTGTTCCATTATGGGTGTTGTCCAGTAAACATGACATTGTGGAATACACCTTACAAAACAATGTAAAATGTAACATTTGTTTCTACTGGGTAGAGAAAACAATCAAATAAAATGACACTTGTGCTTTTCCACTGAGCTCGTATGTCCCATTTATTACCAGAACCTGGAGCTGAAGGATCTCCTGCCCTACGGCTTTGCTATTCATCACGCTGGCATGACAAGAGTGGACAGGACGCTTGTTGAGGATCTGTTTGCTGACAGACACATTCAGGTAGAGTCACAGCTCTCCACAGAACATCATTGTATCTGTTTAAATCCAGGGTACATTCTTCCGAGTACTGAGAGTGTATCCATTTTATTTAAAGTTCAAAGGCAGACTATGCTAACGTGCCTTCCTGCTGTAGGTGCTGGTGTCAACTGCCACTCTGGCTTGGGGTGTCAACTTGCCAGCGACACCGTCATTATCAAAGGGACACAAGTCTACAGCCCTGAGAAAGGGCGCTGGACTGAGCTTGGGGCTTTGGACATTCTGCAGGTAACTCTTTCAGTGCATTGTTTAAACCTGCCACATCAGGTTTTCTGTTCAGAATTTAGATTATTAATTGAGGTGAAATATGAGCTGTGTTTGTAGTTTGTAAGTTGAGGGCAGGTGATTTTGTTTCGTTTTAAGTTTCATGAGGAATCCTCCTGATTTTGTGTGTTTGTTTTTCAGATGCTGGGCAGAGCTGGTCGGCCCCAGTATGATCTGAAGGGAGAAGGTATCTTGATCACCTCCCATGGTGAGCTGCAGTACTACCTCTCCCTGCTCAACCAGCAGCTTCCCATTGAGAGCCAGATGGTGTCAAACTCCCAGACATGCTCAGCGAGAGGTGGTCCTCGGAAATGTGCAGAGCGCAAAGGTAAGCCGTGTCCTGTGTTTTAACCCGGCAACTCGATGATAAAATATGTTGGTTTGTAATAACAAGAGATCCTGTTCATATACATTGATGTTGACCTATGTCATAAAATGTTTTATATTTTCACAGAAGAATCTTTGACACCGCACACCGTGCACACCGATGATTAGGTGTAAATAGTATGTTAATGTCTGATTTAGATTAGGTGGATACCAGTAATTCATCCAGTCATAGAGCAAGCAGCAAAGAGCATATGAAACAAAACCGTCACTGCCACTGCCACTGTCAGCGGGAATAAGTTTTACCCTAAAGTCTCCTCATTAAATGCAACAGTAGTCTTAGTCTACACAGAACATCTTGAAGTGTTCTGTTAAAGTGAATGGTATTCTACCCTGGATATTGAGCTGCAGCAAGTAAAAACTGTAAGTGCTAAATGCATTTGTGGGTCATCCTCCTCACCCTGTCTTGTCTGCGTGTGTCTCTTTGGGACGCAGTGAACTGGCTGGGCTACACCTACCTGTATATCCGCTTGCTGCGTAACCCTCCCCTCTATGGGGTCTCCCACGATGAGAAGATTGTGGACCCCCTGCTGGGCGCCGCCGCCTGGACCTCGTTCACACTGCCGCCCTCGTCCTGGACAAGAACAACCTGATCAAGTACGACAAGAGGACCGGCACCTTCCAGGTAAGCTCGCCACCTCCAGCTGCTCTGCATGCTACAGCAAGAGGAATGCTGGGAGAAATTTCAAATCGATCATACCTTTTATATTCCTGTTGAGACACAATTTCATTAAAAACATGGTAGTATTTCCAGTCACCTTTTAGATTTTACTTTTGTATTTATTTCAAACTGTACATTGAAGTCAATGTACAGTACTCCATAATGGTTTTTCCCCATGCATCTATGTACTACAAAGGCTGAAAGATTTTTGGACTACAGACTTTTTTTCACAAAATCAACATCTTTCACAACTGTGATTGAACATCAAAAGCAGTGGGCTTGCCTGTATTCTGTTGTTGCTGACTTTTCCACTATAATGAGTATTATACATGGAATGGCCCCAGTATAGTGGTTTGGTAGCCCTGAAACTGAAGTATGTGACTGTGCTGGTTTCTTTTGTGTAGGTGACAGACTTGGGCCGTATTGCCAGTCACTTCTACATCACCCATGACAGTATCCAGACCTACAACCAGCTGCTGAAGCCCACGCTGAGTGAGATCGAGCTCTTCAGAGTGTTCTCCCTCTCCTCTGAGTTCAGGAACATCACCGTGAGAGAGGTAACACGCTGTTTCATTGTGTACTTGGTAAATATTTTGTCTCCTGAAACCTATTTATGTGGACCATCTTATTCTCAGGAAGCATCGGCAGGAATCAAAACATGATTCCTGTCCCAGCTCAGAGTATCAGAGAGTTCACCCAGATACAAAGGGGTGATCCAGGGAAAGAATGCCCAACAGACCTGGACTACATTGATTCCCTTGTTTTTATTACAGGAGGAGAAACTGGAACTCCAGAAGCTGCTAGAGAGAGTCCCCATTCCTGTGAAGGAGAGCATTGAGGAGCCCAGTGCAAAGGTATGGCACAGTAGGGAGCTCATACTGTCTAATGTATTGATGCTTTGAAAGGCTGTCCGCTGTCCAGCTGTGTCCACACATGTGTTTATGGTTGTACTCTATGCATTGGGCAATACACTGATACAGTAGCTTGTTTTTTTAAAACACTTTTAAAGTAGAATTTTAAAAAACAAACAAACATTGATCTGATAGGGCAATGTAGTGTTGAATATTAGTCAATTACATCAGTTACACAAAAATAAAACTGCCGGCTGTCCTGTATCTGTGAAGGTGACCCTGGGATTGAAATGTGTTTCAGATCAACGTGCTGCTCCAGGCATACATTTCTCAGCTGAAGCTGGAAGGCTTTGCTCTCATGGCTGACATGGTTTATGTAGCAGGTGAGTAAAAAAAAAAAAAAAAAAGCAACTGCACTGAGACAGGGAGGGGTAGGGGAGTGTACAACTACTCACCATTACAGGAATGAGAAGAAACATTCCATACAGTATATATGTACAGCTACTGATATTGATATTGGTATAGGACCGTTAGGACTTAGAACCTAGTCTTGTGGCTTACAGGGATGAATACAGTTTAGTTTGCGTAATTGCTTCCCCTGTAAACTCTAATGGCTGTACTGGCCCTTCCTCTCCAGTCGGCAGGGGCTGATGAGAGCGATATTGAGATTGTGCTGAACGCGGCTGGGCCCAGCTCACCGACAAGACCGTCAACCTCTGCAAGATGATAGACAAGAGAATGTAAGTCACTTGCTGCTGCCTTCCACCCTTGTGTGGCAAAGTGAATGTTCACATCCAGCTGCTTCCATTTTGAGTGCATTGTCACTGTTCCCTGCACATGTAATCAGGCTTTTTGTTCTCCTCGTCCCTTCCCCATTGCAGGTGGCAGTCAATGTCCCGTTCGTCAGTTCAGGAAGCTTCCTGAAGAAGTCATTAAGAAGATTGAGAAGAAGAACTTCCCATTTGAGCGTCTCTATGACCTGAACCACAATGAAATAGGTAACCAATCTGTTTTTCAAACCACCTGTTACAGCAAATCCAGGCCCTAAATAAAGTATTTCCTGACTCTTCTAATAAAGCTGTTCTCATGTAAATTCCAATATTGTGTTCATGGTTTTGGACACTGGAATCTGAAGAGTTGACCTGCAGTTTAAAGAATTCTTATCTTGCTTTCAACTTGATGAGCTCACAATTATCTCTCTTACTTTCTTCAGGAGAGTTGATTCGAATGCCTAAGATGGGCAAGGCGATCCACAAATCGTCCACCAGTTCCCCAAACTGGACCTGTCTGTCCACCTGCAGCCAATCACCAGGTCCACCCTGAAAGTGGAGCTGACCATCACACCGACTTCCAGTGGGACGAAAAGGTGAGAGCCTCTTCGATTCCGCTGAATTCTGTACCTACTAAAATTACTGGCTTTTGAGTTTGAATGTATTCTAAAGTATTTCTATAAATATAGGGTAAACACAAGCGTTAAAGGGTACATAAGGACCTTTTATTTTATTGTGTTACATGTTCCCATGTGTTGCTACAACTGTTTACATAAAGTGTGTGTATTGTTTTAAAGTTTAAAGTGGTCAAAATGTAAAAAAAATAATTAAAAACAATACACACACCTTACGTAAACAGTTGTAACAATACATGGGAATATGTAACAGTAATATAAAGAGGTCCTTATGTACCCTAAGACTAGTGCCTTTGTCAGTGTAATTCATCTTAGATTTTTATGTTGACAATTGTATAACAGTTCATCCAGTTACTAGTATCTGCTCTTCAAATGTGTTAAGATGGCTTTGCTGTGGATTGTAGCGAGGCACAAGCAGGTGCAATGTGTGCTCATTTGCTGTGTGTGTCTCTGCTCCCCAGGTGCACGCCTCTTCAGAGGCATTCTGGATCCTAGTGGAGGATGTGGACAGTGAAGTGATCCTGCACCACGAATACTTCCTACTAAAGGCCAAATGCGCTCAGGACGAGCACCTGGTGACCTTCTTCGTGCGGTCTTTGAGCCCCTTCCACCCCAGTACTTCATCCGCGTGGTCTCTGACCGCTGGCTGTGTGAGTGTCCTCACGAGGGTTGCAAGTGCAAAGGGATCCTCAAATTGAATTATTACGTTCCACGTTTTGAATGGTTACATTGCATATTAATATAAATCTATTTTATTTGTATTCTATAGCCTGTGAGACCCAGCTTCCTGTATCGTTCGCCACTTGATCCTGCCAGAGAAGTACCCACCTCCCACTGAGCTGCTAGACTTGCAGCCCCTCCCCGTGTCTGCCCTGAGAAACAGTGCCTTCGAGAGCCTCTACCAGGACAAGTTCCCTTTCTTCAACCCCATACAGACACAGGGT
The DNA here is from genome assembly GCA_030684275.1 of Acipenser oxyrinchus oxyrinchus. Taxonomy (NCBI): domain Eukaryota; kingdom Metazoa; phylum Chordata; class Actinopteri; order Acipenseriformes; family Acipenseridae; genus Acipenser; species Acipenser oxyrinchus. The sequence continues at coordinate 230,292 of JAGXEW010000160.1, forward strand.
AAGCCAGGCATCCGGAAAACAAACCGCTGCTGGATCAATACATGGGATCTTGTTAGTTTGTAATGACAATCCACATCTTCCAAATGTGTGTGTGTGTCTGTCTCTATATAATTAGGGCTGTAACTCAATTTACATTTTTTGATTGGTTAATTTTAAGGGCATTGGTTGATTTACTGGTCGATTTTAATCCGTGCACATTTTTAATAAAGTTAACAATCTTATAGCGGATGTCCTGCATAGTCGTACTTAAAAATCAATAGAATCTAAATAAATAAGCCCAATGGGAATTTGGTCTTTTTTAAAAGCTTTTTTTTATTATTATTTTTATTTTAGTAATGGAACACATTTTCACTTTCGGGCCACTGTCAGTCAAATACCTGAAAACACAAGACAGCTGAGCCACGCTTCCATCGTCGTTTGTTTAATCTGCCTTTACAGCTACCTACATTGGCTTCCTGTACTTCTGCTTTTATTCATTCTGAATCTTGATCGAGGTACCTGAGAATACTGTGGCTATTGACAAGCGATTGCTTAACATGCTGTCAGTCACGAGTCACAGAGCATATTGTGACTTCAGTGAGCCGTTGCATCTCTGCAAGGTGGTTGGCAAGTTAATCTTAACTTGTTTGTCTCTCCCCAGTGTTCAATGCAGTGTACAACAGCGGCGACAATGTGTTTGTGGGTGCCCGACTGGCAGTGGGAAGACCATCTGTGCTGAGTTTGCCATCCTGAGAATGCTGCTGCAGAGCGCAGAGGCGATGTGTCTACATCACCCCATGGAGGCCCTGGCAGAGCAGGTAGCGGGGGTACCCTGGCATGGGGTTACTATCAGACAGGCATGTGGGGAATTGAAGGCTGTTGCATGGAATTGTACTTCAGTCAATTCTCATTAAGACAAACTTCAAGGGACAAGAAAAAGTCTTATCAGAAATTCTTATCATGAACCTATGCCAAATATTCCTGTCGACGGCTGTATATTGAAGATATGTAGTACATTGATATTACTGCACATACAGCATCCACTGAACTGATACTTACATGTATATTGTACATAAACCACTTAAACTGGAAAGAAGGCACACATACAGAGGTCTGTGTTGCAGCAAGATGAACTCTGGGCTGTAGTTCTGCTACAGCAGTTGGCAGCAGAACAATGATTCCATGCCTCTCCCAGTGCACCACATTTACTGTACTCCAGTATGACAACCACCGTACTTCTTATCCAATTACATTGTTATTGATTTGTACCGGTGGGGGCTATGGAAATAACTTGAACTAAAAGGAAATTAGTGCTAAGTGAATTTGTATTACAAGGTGCAATTTGTGTCATCTGAGTTTATATTAATGAGAGTTGACTGTAAAATGAGATTTGTTTTACCTCTAATTTAATACAAACATTTTTTCTGGCTTTTGTCTGTTTTGTAGTCTATGTACACAGAATAATGTTAGTTTAAAATAATCTCCTGGTTGAAACAAAAAAAGTGGAATGGATGATACAAAATGCTTGATATTTTTGTGAAAGACAGAAAAGGGGCTTGTGTTTTAATGTGTTCTGCGGACCGCCTCCCTCAGGTGTTTGCCGACTGGTATGACAAGTTCCAGGAGACCCTGAATAAGAAGGTGGTCCTGCTGACTGGAGAGACCAGCACTGACCTCAAGCTGCTAGGGAAGGGCGACATCATCATCAGCACCCCTGAGAAGTGGGACATCCTGTCCCGCCGCTGGAAGCAGCGCAAGAATGTTCAGAACGTCAGCCTGGTCCTCATCGACGAGGCGCACCTCATCGGGGGACAACGGGTGCAGCTTATATACAAAGTTAAAGAGATACTGGGGTGTGTTTAAATACAAATTACTTTCAATTCTAGGATAAAACAGATTCAGAAATAGAAATCAAATACCATAATGTGTGGATCTTTTATATGTGAATGAAGTGGTGGCAATACATATTAGGTAAGATTAGCTGGAATTATTTTGTAGACTCTATGTACTTTAACACTAGAACCGCCGCAGTTATACTCATACCTAAAACCGCCGCGGCAGTCTTGATGGTTACATTTTAAACAACATCAATATTAAAATGAAAGACACAACTATCAGATACAACTCAAAAGTTTTATTCAAGCACATCATATCAAAACACCTGCACAGCTGAAGCGCTGTATTTAAATGAACAATTAAACAAAGGGTTTATTTTGTAACTTACCACATATAAGCACTACTTAAAAAATGAAAAATATAATAAAATAAACATTTCAAAAGAAAATACTCCAGGTGGAGCTGCAGCATTCTGCTGCTCTGCAGTTTTCTGATTGAAATGTTTCTGCTAAGCGCTGTGGCTGGCTTCAATGTGAAATCTCTCCTACTGATATTTTCCCGGTGCATTCCTTGTACAAAATGAAGGAACTGATGGCTGCCAAGTCCATTAGAGATAACAACAGGCTTGTATATCAAAGTAAAATAGAATATTGTAGGTTATATTCAAAATAAAACATGTATTGTAAAGGCATCAAAATGACTGCTCTGGCGGATCTAGGTAGAGAGGATTATAACTTTTTTTTTTTTTTTTTGCGATCCTGCCTTTTAAAAGTGAAAACCGTCAAAATGACTGCCGTGGCAGTTCTAGTGTTAAATGCTGTATTAATGGGGAATATACGTATCTTCCCTCCCTATACAACTGGGTAAGCCATCTGGCATTTTTTTTACTTACTTTTCTTCTTTTCCCCAGCCTGTTTTGGAGGTGATCTGTTCCCGTATCGTTACATTTCATCACAGATTGAGCGTCCAATCAGAATCGTCGCTCTCAGCTCCTCTCTTTCCAACGCCAAGGATGTTGCCCATTGGCTGGGCTGCAGCACCACGGCAACGTTTAACTTCCACCCGAGCGTGAGGCCGGTCCCGCTGGAGCTTCACATCCAGGTATGTTGTGTGTGTTAGCCATGGGGCTGCATATACACAGGGAGCAGTGCCCTGGGGAACCTCCTTCACAACTTATTATTATTATTATTATTATTATTATTATTATTATTTATTTTCTTAGCAGGCGCCCTTATCCAGGGCGACTTACAATCGTAAGCAAATACATTTCAAGTGTTACAGTACAGGTAATAATACAATAAGAGCAAGATAAATACAATGACTAGTTCAAGCAAACTTATAAAACTTATACTCAAGACTTTAGACTTTAGTCTTGTAACAAGTGTCTGTTTTCAACAGAATTTGTTCTAGTGCATTGGCCGTATTTATCAAGGCTTCTTACTCTAGTAATGTCACCTTTTTCTTCTTCTAGTTTTGTAGCTATTGGTGATTACAGCCTCTTTACTTAGTTACTTCATTGTGCTTTAACAGTACATTCTCGTTTGCTTTGTATTTTTAAAATTGAGCTTCAGTAACCAAACAGTTTTGTTGTAGCCCAGGTCTGTTTGAACCAAGGAAAGAATGCATGGTGTACAGGTTCTCTACCTTGCCCTACCACTTTTCTCTGTCCCCAGGGTTTCAACGTGAGCCACACCCAGACACGCCTGCTGTCCATGGCTAAGCCTGTGTACCACACCATCATGAAGCACTCTTCCACCAAACCAGCCATCGTGTTCGTCCCCTCGCGCAAACAGAACTTCGCCTCACAGCCATCAACATTCTCACCTTCTGTGCCTCAGATGTCCTGCCACAGAGGTAAGCAGTAGAAAGAAAACAAGAAATCATTTATACTAAACCCAGACCTTTACCTTGTCCACTCTGCTTTGACGCATGGCTTATGTTATTTTAATCTGGGGTTTTGCGAATGTTAATGTTTAAAACCCACTGTCAAACATCAAGGCATAAAGGTCAGAAGCACTGGGAAATGTTCCATGCAATGCATTTTAAATTGAAAACCTTAACTTCGCACATACCTACATTTTGAGATGGGTGTCTAAGGGTCTCTCCAATGTAAATCTCCTGCAGGTTCCTGCGCTGCACAGAGAAGGACCTGGCTCCCTTCCTGGAGAAGCTGAGTGATGCCACCCTGAAGGAGACTCTGGCTAATGGGGTGGGCTACCTGCACGAGGGCCTGAACCCCACCGAGCGCAGGATCGTAGAGCAGCTCTTCAACTCGGGTAAGCACTAGGGCTTGTGTCCACTTCTCAAATCCTCCTGTGCATTTCCATGTGCATGTGCAATGGGATTTCTTTGAGGCATTAAATGTCATTTTTTTTTCCTACTTTCTACAAATCAGCTAAAGGAAGCTGATGAGTAATGGTTTTGTGAAAATATGGTTCTCCATGGGTGGGGCTTTGAAAAATATATAGTTTTTTAAACGTTAAAAACATTTTGAAAAGATGCTGTGTTAGGGGTAGTGTGCGTCCCCTCGATGTCGGTCTCGACAGCAGGAGGAAACCGGAAGTCTGCCATCTTGGGTGATGCACGTAGCTGCAATGGCTCTGAGCATTTTAAAATAAAAAGCTTCTACAAATGAATGCATATATATATATATAAATAGGTCTTTTACATCGGCTTTTCTTCTCTTCTTAAATGCAATTAATACCTGTTAATCAATTTGTCTATCTCAACCACAACTGAGAAACATGTTAATAGTAAAATTGGTTTAATTATGTTTTTTCTTTCTGTGAAACCACAAAATGGGCTTTTCAATCGTAAGTTTTGCTTTTTCATTTAAATGCCGAGCGACTCATCTTTATTAATTTTAATGCAGTTACTCGCCATAACGATTGTAATAGTGTGTCCAGCAAAATGCTTTATATTATTATAGCTTTAATAAAGATTAGTCGCTTAACACGTTGCAATCTCGTTTATGCGTTGTGCTTGTACTTGTAAAATGAAGGCTTGGTCTATTTAAAAGCCCATTAAATTGTTTGACAGAAAAAAAAACCTAAGTTAAATCAAATAAATTACTAAATTATGGCCTATATATAAATAAATGTATAAGAACAGTGAAGCAATATGAAAAAATAATAGCATTGGCGGTATGATAATGGTCTATTTTGTTTAGAGGGTGAGCATTAATTGCATACTGAAATGTTATGCAGTGTATAACTATCCAATGACAACGATGCCACGTGACACAGGTAGGAAGTAATAAAAAATTAAAAACTGAGTAGCTGTTATTTGCAGACACCCGCTTCTTAATATTTGATCTGCACATTTTTAAACAATTAAGCAAAATTAAAAACGTTTGACACGTTACTAACGTTTAAACGATTAAACTCCTAGACGATTTACACCCCTGATTGACTCTAATTAGTTCTTGTAGGGGTGTCTCTTGTTGATCTACGTGAAAGGCGCTATATAAATGTAATTCTGTCTGCAATCCCCTCACAGGTGCTGTGCAGGTGGTGGTTGCCTCGCGTAGCCTGTGCTGGGGGATGAACATCTCCTCTCACTTGGTCATCATCATGGACACGCAGTACTACAATGGCAAGATTCATGCGTGAGTACTCTGACTACACATACATTGATAACTATATGAGGCTTACACACAGGCATTGGGGAATTCAGTTTAAACATCATGTGGTCATGGAAGACCACTCTTCATGAGATTAGATCTTTTATAATTACATCCATAACTTGTATAACACAGACAAACAATAGTAGTACTACTTAGTAATGAAGTCATAACAAAGAATTTTACTCATTTTAATGATCCATTATTTGTTTCACTGCACCGGCCGTGTGTATTTAGACATGCATGGCTTAATCTGTAAAACATAATCTTTCAAAGGTTATATTCAGAAGCAGTCCTGCAGTGTTAAAGCTCACTGTGTGCTTTCTCAATGTGAAATACCATTGACTGGCATGCTTAAGCTTAACACTTTCGAGGGTTGTGTCTGAGTATGGCCTTAGCCATGTATGTCGAAGTACACGCGGAAAAGTCATTTAATACAAAGTTTGTATTTCTGTATTTGTCTCCTATAATATTTCTTTGAGCTTTAAGAAAGGAAAGAAATTCTAATGACAAGTCTATATATATAATATATGATATTCCACACACACACAGAGCTCCTGCCAGTTTAGCTCCATTAGCTCACCTGCTATACCTAGCTTTGGAGCCAGGTGCATGATGCTCCAGTTAACTCATTGCTGAATCTGTTCTGAAGGTAACTGGTCTAGACTGGTGGTCTTTTGAAGAGCGGTTTGCCCTGTTCTAATCCAGTCTCTCCCAGGTATGTGGATTACCCGATCTACGATGTCCTGCAGATGGTTGGGAGGGCAAACCGGCCCCTGCAGGATGATGAAGGCAGCTGTGTAATAATGTGCCAGGGATCCAAGAAGGTGAGAACATGGCCAACACAGTGGTTTTAAATTGGAGACTGTGATTGAGCTTCACCACATTCAGGTATCGTGGCTTATTGGTCATAATACTGTACTTCAAAATGGGGTATATAACACTGACACAGTTTTCACCGGTTTGAGATCCCTGGAAGATACTACGAGCAAAAAGAAAATAGATTGCACGTGGTATGTCTTCAATTATTATACTTAAATGTGTATTTTCGACTAATATTTTAATTACATTTTTACCAGTTTCAAAACGCTTGAGATGATGATACTTCTGAAATTTTTTTAAAGGGAAATAAAACAAAAATGTAAAAGTATTGTGATTTTTATTTCTGTTTACCGGAGTGTTTGCAGAAAGATTGTGCTTCACTAATTTAGTATTCAATTACAGTACTGTGCAAAAGTTTTAGGCAGGTGTGAAAAAATGCTGTAAAGTAAGAATGCTTTCAAAAATAGACATGTTAACAGAAGAAAAATCTAAATCAAATCCATATTTGGTGTGACAACCCTTTGCCTTCAAAACAGCATCAATTCTTCTAGGTACACTTGCACAAAGTCAGGGATTTTGTAGGCATATAGTCAGGTGTATGATTAAACAATTATACCAAACAGGTGCTAATGATCATCAATTCAATATGTAGGTTGAAACACAATCATTAACTGAAACAGAAACAGCTGTGTAGGAGGAATAAAACTGAGTGAGGAACAGCCAAACTCAGCTAACAAGGTGAGGTTGCTGAAGACAGTTTACTGTCAAAAGTCATACACCATGGCAAGACTGAGCACAGCAACAAGACACAAGGTAGTTATACTGCATCAGCAATGTCTCTCCCAGGCAGAAATTTCAAGCCAGACAGGGGTTTCCAGATGTGCTGTCCAAGCTCTTTTGAAGAAGCACAAAGAAACGGGCAACGTTGAGGACCGTAGACGCAGTGGTCGGCCAAGGAAACTTACTGCAGCAGATGAAAGACACATCATGCTTACTTCCCTTCGCAATCGGAAGATGTCCAGCAGTGCCATCAGCTCAGAATTGGCAGAAAACAGTGGGACCCTGATACACCCATCTACTGTCTGGAGAAGTCTGGTCAGAAGTGGCCTTCATGGAAGACTTGCGCCAAAAAGCCATACCTCCGACGTGGAAACAAGGCCAAGCGACTCAACTATGCACGAAAACACAGGAACTGGGGTGCAGAAAAATGGCAGCAGGTGCTCTGGACTGATGAGTCAAAATTTGAAATATTTGGCTGTAGCAGAAGGCAGTTTGTTCGCGAAGGGCTGAGAGCGAATGAGTGTCTGCAGGCAACAGTGAAGCATGGTGGAGGTTCCTTGCAAGTTTGGTGCTGCATTTCTGCAAATGGAGTTGGGGATTTGGTCAGAATTAATGGTCTCCTCAATGCTGAGAAGTACAGGCAGATTGCAGCACTTTTATTAACTATCAGTAAGTGCTACATAAACTTCTAATATCTTAACACTGACGTTTTTTCATGATGAAATGTTCATCTGTACCCAGTAGACCTGATTCTGAAGTGTTAAAGTAATGTAATGTTTTGCAGAGCTGTTCAGCATGTCTCTGAACGCTAAGACCAAGATCCGAGGGCTCATCGAAATCATCTCCAACGCAGCGGAGTACGAAAACATTCCCATCCGGCACCACGAGGACACCCTCCTCCGCCAGGTCAGTCTGCCCGTCTGCCCAGCTGTCTGAGCGCACGCTGGCTTTCAGAGGACAGCAAGGAAATATACTTCAATAAAACAATAATCAATTTGCACACATGAGTAATGAGTAACCAAAATTACACATCTGGGATATTTGTTGTACTATTCAAAATGTATTAATTTATTTGATCATATTTGAAAATGTTCAGATGGTGAGACAATATTCTAGCATAGATTTAAATTTGCACTCTGGGTTGGCATTTTCACAGAGTTGAGTCTGCATGCACCCAGTATGAAGTACAAAGTTGTGCTGTGAGAGTACAGGTTGTATGCATGCGCAGGTTTTATAAATCTACCACGAGAATGGTTCAGAATTTATTTGTGTTTCTCCCCAAAAAGGTCAACAACATTATAATTGATGTATTGTTGCTGAAGATGTTTAAGCCCATGTTTTTGGATGTCTTCTCCCCACAGCTGGCTCAGAAAGTCCCTCACAAGTTGAACAATCCCAAGTTCAACGACCCCCATGTGAAGACGAACCTGCTCCTGCAGGCTCACCTCTCCCGCATGCAGCTGAGTGCTGAGCTGCAGTCCGACACTGAAGAGATCCTCAGCAAGGTGGGCAAATCGTCACTCACCCAGACTAGTCATTGAGGCTCATTCGAACATAGAAACATGTGCACTAACATAAACCAGAAGTTAAATATTGGTCTGATATTGACAAATGATCTAAATACATGTGTCAAAAGTGTAGTCCACATATTGTAGCGGTTCGGTGGTTCACATTTGCCACATGTTAAATGAACCCTTTTTAATTCTGTTCCTCCTGAAGAACCTCCAAGTCCTGTGGGTCTTTAGATTTGCGTTTTTATAGCCTGTCACATACCACGGTGGCAGCAGTGAAAATACTGCCTCCCCTCACAGTGAATAACCATGTGCAACTGCTGCTTGTCATCTCTCTCCCAGGCAGTGCGCCTGATCCAGGCCTGTGTGGGCGTCCTCTCCAGTAACGGCTGGCTGAGCCCTGCCCTGGCTGCCATGGAGCTGGCCCAGATGGTGACCCAGGCCATGTGGTCCAAGGACTCCTACCTGAAGCAGCTGCCATACTTCACCTCTGAGCACGTCAAGCGCTGCACTGATAAGGTGAGTCACCGCTGTCTCTCTCTCTTTAGAGTCTCTATTTAGTGTATATATAAATATTTGGGATATCCCTACACAGAGGTGTCTATCCAGCCCTGTAGCCCTAGTGGAGGTGTGACTCATCCCTGTGCTGCTTTGTGTTTCCCAGGGAATCGAGAGCATCTTCGACATCATGGAGATGGAGGATGAGGGCGCAGTGGGCTGCTGCAGCTCTCCGATAGTCAGATAGCAGACGTGGCTCGCTTCTGTAACCGCTACCCCAACATCGAGCTCTCCTACGAGGTGGCTGAGAAGGAGAATGTTAAGAGGTGGGCACAGCTCCTTCATATATTCTATTTACCATTCCTGTGTCAACATTAGCTAATGGAGTTCAGTGAACTCAAACAAAAACTTTCCTTCAACTCAACACTGCAGACCCTTGGTATGTTACTACTTCATATGTTTTCTATTCATATTAAGTAGTAATAATCGATCTGTTTGTCATTTCAAACCCTTACATTTAATACAGGAGTTTGTGTGCAGTATCATTGGGGTATGGAATTGTTTAGCGGGATTGTGCATCTCAGCTCTATCCTCAGCAGGATCTTTATTGCTTGACTAATTAAAAGTGAGCTGAGATGCATCAGTGTGTTAATGCTGTGTTTCATTACACAGGACTGAGCTGTCCTCCATCACAGGTAGGCATTAAAAAGATCCTTCCATTTTAACTGCAATGTTACGTTGAACTCCTGTACAACCACGCGTGTGATCTACAAGGTTCTTTATTGGCTCAGCTAACCGCTGCTCGCATTGCTAGTCCTGCAGACTACAAGCCATTATACCCCGAAGTCATCCAGGACCGGATCCTTGCATGGCGAGGGCGAGGACGAGGGTGGTTCTCCGAGACAAAGCGAGATCGTTTCTCATGCCAGCCCATGCACAAGTACAGCAGGCTGAGTCAGATGTTACACACATACAGTTTCCCTCCTGCCTTTCCCTTCTAATATGTCGGGTTTAATAATAAAAATGGTGGTGCAAAAGGAAATTTTTAGGTAGCTATATTGATATCTTCAAGTATACTGTAACAATAACACCTAAAACAGTCTTTTGAGATCAGCATATACAGTGCAAGTGATTACAGCAGTATTTTATAGTCTTTCATTTGCTTGCGTGGATTTAGTGCATGAAGAAATATTTCAAGTTTTTAATGTTGTGCTTTTTTTTTTTTTTTTTTTAAACTTCAGGTGAAACTGGACTTTGTCGCCCCAGCCCTGGGTGTCCACAACTACACACTGTACTTCATGAGTGACGCCTACATGGGCTGTGACCAGGAATACAAGTTCAGTGTGGACGTGAAGGAGGCTGACAGTGAGGGAGACAGTGACTCTGACTGATCCCGACACAGCTAACACACATTGTACCCGACCCTACGAAGAGGCTGTCTGGGGCATACTGTGGGTGTGTTGGTTTCTGTAGCTTAATATAGTGGGACTACCAACCATCTTGTTATTTAGGTTCAGCCCGGTCCAATGAAATAATGTGTTTTTATAAAGGTCTGTTGTGTTCTGATGATGCACACAGAATAATCCCACAGTCCTCTAAAGTATAGGCTGTGAGAGCTGTTATGTGCACTGGAAAGCAGTGCAGAATTAAATGTTATATTTTTGTTCCCTGTCAAAATAAAAAAACTAGACTATTGGGAGGTACTCTAGGGGTGCAGTTGAATACCACTTGCTGAATACTCAAGATGGTGAAATGGGATGATTGTCAAGCTGAGTTTGCTTTCTGCTTTAACAGCTAATGAACCAGTTATCCTTTTAAGAACATTTTAGTCTCAGCTCAGGTAGAGCATTTTGGTCTTATTCTCTAATTTTGTTTTGACAGATATTGCAGAGGAAGAAATCGCTGCATTCACATTTATTATATTGGTATGTTACCAAATGAAAATATGGCAAGCATAAACAACAAAGAATGTTCTGGTCTTGCTAATTTGTGTGTTTATGATTTTAAGCTCTTAGTTTGTATCCTCAAGAGATCCGTCTCTTTAATAATACTGTAGTGTGGAGACACGACCCTCAGTATCTTTGTATTGCAAATAAGATGATGGATAGAAACTGAAATGGTTTGAAAGTGAATAATCTTGTACAGGCTTCTTTTTATGTGTAACGAGCCCCAGGCTCATTTTGTTTTATGTGCCGTCACTGCTGTCTACCCAAATAAAGGCTTAGATCACAACTGCTGTCCTGTGTCATCTCCTCATGTGTAGAAGAATATGTAAGAAATGCATTAGATCCATTGTTCTGGGGCTATGCTACACAATGACCCTTGTTGTTGCAATGCACCATTACATAGGGTGACCAGATTTTCAAAACTCAAAACTGGGACACATGGTTTAATTAGTCTTATCAATTATTTAACAATTTAAATATAGGCTATGTTAATGGTTATTTAAATAGCCATCCTCTCACTCTTAGTATTTTATTTTTAAGCAGCTAGATAATTTCAGTACACTCCCAGGTGTATAATTTGTGGCTAATTAGTTTAACTAGCCATAGTGTGTTATATATACGTATTGCTACTTTCATATTGAGTTTATTAATAATAATAATAATAATAATAATAATACATTCAATCATTAAATACATTACGTTATGGCATTTTTCTTTTGTTTTTACTCACTGTGCAACCTCTCGCTGCTCTGCCTGGTGTCTGGGCTAAATCCTGCCAGAACTGAACAGCTAAGAAATGACGTATTACACACAATTGTAGATTCATATTGAATAAATAAACCAAATGAAAACGCATGGCACACTGGGGAATAAGCACGTATGTCTGTTAATCACTTTAAAAAATAATGTTCTTGATTACCCTAGTACCTTGCTTTTTAGTTTATTTTTAACTGCAGATGCTATAAACTAAAAGTGTTTGTTATTTTGTCAAAAGGTATTTAAAGTGTGTCGTGCTACAGGAAGTGGCTGAAAAACCAGGACTTGTTAAAGTTTTTAACCAAATGTCGGGACACCAGTACCTTTGATGGAAAACCGGGACGTCTGGACACCCTACCATTACTCTGAGCTTTTACAGTGATAACATGGCTGCCGTACTTAATAAGGCACTGCCTGTTAGACGATACGCTCGAGCTCTTCACAGATTCATTAGGGATGAACATTTCACACTAATCTTGCTCGTGTGTATCACTGCCACCTGTTATGACTGCTGCTTGCTTAAGCCCCTTTCGCACTGGCATGCTCTACCCGGCTCAGAACCTACCCGGTGTCATGGGCGTCGGCTGTGTGATTTCACACTGCTTTTGATAAAGCAGGGTTGACCTGGGTGACAGATGCAAGTACACAATGCGCGTGTCAATGCCTCGAAAGCAGCTTGTTACAGACGCTTCCATCCAAGCTTCTCTGGATTGAACTGTTGTCCCAAATGTTGATTACAGCAAATGTTTCTTCATCCCTGCTGCAATCTGGCTCATGCTGTATCTCAATCAACAAAAATATAGCTAAACAGAATAAACAGAAATGTTCCCTGTGGAAGTGAAGCCTGCATGCAGGCGTGGCTGCTTGTTATTTTATCTGCTTATGAACGGCCGTCACGCATTTTGTCTCGCTCGACCCACATCTTGAGAACCTGGGTCAGGACCAAGATAGGAGTGCCAGAGTAAAAGGGGCTCTAGATACAGCATTTGTATATGCAAATATGGAAAATGTATCTGCAGAAGACAGTCCAAATACCTGAAGTTTTAATTGCATTTAATTGTGATTTCCCTTATTTGTATACACAATATAAAAAGACTTTCTACAAAAAGCATTTGCCAGTTTTTAAAGGTGTGACTACATAAATCCTTTTTTTTTTGTCAAATGATTAAAAAAAAGCATTCCCTGCTCTTAAGTATAGCGGTGACAAATGTAATCCATAAAAACTTTAAATTCATAATCTTCTCGATTATAACCCCATATTCTGATACTCCATAGCGTGTGCCAATGTCCCTGTCAAGTTATCATACAAGTGGTTTTCTAGAGACACAGTAGATTTTTTACGGTAACTTCTGTTGTGTTTTGTAGTTATAAGTAGGACAATATTTTGTAATAGTGTTACTTTACACAGAGGTTTTTATTAAGTGTATTTAACAAACAAAATAATACTAGTTTGATTAAAGTGAATGTAACTAAAGATCATATTGCCCATCCTGTAAAAATGTACACATTTATATTTCTGCTCCACCTTGTAAACAATGGCACTTAATGGAGCACAAGAGGTGATGTTCTCATGCTTTTTACCAAACAAACCATTAGTACAGCAGGGCATGACTTTATTTTTGTGCTTTTGAAAATGTTACATGTATTTCACTTTGAGAACATTTATGAAAGAACATGTAAAAAAGGGACTGCAACACAAATATCTCATAGTATTAATAATTTGTTTTATACCATTTTTATTGTTAATAGCCAACTTGCATTCTACAGATATTTACAGAAAGTGGACTTGCATCCAGCACTGTAACAATTGGGATATTTATCTTTCAATCCTATGAGTTTCATTCTGTAGGCACCTGTGCAAAATGTTACAAAAACAGTGAATCTGCTTGAATATTCACCCTTGAATTCCCAAGGGCATCAAACCTGACACACATTTCACTGTTACTAAAGAACTGGTTTGTTTTCTTGCATTTTAACGGAGTGATAGCACCCCAAAAGCCAAATGGAAAAACATGTGAGCATTCAGATCATAACACTGGGACAGGCTGGTGAATTGAACTGCTTCCATCTATTCCCAAATTCTTGCTGATTTTATAACATGGGTAGGGCTTGAACTTTTTGGTTTTTATTTTCCAAATCTCTACCTCACTTTAAATGTTAGTAATTGCTAAGATGTATCTACATCCTAATAAAAAAACAACTACTAATTAAGCACTGGGTTTAAGATTATTTTTATCTTTGCTACAAATCAAGGAGATTTTAAATGATGCACTTGTTGTCAGTGTACACTCTGTACCGGGTATTTTATGCTGAAAAGAAAATCTGTCAGGACAACTCTGTTAAACAAGTGAAAATAACAAAAGCACAACGATAAACTTGGCGACTGCAAGAATGAAATGCAATTAGGATCAGCGATGAGCAATTAACGTAATTTGTCTGTTTGAAATAAAAAAATAAGCGAAACAGATCAGGATACGAAGATAAAAACAAGTTACATTATAGTTTAATCAGGAAACAGAATCTGCTCAAAATGAGTTTAAAGGGACGTCATGTGATCAAAAATAAAACGTGAAAACTTCAAGCCCTAAACATGGGATATTTCCATGCAGCCGCACCTCTTGATATTGCTCTGCTGTACATGGCCAGCCGCAGTCCCCAATGCTCTCTCTCTGCTGCTGCCTCCTCAGTGCTGTGGCTGGTAGCTCCAGATGCCAATCTCCCGTCGTCGCTGCAGGAGGCCAGCAACCCCACTTCTTTGGGGTTCCAGGACACGCAGTTCACATCCTGATCGTGGGCTTTGGGGCGTGGCGGCCAGGGAGAAGGTGGGTTGGTGGGGTCAGAGGTCGTGTCCTCCTCAAACACCCGGATGGCATCGTCCCGCATGCTGTCGCCATGGCGCCGGACAGGTGACACCTGCCAGGAAAACAAAGCAGGGATCTCAGGCTTCATTCAGCAAGCTCTCCACTACTCCAGCTGCCACGACTCATCAATTTCACAGAAATTAATTCTAGATCAAGTCGTTCAAGGAGAGTTGCTTCATTGGAAAGCCCTTGAAACAAGCTTTAAAATGATACGAATTCTACTGCCTAGAGTAAAGCTGGGTCAAGTGTCAGTTCCACAACTCTTCTGCATGCACACAACATCTACACTAGAACCATTCCTCCATCAGGTGTCTAAACCACTTCCCAGGGCGCAGCCCAGAAGGATTTCAAATCAACTTCCATACACTTTGATATTTTTAGTGTAGAAATGTCTATCCATATAGGCTCATCCATGACTTAGGAATACTAAAAGGAAAAAATAAATAATTCAGTGACAAATATAATGTAAAACATAAGAAACTAAGTCAAGCAGACAAGCGTTTCAAAGAAGGCAAAACGTTTGCCTACTTACTTTCTTCTAAGTGTTATTCATAAAAGCTGCTCTACTTCATGGTGTATGTGTAGTTTTTTCTCCAACACATTTTAATTTTATTTCTGAAAGTAAAAACACAGAGAATTGTGGGAGTCTGGAACCAATTCCCCAGTAATGTTGTTGAAGCTGACACCCTGGGATCCTTCAAGAAGCTGCTTGATGAGATTCTGGGATCAATAAGCTACTAACAATCAAACGAGCAAGATGGGCCTAATAGCCTCCTCTCATTTGTAACCTTATGTTCTGGGTTCTATTTCTCCTGTATTGAAAGCATCTTTCTCTAAAGCTGCCTGAGCTTGTCTGGAGAATCCTAAATGCCGAGACTGAGCAGCCTTCCTCATTCCATTCACATCATGTGCGATGCTACTTTTCAACTGTGCTAGTCCCACCTGCCCTACATTTAAACAGAGGCTGCTCAGTCCAGCATTTAGGATTCCCCAGGGAGAGCTCAAAGCCAGGTTGGGACAGATTGAGAGAAAACAGTAGAAACTCAAAATGGGAGCAACATAACCCAGAACCTCAGAATGACTACAGAATAATCCCTCTTCAGCACTAGGGTGATGGGTTACACAATGCTTGAATAATCCCCTCTTCAGCGCTGGGGTGATGTTACACGATGCTTGAATAATCCCCTCTTCAGCGCTGGGGTGATGTTACACAATGCTTGAATAATCCCTCTTCAGCACTGGGGTGATGGGTTACACAATGCTTGAATAATCCCCTCTTCAGCACTGGGGTGATGGGTTACACGATGCTTGAATAATCCCTCTTCAGCACTGGGGTGATGTTACACAATGCTTGAATAATCCCTCTTCAGCGCTGGGGTGATGGGTTACACAATGCTTGAATAATCCCTCTTCAACACTGGGATGATGGGTTACACAATGCTTGAATAATCCCTCTTCAGTGCTGGGGTGATGTTACACAATGCTTGAATAATCCCTCTTCAGCACTGGGGTGATGTTACACAATGCTTGAATAATCCCTCTTCAGCGCTGGGGTGATGTTACACAATGCTTGAATAATCCCTCTTCAGCACTGGGGTGATGTTACATGATGCTTGAATAATCCCCTCTTCAGCACTGGGGTGATGGGTTACACAATGCTTGAATAATCCCTCTTCAGCACTGGGGTGATGTTACACAATGCTTGAATAATCCCCTCTTCAGCGCTGGGGTGATGTTACACAATGCTTGAATAATCCCTCTTCAGCGCTGGGGTGATGTTACACAATGCTTGAATAATCCCCTCTTCAGCACTGGGGTGATGTTACACAATGCTTGAATAATCCCCTCTTCAGCACTGGGGTGATGTTACACAATGCTTGAATAATCCCCTCTTCAGCACTGGGGTGATGGGTTACACGATGCTTGAATAATCCCCTCTTCAGCTGGGGTGATGTTACACAATGCTTGAATAATCCCTCTTCAGCGCTGGGGTGATGTTACACAATGCTTGAATAATCCCCTCTTCAGCTGGGGTGATGTTACACAATGCTTGCTCACCAGGAGATGTCGTAGATGCTGCGGAGTGGAAGCCAGACAGGGTGCAGATACACTTCCAGGTTGGGGCCGTGCCGTTACACACCACACCTAAGCGACACAGGAACAGACAGGTTAGAAAGCCTCATCTTGTGCATTAATCCTAAAGGGCCGTCAAAATCTTCGACATGTGCTGGGGAAGGGGTCGAGGGCTATGTATGCTTTTGATAAAAAATGATGACATTTTTATATAGCTTGAAATATTCACATGTCTTCATGGAAAAGTACAGTAGCCACCAGAGATGTAATTTTTGTCACAGGTCATGATATTTTACTCTTATATCAGCACACAGCACAGTATAGAAGATAATGGAGCATCAACAAGCCATGGTTATTAATTCTCAGTGTATTTGTTCTTGGGTCTATCAAGTTCCTTTCTGTTGAAATGTGTTTAGCAATATCAGTGCATATCATTGGCGACCATTTGAATGGTAAATGGTGCAGAAAGACAGCATCACATAATTACATTCAAATACAATTCAATGTTCAATGACATAAAGAATAGTTTATTTGTTACTGTTTAAAAAATCTACTGACCAAGGACTGGTGGTTGCTGCCATCCATGGTAATTGCTCATTGCTGTAAAATACTCAGGGTATAGGTTGATAAAATCAAACCCTAAGTAACTACACAGACACACTGGCCTACATTAAATATGCATGTATGTTTATTAGATTGGTTTAGTGATGTGCAGTGGATTGGTGTTCTCTTGGTGTGCAGTGTTGAAAGAGTTGATCTAGACTCAGCTGAGCGCTCTCCTTCTCAGGCTGGCTCACCTTGCTCTTTCCCAGGCTCCTCCCTGCTCAGGCTGGCTCACCTTGATCTTTCCCAGGCTCTCCCTGCTCAGACTGGCTCACCTTGCTCTTTCTCAGGCTCCCCTGCTCAGCCTGGCTCTCCTGCTCAGGCTGGCTCCCCTGCTCTTTCCCAGGCTCCTCCCTGCTCAGGCTGGCTCACCTTGCTCTTTCCCAGGCTCCCCTGCTCAGGCTGGCTCTCCTGCTCAGGCTGGCTCCCCCTGCTCTTTCCCAGGCTCCTCCTGCTCAGGCTGGCTCTCCCTGCTCAGGCTGGCTCTCCCTGCTCTTTCCCAGGCTCCTCCCTGCTCAGGCTGGCTCCCCTGCTCTTTCCCAGGCTCCTCCCTGCTCAGGCAGGCTCACCTTGCTCTTTCCCAGGCTCCTCCCTGCTCAGGCTGGCTCACCTTGATCTTTCCCAGGCTCTCTCTGCTCAGGCTGGCTCTCCCTGCTCAGACTGGCTCACCTTGCTCTTTCTCAGGCTCCCCTGCTCAGCCTGGCTCTCCCTGCTCAGGCTGGCTCCCCTGCTCTTTCCCAGGCTCCTCCCTGCTCAGGCTGGATCTCCCTGCTCAGGCTGGCTCTCCCTGCTCAGGCTGGCTCCCCTGCTCTTTCCCAGGCTCCTCCCTGCTCAGGCTGGCTCCCCTGCTCTTTCCCAGGCTCCTCCTGCTCAGGCAGGCTCACCTTGCTCTTTCCCAGGCTCCTCCCTGCTCAGGCTGGCTCACCTTGATCTTTCCCAGGCTCTCTGTGCTCAGGCTGGCTCTCCTGCTCAGACTGGCTCACCTTGCTCTTTCTCAGGCTCCCCTGCTCAGCGTGGCTCTCCCTGCTCAGGCTGGCTCCCCTGCTCTTTCCCAGGCTCCTCCTTGCTCAGGCTGGCTCACCTTGCTCTTTCCCAGGCTCCCTGCTCAGGCTGGCTCTCCTGCTCAGGCTGGCTCCCCTGCTCTTTCCCAGGCTCCTCCCTGCTCAGGCTGGCTCTCCCTGCTCAGGCTGGCTCTCCCTGCTCAGGCTGGCTCCCCTGCTCTTTCCCAGGCTCCTCCCTGCTCAGGCTGGCTCCCCTGCTCTTTCCCAGGCTCCTCCCTGCTCAGGCTGGCTCACCTTGCTCTTTCCCAGGCTCCTCCCTGCTCAGGCTGGCTCACCTTGATCTTTCCCAGGCTCTCTCTGCTCAGGCTGGCTCCTCCCTGCTCAGACTGGCTCACCTTGCTCTTTCTCAGGCTCCCCTGCTCAGGCTGGCTCCCCTGCTCTTTCCCAGGCTCCTCCCTGCTCAGGCTGGCTCACCTTGCTCTTTCCCAGGCTCCTCCCTGCTCAGGCTGGCTCACCTTGCTCTTTCCCAGGCTCCTCCCTGCTCAGGCTGGCTCACCTTGCTCTTTCCCAGGCTCCTCCCTGCTCAGGCTGGCTCACCTTGATCTTTCCCAGGCTCCTCCCTGCTCAGGCTGGCTCACCTTGCTCTTTCCCAGGCTCCTCCCTGCTCAGGCTGGCTCACCTTGATCTTTCCCAGGCTCCTCCCTGCTCAGGCTGGCTCACCTTGCTCTTTCCCAGGCTCCTCCTTGCTCAGGCTGGCTCACCTTCCTCTTTCCCAGGCTCCCCCTGCTCAGGCTGGCTCACCTTGCTCATTCCCAGGCTCATACTCCCTCCAGATCTTCACGGTCTTGTCGTCGCTGCAGGAGGCCAGTCTCTGGCCGCTCTTGTCGAAGGCCAAGCTCCACACCGTCGACTCGTGACCCTCCAGGGTGTCCCGGCACACCCAGTCATCATCGTCCTCCTTGTACAGCTTCACTGAGTTGTCATAGCTGGCTGAGGCCAAGATCTGGGATGGGGGAGGTGTCAAACACGGTCATACAGGTTTCAAAGACAAACCAATACTACAGGTGAGAAGATGCTGCTGCTTTCTGCTTCCTGATCACTTCTGGCTGGTTTCACAGACTTTGATCTTGGACTAATACACCCAAAGTAACATTAGTTAGTCTGAGATTAGTGCTAATCGGAGTCTGTGAAATCAGTCATTGGTGTGTTGTAGTTCAAACTCACTCTAATGGTCTAAGCCAGTGGTGCGCTAACTTTTTATATGCCGACCCCCCTTACTTAGCATAAATACATAAATTAACAAACATTCTTACAAGTGTTCAAAATTGTGCTTTCAGATCAAAATCCTAAAAGGTACAGACAATGTCGACCCAGGGGACTTTTCAACCTGAAAAAAGAAATATGGAGCAGGGGTCACAAATGGAGATTAAATAAAGGGGCATTCAGAACAGAAAATAGGAAGCACTTTTTTTACACAGAGGATTGTGAGGGTCTGGAACCAACTCCCCAGTAATGTTGTTGAAGCTGACACCCTGGGATCCTTCAAGAAGCTGCTTGATGAGATTCTGGGATCAATAAGCTACTAACAACCAATCGAGCAAGATGGGCTGAATGGCCTACTCTCGTTTGTAAACTTTATTATGTTCTTATGTTCTTGGTCACATGGTAGGGGTGTTGAGGGTGAATGAAGCACACACTCTTGCACCTGCAGCAGGATGACGTAAATTACAAGTTGCGCGCAGCACTATCCTGTGTGAGCTCCCTGCGAGAGCTACGCTGTGAGAGCCTTTGTTCTGCAGCACTACCCTGTGTGAGCTCCCTCGCGAGAGCTACGCTGTGAGAACCTTCGTTCTGCAGCACTACCCTGTGTGAGCTCCCTGCGAGAGCTACACTGTCGCGAGCCTTCGTTCTGCAGCACTACCCTGTGTGAGCTACCATGCGAGAGCTACGCTGTGCGAGTCTTCGTTCTGCAGCACTACCCTGTGTGAGCTCCTTGCGGGAGCTACGCTGTGCGAGCCTTCGTTCTGCAGCACTACCCTGTGTGAGCTCCCTGCGAGAGCTACGCTGTGTGAGTCTTCGTTCTGCAGCACTACCCTGTGTGAGCTCCCTGCGAGAGCTACGCTGTGCGAGCCTCGTTCTGCAGCACTACCCTGTGTGAGCCCCTGCGAGAGCTACGCTGTGTGAGCCTTCGTTCTGCAGCACTACCCTGTGTGACCTCCCTGCAGAGCTACGCTGTGCGAGCCTTCGTTCTGCAGCATTACCCTGTGTGAGCTCCCTGCGAGAGCTACGCTGTCAGCGAGCCTTCGTTCTGCAGCACTACCCTGTGTGAGCTCCCTGCGAGAGCTACGCTGTGCGAGCCTCGTTCTGCAGCACTACCCTGTGTGAGCTCCCTCGAGAGCTACGCTGTGCAAGCCTTCGTTCTTATGTTCTTATAAATGTTGAAAGGCGATCGTAAATGTAACCAGTCTATAAATCTTTTTTATACTTGGCGAGTCAACATTAGCTAACATTTCTAACAAATAAATCTGTGAAACAATACATGTAACTTAAGTCTCCCCCAACTTCAACTTTTACCTAACAGATAATTCTGAAAAACATTATCGTTCAGCAATTAAATTTGAAAAATAAATCTGTATTTTCACAAAATAAATATTTATTTTACCAGCTAAATCTGAAGCTAAGTGAGCCCATTGAAGTGCCTGATTTGGATTTGTAACATATGCTGCAGAGCTGCCTTACACTCGAGAGCTATAGCTCTATCTATCTTTATCTCTCCGCTTTATCTCTCCGCTTCCCGCCTCCTCTGCATACTACAAGCCAAAAAATTACACATTTCAAAACTTTTAAGAATGTGTTTGTTAACATTTATGTATTAAGCTAAATCAGAACTTTTTTTGGTTAAATCTAGGCAAAAAAACACAATTTACATTAAGAAAAACTGTTAAAATATAAATACATGGAAGCTGCCATTTCTGCTCTGTTCACTGCAGTTTCACTGACATCGCCACTTCAAACATCATTTCTCCGGTTCTAAAAGTCGAAATTTTTCTTAAATTAATTACTTAATTACATTTTACAGAACTGCCTCTAGTCATCGTTGCACCTCCTTACTGACTCTCCTCACCACTGGTCTAAACTAACTGCAATCAAACAATGTGACCTACAGCAGGGTCCCAGGATACAGCAGATTATCTATTATTAAAGGGTACATAAGGACCTTTTATTTTACTGTGTTGCATATTCCCATGTGTTGCTACAACTGTTTACGTAAGGTGTGTATATTGTTTTAATTAAAGGATGATGGGAAATGTAGTTCTGAGAGGTCCATGCAGTTACATGTGAAGCCATCTTGAGGCAGGGAATGCAATTTAAAAGTTTAAAAAGTGGTCAAAATGTAAAAAAAAAAAAAAAAATTAACACAATACACATACCTTACGTAAACAGTTGTAGCAACACATGGGAACATGTAACACAATAAAATAAAAGGTCCTCATGTACCCTTTAAGATATTTCATGAATCAACCCAAATAAAAGGGTGAGCAGTAATGTTAATAAGAGGAGTTAATAACAGCAGTTCCTCAGGCAATGTATCAAATACAGAAATATTCAAAGAAACGTAATAAATTAAATGACAAACGTTTGAGTAGAAGTCTGCCCCATCCCCAATGACACTTCTTTAACGAAATGTTTGGGTCATTCCGTGACAAATCACCCAGCAGGATACACCCTACCATCTCCCATTTACACCAGACTTCATTCTTGGGGTTGTTTCAGGCAAACAAGCTCAAACTTACATGTTTAGACTGATCAGGTCAAGTGGTCAAAAGTTATAGAGATCAAAATATGGCTGATGGTACCCCCTTAACGTTAACCAACATTTTACTCAAAAGCGGTCTGTGCAGACTTGTGGGAGCTGTCATTTTATTGGAAATCACATGGCAAATTAAAAAGTTCAAAAATACAGTTGAAAGAAAACAAAAGGAAGTTACACCCTTAACAAAGTTTTTACTTTGGGGCGAAGATGAACACACGCTGTCCTCCGGCGTGTGCCGTCAGCCGCCGCTTCTTTACACTCTACAGACTCACCGTGCAGCCGCCTCAGAGCTACAGCGTCGGAGGACAACGCAGCTCTGGGCAGCTTACAGGCAAGCCTGCAGGTGCCCTGCCAGAATACAGGGGTCGCGAGGTGCGCGGTGAGCCGAGGACACCCTGGCCAACCTAACCCTCCCTCCCCGGACGACGCTGGGCCAATTGGCGCCGCCCCTGGGAGCTCCGTCCATGGTCGGCTGTGGAATAGCCTGGACTCGAACCGGCGACGTCCAGGCTATAGAGCGCATCCTGCACTCTAGCGAGTGCTTTTACTGGATGCGCCACTCGGAGCCACAAAGTTTTTACTTTTGACCCCTTGACCTGATCAGTGTAAAAATGTTATTTTGATCTTGTTTGCCTAAAACAACCCTAAGAACCAAGTCTGGTGTAAATCGGTTTGCGGGTGATTTGTCATGGAATGCCCCTTGTTTCTTTTAGTATCACTACATTCAGCACTATCGAGTGTTTAGTAGTTATGGCTGATATAGAACACGTAAACACTTACTTCCTGGTTTGGGTGCCAGACGACATGCTTGGCGT
Source organism: Acipenser oxyrinchus oxyrinchus (assembly GCA_030684275.1). Classification (NCBI taxonomy): domain Eukaryota; kingdom Metazoa; phylum Chordata; class Actinopteri; order Acipenseriformes; family Acipenseridae; genus Acipenser; species Acipenser oxyrinchus. The sequence continues at coordinate 253,209 of JAGXEW010000160.1, forward strand.
CCTGCGTGTGCGAGTTCACCACACTGACACACTTCGTACTCATCCTCCTCGTCCACTGAAACACACACACACACACACTCATCAACTCCTGCTTCAGGACAGGACTGAGTTATTGAGTATAATGCACATGATCTCATCCAGAAATCGCATCCACACAATCATATCTCTAATACATTTTACTAGCAAACACATTTTTCTAACAAAACAATTCTCTAAATCTTCGGTTTTGCACTTCCATCAGCTACATTAGTCTCAATGTGCAGTTTTTAATAAATATTTAACAAGTACGATTTATGTAAATATTTTGTTAGCTATAATTACTTTAATAAAATGTGGCTAAATACATTAAACATTAGTTTAGCACATTGTCCACTTCTCTGATGGGATGGGAAGGAAGTGATGGTAAAGGGCTTAGGGTTTTAACTTGAGACCCAACACTGAAAACTCACCTTCCCAAACCCAGACGCTCTTGTCTCGGCTGCAGGTGGCCAGCAGGTTCCCGGAGGGGGCCCAGGCCACGCACTTCACTTCGTTTTCATGCCCTTCCAGAGTGGTCACGCACTGTCACATAGGGAGAAACTGCTTTTAAAACAGGGCTGCTCCAGAGTGGTCACGCACTGTCACACAGGGAGAAACTGCTTTTAAAACAGCGCTGCTCCAGAGTGGTCACGAACTGTCACACAGAGAGAAACTGCTTTTAAAACAGGGATGCTCCAGAGTGGTCACGCACTGTCACACAGGGAGAAAGTGCTTTTAAAACAGGGCTGCTCCAGAGTGGTCACGCACTGTCACACAGGGAGAAACTGCTTTTAAAACAGCTGCTCCAGAGTGGTCAAGGAGTGTCACACAGAGAGAAACTGCTTTTAAAACAGGGATGCTCCAGAGTGGTCAAGCTCTGTCACACAGGGAGAAACTGCTTTTAAAACAGCTGCTCCAGAGTGGTCAAGGAGTGTCACACAGAGAGAAACTGCTTTTAAAACAGGGCTGCTCCAGAGTGGTCAAGCTCTGTCACACAGGGAGAAACTGCTTTTAAAACAGGGCTGCTCCAGAGTGGTCACGCACTGTCACACAGAGAGAAACTGCTTTTAAAACAGGGATGCTCCAGAGTGGTCAAGCTCTGTCACACAGGGAGAAACTGCTTTTAAAACAGCTGCTCCAGAGTGGTCAAGGAGTGTCACACAGAGAGAAACTGCTTTTAAAACAGGGCTGCTCCAGAGTGGTCAAGCTCTGTCACACAGGGAGAAACTGCTTTTAAAACAGGGCTGCTCCAGAGTGGTCAAGGAGTGTCACACAGGGAGAAACTGCTTTTAAAACAGCGCTGCTCCAGAGTGGTCAAGGAGTGTCACACAGAGAGAAACTGCTTTTAAAACAGGGCTGCTCCAGAGTGGTCATGCAGTGTCACACAGAGAAACTGCTTTTAAAACAGGGCTGCTCCAGAGTGGTCACGCACTGTCACACAGGGAGAAACTGCTTTTAAAACAAGGCTGCTCCAGAGTGGTCATGCAGTGTCACACAGAGAGAAACTGCTTTTAAAACAGGGCTGCTTTCACTCTTGGAAGGATGATGTAGAGCACAGGTTTTGGTTAGTATTGGTACATTTCACTGCCCACCTTAATGTACAGTTACATTTTGCTTACTATTACCTGGCTTTGAACTAATTGCAAACAGTTTCCTCTATTTCGGGCTTTGGGCGGGTTGTGTTTTTCGCTAGTTGTTTACTGTGGGTATACTGTAATTAGTCACACTGGAGCTCTCCATCTCTCATCTCTGAACAACAGAATTAAGTTTCCAGCACAAGACGGTGCACTTTCATAGATAACTCACAAAACAGAACCAAAATCCAAAACAAGTCACCCTTTCAGCAGGTTCTCTTGAAGAAAGCAGCACTCTGTAGCAGCCCTGCACAAGGACACTGCTGCTATCCTTCCACCACGCGTTCTAACTGAAGGAGACATCAAACCGATCTATGTGCTTTTATACATGTGGCAATCCATTAAGGCATGACAGTGTACAAGTGCATAGAATTACAAGAAGCTAAACCTCTGTTGGAAAAAAAAGCAAGAGAGACACAAAGATTTAACAAGTCAACAACTTAATGAATTCGAAGAAAACTAAAATTCTTGGGCAGCTGGTGTTTTTATTGACTTGATGAAACAAAGAAATGGTAATCGACTTAAAAATAGTTTGTCTTGAAAATCTAAAAAGTCTGCTTCGATAATTCTATGCTTCAGTGTGTAATTTGTCAAGAGTACTCAGTTTTGTTATGTTAGCCTCTGTGCTGGTCTCAATCGCTCTGTAAACAGTGCTGATATAAACGCAATGATAGCCTCTTAGTGACCAAGCATTCAAAATGCCAATCATGTATTGTTGTATTAGCTTCCCCAGGTCAGCCGTAGTAATGCATGGATAGTGAACTTTGTCTTTACTCTGTTCATTATCAACAACAATACATGATTGGCATTTTAAATGCTTGGTCACTAAGAAGGCTAACATTGCAGATGGAGAGTTTAGACTTTTTTTTTTTTTTTACTTGGAGATATTCTCCATTTATGCATTGTCTTCCTGCATCTGTAGCTGGGTTTTTACGAGTCCTTCCTGTAATTATGTAACCTTTCCACATACCACCTGAAGGGAGCCGGCAGACCCCAGATTGAGAACCACTGCTCTAGATATATGGAAGAATGTGTGAAATCTGCTGTATGTACCACCTCCTCCTCCACTGTACCCCCTTCGCAGGACATTACATCCCCAGTAGGGGCAGTCAGTAGTTAAATATCAAGAAAGCAAAATCCTAATGCACTCAGCCTTCTTAGGGATGTGCCTGTGGCAAAAGCTTTGAGCAGCCCTGGTGGGGGTACAGTGAAAAGTGCACTAATCTCTTAGTGAGCACGACTGCATCCAGTGTTTTCAATTGGGTTTTCATCTGTGCATATTTGAAAACTAACTCATTTTTCTCACAGCAGAGTCTGAAAGTCCCAGGGATGTAAATAAGACTCCTATTGCATAGCAGTTTTATCCATTCCAGGTTTTACAATGAGCTTGATTAGTCACAGTGTATAAGTAACAAGCTTAGTTTCATCTTATTAAACTCGTAGTAAAACCTAGAATGGGTCTAGCTGCTATGCAATCGGAGACTTATCCCTGCTGTCCTAAGCTTGTCTGAGCATTACCTCAAAGTCATCCTGCTTCTTCCTCCAGATGCAGGTGGTGGCGTCGAAGCTGGCTGAAGCGAGGTAGTTCCCCAGGGAGACCAAGCCACCTTCCTCACGGTCCGCTGGTGACCCTCCTCCAGGACCGACTTACACACCCACGAGTCACCTGAGCAGTGCAGACACACACACACACGCACGCACGCGCACAAACACACACAAATTAATATCTATGTAGGAAAGATAATGCAGAGTTGCATTGCCGTTTCACCCATTCCAGGTTTTACTATGAGCTTGATTAGCCACAACGTATAGGTAACAAGCGCAGGTGTGGCTTGTTAAACTCACAGTAAAACCAGAAATGGATCAAACTGCTATGCAATGGGAGTCTTATGCCCGTCACAGTGATGCTGCAGTGCAAATTGTTCAGTGCAAATTGTGGTGTTAGCAGCACAGCCCCAAATGTGTTTTTACAGATTCTTTTCCTGTGAATGCTTCATTTGTGTTTATGCATGCAATGGACACTTTGGAGATGTGTGTGTAGGAGGAGATGTTGATCTCAGTCATGTACTGGTAACAGTATTAGATCGCTGCATTCATTATACTCGTTTTGTTGATTAAGAAATATTACACTTTTTCCAGTGCAGTTTGTACCCGTTAGTAAATGCAGTTACTAACTATTGGGGATATTTTACAAATCGCGTTTAACTCCTAATGCTTTGAAAAAGAAAAATCCACGTTAATGTTACAAAACTGAGAAACAACTTGAAAGCGCTCACTAGTCTGATAATTGGATTTCTTAATTGTCCCTTTTCAAAAACAGGAGTTTAATAAAGACTAGAGTAACGTTTATATATCCCTAAACACAAAAGCATAGTAAACGTAGCCCAAAAATGCATAACTACAGTATGTTTCGATGCCATATAATATTGTTTCGAAAGAGTCAAATAGCAGTTCAAGGAATAAGAACATAAGAAAGTTTACAAACGGGAGGAGGCCATTCAGCCCATCTTGCTCGTTTGGTTGTAAGTAGCTTATTGATCTCAGAATCTCATCAAGCAGCTTCTTGAAGGATCCCAGGGTTTCAGCTTCAACAGCATTACTGGGTAGTTGGTTCCAGACCCTCACAATTCTCTGTGTAAAAAGTGCTCCTATTTTCTGTTCTGAATGCCCCTTTATCTAATCTCCATTTCTGAATGATATAGATTGAACCAGTGTGAACAGACATCAGCCTCGGCTTAAAATTCCACATTAGAGCAATTACCATGATGAAAACGGTGATGAGCATGACGTAGAATTTACATAACAACACACAATAAGAATCAGCAATGGAATGTTTCATCACCATTTGATTATCCACATATATGCTGAAGTATGATACGGGTGGAGGAACTACAGAGATAGACACTCCCATATATCCCCACAAAACGACAGGCTCAGTAACTGATGCTAAATAATGTTAATGATGATGCTGTACCAAGTTTCATGACAACTGAACTAGCGATTCTGTAACTCCAGATATATGCAAACAGGGATTGCAAAACATTACACAACTTTTAAATACACATGTAGTATCATGTACGAACTCCACATGCTTTTCTTGCAAGAAAACCGAACTGGTACAGTAACATTAACTTGCAAGAAAATGTTACTGTACCAGTTTGGTTTTCTTACAAAAGAACTGTAAAATCAAGTTGCAGTTGGTCAGTAACAATTTACTAGCTTTCTGCCTACTGAATGTATAGACAGTGTAGAATAGTCCTACCCTCTCGCCCCCATATGCGAATGGACCGGTCCCCTCCCGAGGAAGCCAGCAAAGTTCCTTTGGGGTTCCAAGCCACGAACCAGCACCGCGAGTCTGGGTGCGCAGTGAACTTCGACACCAGCTTCAGCGAATCCTTCATATCCAACTACACTAGTAAAAAACTTGACACCAGGGATATTAAAAGTAAAAATGTCAAAAATACTACTTAGCAGCCACAGCACAACTGATGCACCAATCTGCTTCTCTACGCTCAAATGTAAACTTTGTAAACACTGTCTTTTGATGGCAAACAAAATAAAATAGAACGTTTTCTGGTGCTTTCTTTTAAGCAGAAACCATGCAATTATGTCCTCTTCCTCGCATGCACGGTACAGAGAAGAGCATCACACCATCTGCATTATGGGAAATTGAGTTTATGCCAGGCTTACATTTTTACAAGGGTTGTTTTAAAATCTTAACACGCTTCAATTAAGCCCCCAGATTTGTTTATTGACAATTCATGTAGCTTGAATCTGAACAAATTCTACACCAAACGGATAATTTAATGAAACCCGTGTACGTTTTAACATCTGAACTACAACTCCCAGATTGCATCTCTTTGTCATTTGAACACCACCCCTCGTGATATGGTGACGCATTTGAGAAACGTCATAACATGTCCCTTCCCGGAAACAGGAAATACGGGCAGAAATAGGGGCTAGTGGTTTTTTGTTTTTGTTTTAGATAAATTGTAAAGAATAATAGTACATTTCTTTCTGTAGAATTGTAACCTATTATAAAGCGATTTAAGTGAATACAGAAACGAACCGTAATTGTATTGTGCTATATGGATTTACTGAATTGTCGGTTAATATAACTAAATTATATTCGATTGTGTGCGGCAGGCCGAACACCGTTGTTATGCAACGCTGCATTGTTCTTGTAAATATAATGTAATATTTGTTACATGTAAAATATATTTAGTTCCTCATAGTAGTTTAATATGAGCTTACATTGAGACATTTAGCGAAGAAACAATCCGAATAAGTATTATAGTGTGTAACTAATTGCTTTACTAATATTCTAATAACATTATTTATATTGATTTTGGACTAAGTGAGATATTTGAATACAATATTGTGTATATAATAGGAAAGGGTTTGTTTTGTTACTGGGCAGGTCTGTTTTTTGTTATTTATTTTTAAACAAAAGGGTTATATATAATTAGATTATTTTAATCTCACTGACGCCGACATTAAACGCATCTGTTCTCAGTAATCTGGCAGAGCATATTTGTAGGTGTAGGTACTGTGTATTTGACGAGTAGGCTAACATGTATGCACCACCGGGATCTGGACTGCCAGGAAGTCGGCGAAGGAGAGGGCCGGGTGGAAGCGCACTCCCAAAGCAGCCGGAGAGGAGCCTGGCGTCGGCACTACCCGGTGCCCTCTCCATCACTGCGCTGTGTACGGCGCTGGCAGAGCCTGCTTGGCTGCGGGTTCACGGGGCACCTGTCCTCGACAGGAGTTGGGGTAGCTGATGTTCTGGGATACGTGGACACCAAACTACTTGAAGGTACGAAACAATACTGCAGTATGAAAATGTGCCCCGTCCTGCGGATGAGAAGTAAAACCGAGGTCCTTTTGACTGTGCAGCAGCAGCTGTTGATAATTCATAGTCTCTGTAAAGTCGTATTGGATAAAAGCGTCTGCTAAATGACTAATTAATAATACCTGAGATGTGGAAAATCAGATAAAATCAGTTCCTATTGTATCACATTCTTATATTAAAACATATGTTTATATTTTATTAAAGAACGGAATTACTTGGTTTTATTAAAAGATATCCTTATCGTTGTTTAAGAAAGTGACCTTGATTTATAATAGCTACACAGCATAAACTGGCAGTTTTTTTAAACACTTGGATTTAACACTAAAACCAGAACCCCTAGCTGTGGATATGTTATTTGAAAAATAGTTGAGTGATGAGTATTACACATTGCAACCGTCAACCGTGTGAGGTATGGGACAAACCGTCTGCATTTGTAGGCAAAAAATATATAAAAAACAGTATCAGGTTACACACAAAAAAAAAAACTAAAAAGGTCTACAGGAGGTTTGGAGAAGATTTAAAGACATGTGTCTAGTGTTAAAGATGGACAAGATCAGTGCAGAATGGTATGAGGACCCTGACAATCGACCGGTCAGTGATTGAATAGATGGAGACTGGTCAATTTTCCAGGTCTCTCCAGGTCAGGTCTGAGGAATGCTGGCAGGGCTGTCCTCTGTTGTTGATTTTAATAGAGGGGACCTCGGTCACCAGTGCTCTCAACCTTGCATGAACATCAAAATTCACCACAAAATGAAAAAATCACTTTCCAAAACCGAACCCTGTTTTGTTTGTCTGCAGATTACTGTATGAATCCTCAAACGATTCTCCTGCTCCGTGTGATTGCTGTCTTCTGTTTCCTGGGCATCCTGTGCAGTCTCTCTGCCTTTCTGTTGGACGTCTTTGGGCCAAAACACCCGGCCCTCAAAATCACCCGCCGGTATGCCTTCGCCCACATCCTGACAGGTAGGCAGTCCTGCTTCCACAGGAGCCATTCCACAATGGCACGCAGTCTACACCACTGTCAAATACCTGGCATTCTATGGCATTTTCATGTACCTCAAGCATATCAGTAAAATTAAGCATTGGCAAAACTTGTCTTCATTTTAATTAATGCACTGCAATTGTGGGGCCACAAAAGCTAAATAGTCTAAAGTAGTCTCCTAAGAAAAACACGTCGGCTTAGGGAACAACCTTGTGGTGAAACAGAATTTGCTCAAGTTATATAAACTTTGCTTAAAAGAACACCTTTGTGGCACGGATAGCGATTCGTTGCTGACCGATTTTTATCATCTGTAGTGGTGCTTTGTTAATTTAATTTCAGTTAGTTTATTAACGCTAGCTTGCCAGTTAGTTTATTATTTTAGTTTATTAACATTTGCTTGCCTATTGCTTCTCTTACTTATTCTGTTAATTTCATATGTTGACATAAGTAGTAAATATGGGCTCCCAAGTGGCGCATCCAGTAAAGGCGCTCCGCATGGAGTGCAGGATGCGCCCTATAGCCTGGAGATCGCAGGTTCGAATCCAGGCTATGTCATTGCCAACCGTGACCGGGGTTCCCAGGGGCAGCACACAATTGGCGGCGCTGCCGGGTAGAGAGGGCTTAGGTCGGCAGGGCAATCCATGATTCACCGAGCACCAGTAACCCCTGTGGCTGGTAGGGCGCCTGCGGGTCTGCAGTGGAACCATTCAGATCTGTGTTGTCCTCCGGCACTATAAGTCGATGGTTTCGATGTGAATCCGCAGTGTGAAAAATGACAGCTTGGCAAGAACACGTTTCGGAGGGCGTGTGTTTCAGCCTCCGTTTCCCGAGTCACCGAGGGGTTGCAGCAGTGTACCGGGATCAAAAATAACAGAGATTCCAAATTGGGGGAGAAAACTGGGATAAAAATCATTGGAAACAACTAAATAAAAAAATTTAAAAAATAGTAAATACATTTGTATTTATTTGTTCATATCATGCTTGGCCTTGGCATATTGTGTAAGGTGGTCAACTCAGTTTAGAGAGCACTGCGGCTGAGAGAACACTTCGCTTGCTTCCTGGGTGGTGTTCTCTTAGCCAGAGACTACTGTATCATTAACAGACACTCAGTGCGTTTACATGAGCATAAGAATTCCGATATTTTGTTTTCCGAAAACTAATTCCGATATCAAAAGTCATGTAAACACAGTTTTTGGAAAGTGTATCGGAATATTCCTTAGGTCAGTTTTCGGAAAACAGCACCTAGAAATTTCGATTCAATTCAAAACGAACCAAATGTATATCATGTAAACGCACTTTTCGGAAAACCTATTCTGATATGTGCAAACTTTGACCTTCATTCCTGCACTTGGTTTTAGAAAACAGAAAAATAATATGTAGTCAGTCTGCATGCATCCATTTGCTCCGTTATTGAATCGTATTGTACTTGCTAGACCGAAGTCATTGTATTTTATCTTGCTCTTAATTGTATTAATACTTGTACTGTGATTCTTGAAATGTATTTTTGTTTACGACTGTAAGTAGCCCTGGATAAGGGTGTCTGCTGATAAATAAATAAAAATCTGTTTTCGATTCAGTTTTCCGAAAACATTAGTTTTGAGAAACGCTTTGTCATGTAAACGTACTGATTGATACGGGTAATTATTTCTCATATACAGAAACTGGACAAAAACAAAAATAGAAACATCAGGAAAGCTATATTTCAATTGGGCTGATGTGTTAAACTTGAACATAAAAGTTGTAGAATGAGAAAATGCCATTTGGCCCGTAAGGCACGTCCCTTGTTAGCACACCATTTAGAACACATAATCTAGTCTTTTTTTTTTTTTTTTTTTTTTTTTAATGTTCCCAGTGTTTTAGATCCTACTACTTCACATGGTAGGCTATTCCATCCATTTATAACTCTGTGTAAAAAAGTGCTTCCTACCTTCTGTTCTAAACTTGCTTTTGCTCAGCTTCCACTTATACCCTCTTGTTCTTCTCTCTGTGTTAAATTTGAAGTAGTGTCTTGGGTTAACTTTATCTATACCATTTACGATTTTAAAGCCTTCAATCAAGTCCCCTTTTTTCCTTTTTTCTCAGCTGAAGAGATTTAATTATTTTAATTAGTGCTTGGACAAATATCTGAATATTCAAACGAATATTTTTTTTACATGTATTCGGAAACAAATCAGATGTATGTATTCGCCACAAATGACAAATACCTTGCATTTATTTACTTTTGCCCCAGAAGTTTTGTGACAGTTTCAAAAAATGGTAAATGAAAAAGAGCACTGTGTGATTTTATATATATGGGCAGCTGGCTCTTTGAGCTAAAATATATATATATATATATATATATATATACACACAGTGCCTTGCAAAAGTATTCAGACCCTGACCAATTCTCTCATATTACTGAATTACAAATGGTACATTGAAATTTCGTTCTGTTTGATATTTTATTTTAAAACACTGAAACTCAAAATCAATTATTGTAAGGTGACATTGGTTTTATGTTGGGAAATATTTTTAAGAAAAATAAAAACTGAAATATCTTGCTTGCATAAGTGTTCAACCCCCACACATTAATATTTGGTAGAGCCACCTTTCGCTGCAATAACAGTTTTAAGTCTTTTGGGGTAAGTATGTACCAGCTTTGCACACAGTGTCGGAGTGATTTTGGCCCATTCTTCTTGGCAGATTTGCTCCAGGTTGTTCAGGTTGGTTGGACGACGCTTGTGGACCGCAATTTTCAAATACTGCCACAGATTCTCAATGGGATTGAGATCAGGACTTTGACTGGGTCACTGTAGGACATTCACCTTTTGTTCTTGAGCGACTCCAATGTTGCTTTGGCCTTGTGCTTGGGATCATTGTCCTGCTGAAAGGTGAATTTCCTCCCAAGCTTCAGTTTTTTAGCGGACTGAAGCAGGTTGTCTTGCAGTATTTCCCTGTATTTTGCTCCATCCATTCTTCCATCAGTTTTAACAAGATGCCCAGTCCCTGCTGATGAGACGCATCCCACAGCATGATGCTGCCACCACCATACTTCACTGTAGGGATGGTGTGTCTTGAGGCATGGGCAGTGTTAGGTTTGCGCCACACATAGCGCTTTGTGTTTTGGCCAAAAGCTCTATCTTGGTCTCATCTGACCACAAAACCTTTTCCCACACCGCAGCTGGGTAACTCTCATGTTTTCTGGCAAACTCCAGACGTGCTTTCAGATGGTAGTTTTTGAGTAACGGCTTCTTTCTTGCCACCTTCCCATACAGGCCAGTGTTATGCAGAGCTCTTGATATGGTTGACTGGTGCACTATTACTCCACTCCCAGCCACTGAACTCTGTAGCTCCTTCAAAGTGATTGTTGGCCTCTCTGTGGCTTCTCTCACAAGTCTCCTCCTTGTTTGAGCGCTGAGTTTTGAGGGACGGCCTTTTCTTGGCAGTGCCTGGGTGGTGTGATGCAGCTTCCACTTCCTGATTATTGATCCAACTGTGCTCACTGGGATATCCAAACACTTGGATATTATTTTGTACCCTTTCCTAATCTATGCATTTGTATTACTTTATCTCTAACTTCTGTAGAATGCGCTTTGGTCTTCATTTTCCTTCAGATTCACAGCCTGACCAATGATCTTTCAACAGTGGGGTTTTATCCAGAAAATGTGACAGCAACTTTAATGGTTCACAGGTGGAGGCCAATGGTAAGGTAATTGTGTCCTCGTTAGGGCAATTTCTTTCATCGGTGTCAACTGGGAGCTTCCACCGCACAGGGGTTAAATACTTATGCAAGCAAGATATTTCAGTTTTCCCAACATGAAACCAATGTCACCTTACAATAATTGATTTTGAGTTTCAGTGTTTTAAAATAAAATATCAAACGGATCGAAATTTCAATGTACCATTTGTAATTCAGTAATGTGAGAGAATTGGTCAGGGGTCTGAATTCCTCTGCAATTGATGCTGTTTTGAAGGCAAAGGGTTGTCACACCAAATATGGATTTGATTTAGATTTTCTTCTGTTCACTCACTTTGCATTTAGTTAATTGATAAATATAATCTATTAACATGTCTATTTTTGAAAGCATTCTTACTTTACAGCATTTTTTCACACCTGCCTAAAACTTTTGCACAGTACTGTATGTATATATATATATATATATATATATATATATATATATATATATATACAGAATCAACACAGCAGCTCTTGAGCCTCTATTTAAAAGTTTTAGACAGCAAAGAGTAAACAAACCAGATTATGTGTGCACACATAGTGCTCTGTGGAAAGCCATCTGGGTCAAAAAGCATTGTGCTTCTTTAGAGCGAGTCAGAATCTTATGGGACAGAAAAAGGCAAGCACATCATTCTGAAATGCCTCGCTTAAACAGTACCCAACTTTGTGAAAATGTTGTGTAGTGATTTTTATATAGATTGTATATATTATATATTTTTGTTGCGACTTTGTTACGTGGAATGTAATAAATGAGAACCAAAGTGGTGTTTTTTCCCCTTCACTTTATAGCACCATTTCCACTTTTCTTTTATTTGAAGTGTTTAAAGTTACATTTCAGTTTTCGTTTGCTTGTTCAGCTACAGAAAGGCACAAGTAAACCTCATGTTGTTACTTTATGAAAACGTGTCAATGGCCATGGTTTACTGTGTTATTTGGCATCCTTTGTTTTGTAGTTAATTCACTGGGGTAAAGTAAGTCCTGCACAACTTAGAATTTACTCCTGGGATATTTTTCTATTTTAACATGTTACATATTGTAAGGTCTTGCTGTAAAATAAAGGCACACACACACAGAGGCCACGGCAACCCCTGCTGCTATGCTGTCTTTGCCTGCATTCAGAGCAGTATAATGGCTTTTATTACTTTTTAACAAACTAACTAATATCCAAACTAATATTTAAATTACAAGCGAATATCCGAACATGAAAATCCCATGTTCATCCCAGCACTAATTTGAACCTGTCCTCATAGCTCATGTCATTAAGTCCTGGGATAACCCTAGTTGCCCTTCGAGTGCAGTGATGCCTTTTTGTCGTGGAGGTGTCCAAAACAGCACACAGTATTAGGTGTGGTCTAACCAGGGCATTGTATAATCTTAGCATAACCTCGCTAGAGTGGGACTTTATGGTAAAGGAATACTGCAGCTACAAGTCTCCGCTCTAACCGAGGCGTTTAAGTCGCCAAGGTCAGACTGGAAATTACATTAGTAGAGTCACGCGACAAATGCGTAAGGGAGGCAGCACTTGTGTTGAAAACTGGAAGAAAGCTGTGGAGGATGCAAAGGCTGCCCTTCGAATTGGTGATATCATGTGGCAAGTTCAGCATGGAAGAGGGGTCTTGGTCTCAGTTCAGCTCCTCCTACATGGCACAAGGCAGCCCCATCTCAACTGAGGAAGCTGGTAGTCAACGAGGTGCAAAAGCAGGAGGAGAGGATGAGGTGCATAAAGGCCATTTCCCAGGCCAAGCAGGGAGAATGGATGAGAGGGAGAGTGTGGAGCAACGCAAGATTGGCTGGCAAGACCTATGGTCAATGGAACAGAGCAGGATCAGTTTCCTCATCAGGTCAACATATGATGTGCTCCCATCACCATAGAACCTAAACCTCTGGGTAGGAGAGGATCCCTCATGTCCTTTGTGTTCATCACCTGCAACATTAAGGCACATTTTGACAGGATGTAAGGTGGCTCTTAGCCAAGGACGGTTTACTTGGCCATGAGCAGGTGCTGCGATGTTTGGCCTTAGCATTGGAAGACAAAGCGTAACACAACCAATAAGTTGCCACCTGTTCCATCAAAACATTACAGACAAAAGACAACATTCCTTCGCCAGGAGAGCAACCACCAAGAAAAGGTGTTAAAACCAATCCTCGCCAGGACAACTGGAAGCTGCTAGAGACTGGAAAAAGGTGGCAGATGTTGGTCAATCGACTTATTTTTCCACCTGAGATTGCCACCACTAACCTTCGACCAGATATTGTCTTTTGGCCTGGATCAGCACGCCTTGTTCACCTGGTAGAGTTAACAGTGCCATGGGAGGATGCTGTAGATGAGGCGTATGAGAGGAAGAAACTGCGGTATGCTCAACTAACCACTGAAGCGGAACAGCGAGGTTGGAGAGTCCGGGTTTACTCAGTGGAGGTGGGTTGTCGAGGATTTGTGGCACACTCTACAACCCGGTTTCTCAGAGATGTCGGATTCAGTGGCCAAGAGTTGCGCCGCACAGTGAAGAACTTATCTGAAGCAGCAGAGAGGAGCAGCAACTGGCTGTGGTTGAGACGGAAAGATTCTGACTGGGGATCTCAAGCACAATAGAAAGAAACGCTGATGTACGGGTAAGTAAGCTGGGCTGAGTTGAGTGGGGACGGAGGGGGTGATGCTGGGATGCCAGAATCACCATCGAGCCCTCTTGAGGTGTCATGGGCTAGTTGACAAAACACCGAGGATGGAAGGTGCCCACTTGAAGACCCCAGAGATGTACCCTAATTAGCTCAATCCAGATGGTTGTTATGCTGATGCGCTGGGGAGACCGCACTGTGGTTGATCCCTGGAGCCAGCATCGCAGCCATTGTGTGTGCTGATGCGCTAGGGAGGCAATAAGCTGATCCCTGAGCCAGCATTACACTTCAGCCATCAACACCAGACAGAAGGATATCTACATCATCATATGGAAGGAAGCGCAAATGGATGGAGACACAGATGGATCACATTAGTTTACTGTAAAGCTACGCCTTAGTTGGTGCTTATCTTGGCGAGAGCCGAAGTTCAAATCAGCATGAAGTTTTAACATCTACTCGTAATGGAAATCTAGATGTGTATTCCACGCTATTTTGCAATATAGCCTAACATCCTATTTGCCTTTTTAATTGCCTCACAACGTTGGTGAGATACTTTTAATGATGACTCCATTATAACCCCGAGATCCTTTTCAAAGTACTCATTTTATTTTATACTTAACAGATTTTTATGCCCAATATGCAATTCTTTACATTTCTTAACATTCATTTGACAGTTTGCCCATTTACAGAGAAGATCCAAATCCATTTGAATTCGCAGGTCTGCGGATTCAGTCCACTACTCCCACATGTTTGGTATCATCTGCAAATGTAACAATCTTGCAATGTGGTCTTAAGCACCTTAAGCACCCTTGGAGAAATCATATCAGGGCCTGGTGATTTGTTATTTTCTAGCTCCTGTGGGTCAGGAAGCAGCCATTTACTGTATCAGTCAGTTCAGTTTGTAAAGACCGATTTGCACAGGACAAAAAATCACCACATAAACAGGTGGGTTTGGAATTTTTACCGACCTTGGTGAAATTATTTCCCTTGTGAACCGTCCATTTATTTTTATCCCAGATCTTTTTCTCATAGGTCCTCTGTTTTTACAGGACATTGGGACCTTTTGTAAAACGTCAAACTCAAGCGCCCTGTGTCTTTTTAACTTCATGCAAATCGACCATGTCTGTGTTATATTCGAATTGATATAGCATTTCGAGGATTCGCCTCAAAGCAATATCAGCCTTCACGATAAACCGTAATATCATATTAAAATTGGTATGATCTGTCCTGAGATTCTCCAGTTCAGTAAAATGCTATGATTGTGCATAACCAAATTGGGGACGGATGAAAATACAAAAATACTATGCTGATGATACCCAGCTAGATTTGTCCCTAAAGCCAGGAATTTCTTCTGCCTGGGTGTTATTAGCCTTACAGACCTCAAGCATTGGATTCACAGAATCTTCTAATGTTGAATTCAGATAAAACAGAGGTTATGTTAGTGGGATCACAGAACCAACTAAAAGGAAATGTGGGATTACATGAGCTCGACCCTTGCAGTCTCTCATCAAAGCTTAAACTAGAAATTAAGAGTTTGGGGTCATCTTTGATCCTGATCTATCATTTGAGACTCATATTAGGGAAGTTACTAAAGTATCCTTTTACCATTTGAGAAATAAAGCCAAACTTAGACCAATTATTTCTGTGTCTAATGCCAAGAGACTAATGCATGCCTTTGTTTCATCTAGAATTGATTACTGTAATGCACTTTTTTCTGGTGTACCAAAACGTGCGTTATCCCGCTTGCAGCTTGTTCAGAATACCGCTGCTAGAATTCTGACTAAAACCAGGAAAAGTGAACATATTACTCCTGTTTTGGCCTTTTTACACTGGCTCCCAGTGCATTATAGAATTGATCTAAAGATTTTGCTGTTAACTTACAAAGCCCTGAATGGATTAGCACCTAGTTTATTTGCAGGAGTTACTGACCTAGGTTATTCCTAGGGTCAACAAAAGCAACACGGAGGTAGGACTCTTTCTTGTAGAGCCTATGGAATACTCTGCCTTCGTTTGTCAGGAAGCTGGGATTGTTACAGTTTTCAAGTCAAGACTAAACGCATTTTTATAAAATGGCTTTCTTATCTTAGTGGGTTTTAATGTAACTTTTAAAATTAATGCTTTTGTGTTATTATGTGTATACTGTTATGTAAATATGTTATTTAAATGGTCTGATTGTGTGACATGCTATACAAATGTATTTTGGTTTGTTCTTTTTCTGCTATGTACTGTACAGTGCTTTGTGATACTTTTGTTTAAAAAGCTCTATATAAATGCAATAAATAAATACATATTTTAAGTATCATTCTGGGCACGTGATCCATATAAAATGCACATCATTTCTTTGAATTACATTACTAATGCTAACTAAGATTTAAAATATTTAAATTAAATAAAAAAATCTTGCACTTTTCCCTAAATTAGTAAAATATTTAAGAAACAAAAACACGCCAGTCAAAACAAGAGCAATGTTTTACATTTTTCCCAATGAACAAATAAAGAAAGAAATGTTTTTTTTTTTAAACAGTGCTGTGCCTAAGAGATTCTCTTTACAACCCAATAATGCTCACACAGGCTTTCTCACCCTTTTCCTTTTCCCTCTTACTGTCCACTCCTGTCTGGTTCACCCACCTCCCTCTGTCTATCTGGTGGGGCCACATGCAACTCCACCTGGGAGTCTACAAACTGCTCTAACTCGTTGATTGCCCGCTGCTGGTCTAGCTTCTCTGTCAGACTAGCTATCAGATCTTTGTACTTGTTTTCTGCTCTGCAGCTAGTGCAGTAACCTACCTAGCTGTTCCGCTGTACAAAGACCTGCTAACCCTCCTGTCACCCATGAGATCTTGCACCCAGTGGACTGCACCAAATACACTCCTAGTTTTTAGCTAGGATCACTACCTTTATTATGTTTTCTGCTAGTGGTGTCATGCCAACTTTTACCTGGTTTATTGATATTGATAGTTGACAATGTGGGGAAGCTATAAAAAAGGCCAACAGAATGCTCGGATATATAGTGAAAAGCGTTGCATTTAAATCAAGGGAAGTAACGTTAAAACTTTACAATGCATTAGTAAGACCTCACCTAGACTATTGTGTGCATTTCTGGTCACCTCGTTACAAAAAGGATATTGCTGCTCTAGAAAGAGTGCAAAGAAGAGCGACCAGAATTATCCCGGGTTTAAAAGGCATGTTATATGCAGACTGGCTAAATAAAAATATAATTTATTCAGTCTTGAACAAAGAAGACTATGCGGCGATCTGATTCAAGCATTCAAAATTCTAAAAGGTATTGACAATGTCGACTCGGGACTTTTTCGACCTGAAAAGAAAACCGGACCAGGGGTCACAAATGGAGATTAGATAAAGGGCGTTCAGAACAGAAAATAGGAGGCACTTTTTGTACACATAGAGTTGTGGGAGTCTGGAACCAACTCCCCAGCTGTTGAAGCTGACACCCTGGGATCCTTCAATGAAGCTGCTTGATGAGATTCTGGGATCAATAAGCTACTAACAACCAAACGAGCAAGATCTAAGTGCTAGTTGATAAAAAATAGTTGATAAAACTGGTAATCAAATGGTTGGTTTTATTTGAATATAGATGACTAAACAGTAATACTGTACAGATTTATAAACAAGATTACTTTTCCTTTTTTTTTTTTTTTAATTAAACGGTGAAAACGGACATGTTTTTCAAACCTTATAAATAAGTTCAGGTGCCAATAAGACAAATGTGTTTAAGAATGCATTTAGCTAACACGGTCAGTACTGAGGTTGCCAAAACAATCTACAGGAACACTGGTAGTATACACGCTTATATTACTACTGGTTTTAACTCAGATTATTTATTCTAATCTGGTACAAATAAGGAAAGTATTCAAATATTATTTAATATGTTTGATTTTATCATGCCTTCTTTCCATATAGTTTGTTTTGCCAAGAGATGTTGTAGAACTGCAAGTCGCTACACTAAAAGTCAGATCTTTTTAGCGTTACGGTGGTATAAAATTAGTATTAACTTATGCTGGGTTTAGCTAGCAAACCATGCAAGCCCAACTAACAAACAAGCAACAACACAGCAGTGCCACTGGTGTTAAAAAATATCCCTTTTAGGGTTAACTATTTGCATATGCAAACTGTACCCAGCAATAATGATAGACAATTACATTACGGAAATTATTTTAAAAAAAATCTATCCCCAAAGGATCACACTAAATACAGCCCATTGGTATGGAAGGACAAATGACTCAATAACTGTCCAATTCATTTAGTAGAGCTGGGGTGAAAAATTGCATCAGCACTCCATATTCTCATCACACCAGTTTTTAAATGATCTGTTGTCTTATGGAGAAGAGGCTTGTGGCTGAGTCTGACTTTCAGCAGGGAGTGGCAGTTCTTATTGCAGAATAAAAGCTAGGATATCATGCACAACAGTTGTCGGTACCATTTTTTGTCCATTCCCTGCACAAACACTAGTAAACATAAGCAGGCAGTAGACGAGATGATTACTAGTTGCATTCCCACAGCTACCCTACCACCAGTGCAGGAAATAAACTGGAAAAATGCAGGTTTTCTTGCTTAACAATACTGTGTGTATATGTATATCTCATTGACCTAATACTGTTTTGTCTCCTGTGATAGTTCTGCAGTGTGCCACAGTGATTGGGTTCTGTTACTGGGCCTCCGAGTTGATCCTGTCCCTCCAGCAGCAGCACAGGATGTACCACGGCTCTCTCATCTATGTCACCTTCGCCATTAGCTTCTACCTGGTCGCAGGGGCTGGTGGAGCCTCCATCCTGGCCACAGCTGCCAACCTGCTGCGGCACTACCCCACCGAGGAGGAGGAGCAGGCTCTGGAACTGCTTTCCGAGATGGAGGAGAGCAGCGAGACCTACCCCGGGACTACGACCTTGCCAACCAGTTCCAGCCGCCCCTACACCCCCTAACTGCACCAGCGTGCGAGGACACTGCGCACTCACAACACAGGGACAGTCACCACAGGACTGCCAGACATCCAACTGCTTATCCTAGCCTATTGATGGTGATATATCAGTAAAAACATTTATTTCAGTGGTTCTCAACTTTGGTCTCCCCTGATGCTGGATTCACACTAAATTAAGACCCCGTTGGGAATGACCTGCATTGCATCCCATTTTTGCTCCAATTGGGGCCTAAAAGAAGCATTTTTATTAGTTTGGTAGACAGCATGTTTCCAAAAGACTATCTAAATCTGCCTGTCAGTACTGTATTTCCTTGTTCACTGCAGAGGCAAGCAATTCAGATTTTGAATGAAAATTGGTCCCCAGGTCTTTGAGCTACTGAAATAAATCTATAAAATAATTATTAAACTACTTTTTATTGCCATTATGTATCTAGGAAAGTTGCCAAAGTGACTCTCCCCAAAAGTACTTAATGATCATGCGTTGACAAGTATATGGCAGTAATATGAAAATATTGTGGTAATCTCAATTGGAGAGTGAAACTGGTTTGAGATGTTTGTTTCCACATGTGGAAGAGTGCTATTTTGATTGCTGAAGTTTATGAAAATAATTATATTGAAAATGAGTTAATATACTACAGCAGTTACTGTAGCAAAATACTTATCCCCTTTAAATACTTAACATCTTTTCATAGCGCTATTGTATCTTTTTTTATTATTTTTTTTAACCAGATTCACTTGTAGAATTACCCAGGTTTAAACAATTGGCACCCACACAATGTTGCTGTGCTGTGCAGTTTTTCAATCCCTTCCTGTTGCCATGACACCTGTAGGTGGCACTCTTCAGCGTGGGTTCCTGAGTACCAAACACTCAAGACCTTGACACACCAGTGCTACTCTGCTCTAGAGAGCACAAATTGCACTAGGAACTATGAACAGGGCCTGGGATTGTATTGCTGTGCATTGCTATTGTAGATTCCCTGGTGGGATTGCACTTTCTCTTCTGATTTCCAAACAGCATTTATTCTCTAGTCTCTCTTCATCTGGGCAGCAGTAAAGGGGGAACAAATCTGAGAAAAGGCCTGATATTACAAAAATTGTTCTGTGAAACCAGCCAGTAGTCCTAAGCTTTACTATAACTATACATTGTAACAATATAAATATTATCTATAAAGGATACATATAACGTAATGATACTGATTAAGGCATGGCTTAAGAATACAACATTTTGAATTAAATACATGGAAATGAATTATTTCAAGTGGTGATGTACTACAGCTTTAGCTCTTATAGATATTAAATACCCTATAATAGGTGCATTTTCTATAAACTGAAACCAATTGATTGTCATTCCACAATCATGTTTGCAACAGATTTAGGTAGTGTGATTGGGTATAACTATCTACTGGAGGGGATTGTCTGTTTCAAATCAAAATATGCAGATCAAAATATGCAGATTAGCACTAGCCCTCCAATAAGCATCTAGGGTTTGTCATAAACTGACTCAATAATGCCTCAGAGAAACTAGAGAGCATGGGTCAGCATTAATAAATACTCATAACCTCTTCTCTCTGACCCAAGATCATAACCTCTTCCCTCTGTCCCAAAATCATAACCTCTTCCCTCTGTCCCAAAATGCTGCTTAAAGTCTGCGGTCCAGGGGACAGAACGAAGGGCCACCTTTATACTTCCTGTACAGATTGCTGCCTAATACACAGCATATTAGTCCAAGCTCTGTCCATGTTGCCAACCCCTTAATGAGGTGAGGTTGCTTCTTTTGTGCTCTAGACCATGGGATGTTAACACTTAGCATGACATGTCATCAGTCAGGCTGAGTTGCCATGTAAATTGGGAGTTTTTTCCTAAGGCGTAACATGGTGTTGCAGTAGAGGCTTTGTGTGTGTGTGCTTGTGGGGCATTCAGTAGGCTTTACTGCAGACTAAGGGACTGAGCTGTTAACTTTGGGTAACAACTTCAACTGCTTTTTCGGGCAACCTATCCGCAGAGCACAAGCTATACTTTAAATTGGCTGAACAAGTACATGGATTTGTTTATTATCAGTTTGCTACTGCTGTTCAAAAAACACTTTGTACCCTCATCACTGCTGCAACACAAGCTCCCTGTTTTATATTACATGTTTATTTTCCATGCATGGTTTAGAACTGAAAAGCCTGCTTCATCTAGACATTGTTATAGATTAGCGAAATTTGTAATCATCGCTTTTAATTTTAAAGAGTGTGATCTGATTTGTATGTTCTTTATTATTATGATTATGTTGGTGTTAATGCAAGTGTGAATTGTGAGATATAACTTGATTCTTGTGCATAAAGTCATATCTGTTCTGCCTAAATGTCACTTTGTTTTTCTTACGTTTTCTTTTGTTTTTACTGGTGAGAAGAATAAAAAGAATCACAGGAATAAATTCTCTTACTCTCTTTTAGATTTTTTTTATAATATAGCCCAGTACAGTCAAAGCCACTTACTGTAATCTCACTTAATAGCACTCCTGTTAATGACACCCTCTGCTTATTCACACCACACTGAAATGTCCCGAACAAAATACTCATAACCGATTTTTCACCCCTCTGGGTAGTATTGAACTGTTCCAACAAATAAAGTAACAGTGTAGCATTCTGAACTCTGCAATGTGTGTGTTTACTGTATATTGAATAAACATATTAATTCTACTGTAATCCATGCAATACCTGCAATAGTTCTGTGTTTTAATGTTGGTGAACCGATAGTCAACTCTGCTTACCATTTTATTGCTCGGTCCCTTTGAAGGTATATTAAAGGGTTTTGACAATTGCTATTTTTGTTCAGAAACAAATCCCCCAAAATACAGCTACGACGTGTATAGATAATGGATTTCTTAAAATAACTTTTCAAACATTTAAGTATGGGTTTTGAAAAGAAAAGTTGGATCATCAGGCAGATATTTAAAGGTGTGATGAACAAGTCTTAAGACATTTTAGCACCGGGATCCACAAAGTGTATTGGCCACTGACACATTTGGGTTTTCTTGATAAAGTAGCGGGCCAATATCAAAATAAAATATAAAATGACATTAACATCAGCGATTAAGAACACGCGGTGGTAGAATGTACTGACTTTACTAATAAATCACTAATGCAATATTGAAGATTGTCAGTTTGCCTCACAGGTCTAAATATGCCCAGGGCATGGCTTTGAAGACCACTGTCTTAGCAGAACAATATTCCCTTGTGTGTTAGACCATTTAGTTTCACAGGCTTCATTTATTTTTGTTTATACTGGTAAAGCTTATTTATCCTGTCGCTACACCACAGATACGGTAGAAGTTCCTTTATGAGGTGTTGTTTTAATATTGCCTGTAGATGTTTTAAATGTTTCACAGCAACCTTATAGATGACAGAACCCAGAGGGTCAATTGCAATTTCAGCACACCCTCGCTATAATGCCCTTCATTATAATGAACCTTCGGCTATAACGAACCTGGCCCCTGGACCCCAAATAATAAAAACTAAAAAAGACCATATAAACACAGACTGTCAACATCCCGGTCTGTACGCACGAGATGCCACCTCCGTGCGCTGGTGTACCTATGCCTCCGAAACGAAAAAAACATTTCCTGTTGCAACAAAACTGGAAATTATATTGATCGTTTGAAAAAAGGTGTAAGGCATATCTCTGTCGGGAATATAGGTTGTCAAAAAGCACAAGCCAAAGGTTTTTTGGCTTGTTCAGTAGCCATGCGGCAAAGCCAAATTGATTAAAAAATAAAGAAAAAAAACATGATGAACTTTGCATGTCGGGTTGATTTGGAATAAAAGCTCAGTGTGGGATTCTTGCGTGTTGGATTAAGATTTGCTGCACTTTGAAACGATTCATGTCAGATTGATTTTGAATAAAAGTTCAGCTTCAATTCAGGATTTTTGCTTTTTGTAATACATTTTAATTATTTAACCAATAGGATAAAGCAACGGCAGAAAACTGCATACATGAAACGAACAGGTGCATGTAATTCTACTTGCATTCATAATCTCATTTCATTAACTTACTCCAACAGTGTATTGTTCATTTTGATTGTCCTTTCGCTATAACAAACCCCTTGATATAACGAACAAATGACTTGGAACCCAACAGGTTCGTTATAGCGAGGGTGTACTGTACTAAACAGCGTGCTAGCTAGTACGGTAGTATCTGAGGATCATCTCCACATACAGTGCCTATAGTATTCACCCCTCCCTTGGACGTTTTCACACTTTGTTGTGTTACAACCCGAAATCTTGATGCATTTAAATGGGATTTTTTCCCCTTTGAATTACACAACCTACTCAACACTTTGAAGAGGCAAGAGAATTTTTATTGTGAAACAACAGTTAATGAAAAATAAAAAAACTGAAATGTCTTGGTTAGATAAGTATTCACCCCCCTGGGTCAATACTTGGTAGAACCACCTTTGGCAGCAATTACAGCTGTGAGTCTTTTGGGGTAAGTCTCTACCAGGTTTGCACATCTGGATCGTGCAATATTCGCCCATTCTTCTTGGCAAAATTGTTTAAGCTCTTGTCAAGTTGGATGGGGATCGTTGGTGGACAGCAATCTTCAAGTCTTGCCACGGATTCTCAATCAGATTCAAGTCCGGGCTTTGACTGGGCCACTCTAGGACATTCACTTTCTTGTTTTAAGCCACTCCAGTGTTGCTTTGGCTGTGTGCTTGGGGTCATTGTCCTGCTGAAAGTTTAATCTCCGTCCCAGTCTTAGGTCTTTTGCAGACTGAAGCAGGTTTTCCTCAAGGATTTGCCTGTATTTAGCTCCATCCATTTTGCCCTCTACCCTGACAAGCTTTCCAGTCCCTGCCGATGAAAAGCATCCCCATAGCATGATGCTGCCACCACGCTTCACAGTAGGGATGGTGTTACCTGGGTGATGTGCTGTGTTGGGTTTGCGCCACACATAACGCTTTGCATTTTGGCCAAATAGTTCAATTTTTATTTCATCGGACCACAGAATCTTTTGCCACATCTTTTAGAGTCTCCCACGTGCCTTTTGCAAATTCCAAGCAGGGTTTTACATTACTTCCAGCTGCTTGGTTGTTGGTTAGCGGTTTGTAAATAACTTCTTTCATTTCTTTGAGTACTATTGGGAGGATCTCATCCGCCCAGGGATTTGCTTATTTTAAGAGCTCTTAGTCCCTTAACACTTCCGCCTCTGTTATGCTAAAGTTATTTAAAACTGGATAGGAACAGGTTGACATGCAGGGCATGTTGTCGGTATCCTCCTTTGTAAAAACTTGTGAAAAGTAATCATTTAATATATTTGCTATTTTTTCTCTTCGTCTATAATTTTCCCATTTGTATCTCTTAGACATTTAACCTCCTCTTTGAATGTTCTCTTGCTGTTATAATATTGGAAAAACTTTTTGGAATTGGTTTTAGCCCCTCAGCAATATTGATTTCTTTCTCTCTCTTGGCCTTTCTAACTTCCTTTTTGACTTGTGTTTGCAGTTCCAAGTACTCTTTCTGTGTACTTTGTTTTGGTCCCTTTTAAACACAATGTAAAGTGCCTTTTTCACTGAATATTTTTTTAATTGATCTATTAAACCATTTTGGCCATTTTGTTTTAGATTTTGATTTGTCTACTTTTGGGATGTAATTGTTTTGCGCTCTAGTACTACATTTTTTAAAAACAGCCATCCTTTTTCTGTGGATGTTTTCTCTATTTTAGTTCAATCTACTTCTCTGTTTCATTCCTTCATAGTTTACCTTTCTAAAATTGTAAACAGCTTTAGTCATTACTTTTGGGGTTTTAAAAGCACTTCAAATGAGACCATGTTGTGGTCTGAATTTGACAATGGTTCTCTGACCTCTGTTTTAGTTATTCTGTCTTCGTTATTTGAAAAGACTAAATCAAGGCATGCCTCCCTCTAGTCGGTGCCTTGACAAATTGTCATTTGTCATTTCCACCATTTCAATTTCGTCCGTCGTGCCCCCATCAGGTTTTCTCATTTTATATGGGGAAGTTGAAATCCCCATTAGTATGGCTTCTCCTTTTCTACACGCATTTCGAATGTCATTGTATAACAGATTATTTTGCTCAGCGTCTGAATTTGGCAGTCTATAGCATGCTCCTATTATTATGCCCTTTGAATTTGTGTCCATTATTCTGACCCATATTGATTCTGCATTGTTTTCTTTGTCCTGATTTAACACCTGGGCTTCAAGACTATTTCTTATGTATAGCGCTACCCCTCCGCCTCTTCTGTCCTGCCTGTCTTTCCTATATAGTGTGTACCCTCTAATATTATATTCGTCTCCATCACTCTCAGACAACCAAGTTTCTGTAACACCTATCACATCAGTAGTTACTTGTTAGTGCAGTAGCTTCAAGTTCTAACATTTTGTTTCTGAGACTTCTAGCATTAAGATAAATATATTTAATAGTTGTCTTACCTGAGTTGTTGCCCTTGTTTTGATGCCGTTGCCTTTCTGTTTTTTTATTTCTCCCCTTCCTTTCCAGTTACAACACTAACTGTTTCATAAAACAAAGACTTCACCCTCGCTAAACTCGCCAAATAAAATGAATAATGATTGCGGTGATTAATTATGTGTTTGCATTAGAAGAGCACTACTTAAAATGCAGAGCAATTCATTCTATTCCGCCACCTGCATTCTGCACGTCATTTGCTGGATTAGAAAGAAGTCTCAGTTAATTCAGCTCCTTTCAATTTGTAATACAAATAGAGTCGACATAAAACAGATTCATATTTAAAGGCAGGAAGGGCCTACATTTGTCAAAAAAGAAAAAAACAGAAACTCTATATATGTTTTAAATAGCGATATTAAATTGAAATACAGACAGCAGCCTTCTAAACACATCAATCACTTGACATTAAGTAGACAGTAAAGATTTTGAAGAGCAGAGGCTATATCAGCGGGACTTGGAAATAAATGTATGCACACAACGAGGGGTGAAATGCATTTTATTTTGTGGCAAAGCAACATGAAAAAGGGCCTAAATAAATAATTATTAATATGATTTTAAACGAGGCCTCATAACTGGCTACGGCCTTGCATGTTGAGCACGTGGCCCGAGGTTGTTGCCATGGTCACGCCATGGCCACCTGTCTTTTCTCATCCGCTCAGTAACAACAAGGTCAGAGTTCATGCTGAAGAAGCTTATGGCATAATATTTCACGTTCCAGTAAACAAAAGCAACTAACACAGATTTTAAGTTTAGAATATATATATATATTTTATTGAGGCAATATTCTATCAAATTGTAATTTTAAAAAGATTGTATGTGTATGCAGTCAATAGTATTAATTCGAATAAAAAACATGCAGTTTACAATATCAAAGTCATAAAGAAATTAGTCAAAGCTCTTTGAACAATCTTTTGCTATTAAAATGCGTGCACTCGTCTTTTAAAAACACGTATCCATATTACGAGCAGGCAAAAACAAAGCCGTTCTTTTAACTTTCTCCAGCGCAGGTCCGGTGAAGGGTCCATTGTGACAAGTGACGCAAACAAAATACGCAAGTAAATTCTCAATCTAGTTTGCTAGTAGGCGTGACTGAATATGACGGGCAGCTATTTGGAACAATAAACGTCGGAGTTTGTTGGCAAGATTTAGAAACAACCAAAAGAATTTAGAGGCGGGCTTCCGATGCCGGGGGCGTGGTCAAAGGTGGTTTGCTGGGTCAGAGACATGTGAGTCTCCTCTGAGAAGCTGAGGGAGGACAGTGAAGGGTAGAGCGGTGGTCGATGTGATTTAAATAACCAAAACATCAACTGAAACTCATTCGGAGGGCCGTGGTACGTTCATAGGTACATATCGTTTATTTATTGATGGCCAGCTGAGTAGAGAGCGTAGACAAGAATTGTAAAGTAAAATAGTGTGGGCAGATGTCACTGTTGTTGCTAGTTTACACAGTGTTGTTGATTCTTTAAGTCCGAGAGGTAATGTGTGTGACAGCTCCGTAGTATTTAACGTCTAATATTAATATAACTGCGTTCGTTTTTATTTTTTATTTTGTTAGTGCATGAAACCGGTACACAGTCATTACAGCAAGTATAATTACCCTTGTAATAACGGTGTTTAATGTTCCCGTTTATATCGTGACATCATACATGTAATTAAGAGAGGTCCAGAAGTGCGTCCATTAAAGAAATCTGGGTAATTGGGTAAGTTAAATTCACTGAGGCGTGGTGTTTTGAACACATGGTCAAAAAAGGCGCTATATTTGTGCATTGACGTACCCGCACCTGAGTGACAGTCGGAATGTGTTGACCTATCTATGCTTTTACTTCTTTAAGTTTGGTTTCCTTGGATTTTGTTTTTGAACAGCTAAGGTTTCTGTTAGGAGCAGCAGTGAGAGGGCCAGAGTTTAATCTGATTAAAGACTTAGCACGAAATTAAACACTGTGCTGCACACAGGCAGGAAAAGAAGTGACGTTTTGCACTTCCTGTAACTTTAAAGGAAGTTGCCTATGTCTTGTTTACTTTCTTCTAATGAGTGATCCAAGTGTTTGCCTAATTAAAAAGCAGTTTACTGTATAATCAGGTCAGATTATAATATTTGTTATTGTGGGTTGCCTTAATGCACATTTCACATACCTATTGTACCAGGCAGACTTCCGCAAACCTCAGTCCATGTGTTAACACGTCTGGTCATTGCAAGTGTGTTCAAGTGCAGTTTGTATTTTAAATTTTATTTCTCCTGGCCGTTCTTGTAATTGGAGATTTAATTTTACTGTTAAACTAAATTGAACAGTTGAAGATGTTTCAATCTATTCCTCGGAAGCCAGCAGTAAGTGGACTGTACTGGTACTGTGTGAACTCGACCCGCCTCCTTACAAGCACTTCTGTCAGGGAAGGCAGTGGAGCAGCGAGTTGGCTGGGCAAGCGGGTGGAATGGGCTCTGTGCTGGCTCCAGAGAGGTCTGGAAGCTGACAGCAGCGAAAGGAAGAGAGAGATGGTGTCCATACTTGCTAGCCAGTGCAGCTATGTGACAGGCCAGAGGCTGCGGCGAGCATTTCAGATAGGCGAGCTGTACAGCAACCTGTACTCGAGAGGTCCCGCCAGAGCTTGGTCAGCAGCCTGTGGCGGCGCTTCCAGAGCAGGCATTCACAGTCCTGCAAGCTGCTGGCGGCCCTGGCTGGCGTCTTCATGTGGGAAGAGGAGAGAATCCGAGACGAGGAGTTGCAGAGGTACGTTTGTTTTAGTAACAGGTTTACAAGACTTCTGATGAGCCCAGTTAGAATAGTGGGGTATATGACAGTGATCAAGTACACAAACTCTCTCTCTCTCACACACACACACACACACCTTTTAAAGAAATGTGCACTGAGAGAATCACTGGCTCAAATAGCGATCAAATGCAGGGTTGTGCAATTTCTGAAAAAAGTTATTGTCCAAGGGACAAAATGCTAGAAAAATCTACGGTCCTTCTTAAAAATCTATTTGCCCCCTCCCTGTCGCACAAAACGCACACAAAAAGTAGAATATAACTTGTAGATTTTAGTTTCATTTAACAGTGAACACAACCAATCAATTAGTGATTAAGTGATGGATCTAGCCTTGTAGCTTGACTGGTTCACTAAGTTCTTCAAAATACACAAAGTTTCCTGTTACCCCACCTCACCTCATCTTAGTTTATTGCATCACAGATACGAAATTATTGACAACTATGACTGCTGCTTTGTGGAATTCTGATTTTTTTTTTTTCTTGATGTTCTTTCAGTTTTATAATTCTAACCTGTCAAGTTTTATACTGTTTTTCTACCAGAATGCATGCAATATTTACAGTAGGCTCCATCAAATGCTGCAAAGAATAGACCTTTTTTCTTATTTCTATTATGTATTGCTAATATATATATATATATATATATATATATATATATATATATATATATATATATATATATATACAGTACTGTGCAAAAGTTTTAGGCAGGTGTGAAAAAATGCTGTAAAGTAAGAATGCTTTCAAAAATAGACATGTTAATAGATTATATTTATCAATTAACAAAATGCAAAGTGAGTGAACAGAAGAAAATCTACATCAAATCAATATTTGGTGTGACCACCCTTTGCCTTCAAAACAGCATCAATTCTTCTAGGTACACTTGCACACAGTTTTTGAAGGAACTCGGCAGGTAGGTTGGCCCAAACATCTTGGAGAACTAACCACAGTTCTTCTGTGGATTTAGGCAGCCTCAGTTGCTTCTCTGTCTTCATGTAATCCCAGACAGACTCGATGATGTTGAGATCAGGGCTCTGTGGGGGCCATACCATCACTTCCAGGACTCCTTGTTCTTCTTTACGCTGAAGATAGTTCTTAATGACTTTCGCTGTATGTTTGGGGTCGTTGTCATGCTGCAGAATAAATTTGGGGCCAATCAGATGCCTCCCTGATGGTATTGCATGATGGATAAGTATCTGCCTGTACTTCTCAGCATTGAGGAGACCATTAATTCTGACCAAATCCCCAACTCCATTTGCAGAAATGCAGTCCCAAACTTGCAAGGAACCTCCACCATGCTTCACTGTTGCCTGCAGACACTCATTCGTGTACCGCTCTCCAGCCCTTGGCGAACAAACTGCCTTCTGCTACAGCCAAATATTTCAAATTTTGACTCATCAGTCCAGAGCACCTGCTGCCATTTTCCTGCACCCCAGTTCCTGTGTTTTCGTGCATAGTTGAGTCGCTTGGCCTTGTTTCCACGTCGGAGGTATGGCTTTTTGGCGCAAGTCTTCCATGAAGGCCACTTCTGACCAGACTTCTCCAGACAGTAGATGGGTGTACCAGGGTCCCACTGTTTTCTGCCAATTCTGAGCTGATGGCACTGCTGGACATCTTCCGATTGCGAAGGGAAGTAAGCATGATGTGTCTTTCATCTGCTGCAGTAAGTTTCCTTGGCTGACCACTGCGTCTCACGGTCCTCAACGTTGCCCGTTTCTTTGTGCTTCTTCAGAAGAGCTTGGACAGCACATCTGGAAACCCCTGTCTGCCTTGAAATTTCTGCCTGGGAGAGACCTTGCTGATGCAGTATAACTACCTTGTGCCTTGTTGCTGTGCTCAGTCTTGCCATGGTGTATGACTTTTGACAGTAAACTGTCTTCAGCAACCTCACCTTGTTAGCTGAGTTTGGCTGTTCCTCACCCAGTTTTATTCCTCCTACACAGCTGTTTCTGTTTCAGTTAATGATTGTGTTTCAACCTACATATTGAATTGATGATCATTAGCACCTGTTTGGTATAATTGTTTAATCATACACCTGACTATATGCCTACAAAATCCCTGACTTTGTGCAAGTGTACCTAGAAGAATTGATGCTGTTTTGAAGGCAAGGGTGGTCACACCAAATATTGATTTGATTTAGATTTTTCTTCTGTTCACTCACTTTGCATTTTGTTAATTGATAAATATAATCTATTAACATGTCTATTTTTGAAAGCATTCTTACTTTACAGCATTTTTCACACCTGCCTAAAACTTTTGTACTGTATATATATATATATATAAAATTATATTAAATTATACAGCTGTTTTTTCCTCAACTAACATCTTGTCCTATGATGGCTAACTGGGAGGGCAACATTCTTTGCTTGCACTGCTCTCATTGAAAAATCAGTACATAAACAAATGAATACATCCACATTGCCATGATATTTGCAGTCTGTTTTATTTTAAAATAATAACATATCGTACAGATGTCATGTTAGCATTTCATTTCTATCATAATAAACATATTTGTCAATCTTCATGATTTAGTAGTTTCACAAATAGATGGATTGTGCATATCCAATAAATAACTTATACATCTTCTGTTCAAATTTAGTTAATTTTTAATATGGCGCTTAAATCTAAAAAGAATATGGTAAATAGCAAACTAGGTTTAGCAACACTAACATCGAAAGGAAAAAAGCATTACATTTTTGCCAGGGAAAGTTTGTCTTAATGCTTCTAAACAGTAAACTACATTTTTTTTTTTTAAAGATCCCAACAAGTACATTGACCACAAAGTGTTACACAACGTGATTTTTTCAAATTCGCTAATATCTTAGTGACTGGTTTTGTAACTTTATAGATTGCAGGATTTAAATGTCAAGTTAATTTATTAAGAAAGCAGTATAAACTTACTTGCTAATTTACAAAAACATAACTAACACCTTACATTTAAAAGATTAGTCTGTTCGTTGCCAGAGGCTGTCTTGGCAACCATTTCTGAGTTTCTTTGTAACCAATAGAAGATCAGCTTCTTCAGCAGCTAGCCAATCAGAAGTGATAGGGTTGGGATGTGAACACTTTTTAAAATATTTTTGCTTTGATGTTAGACTTCTGCAATTCAGTTTTCAGACCCTTGTGTGGCTCTCTAGGAGTATACCTGGAGTGTCTTTTTAGCAACAGAACGAACACGGAAAAATAAATAACTAAAAACTACTTTTCTGATGGACAAAGTATAACGGCAAAGCTTGTTGTCCCAGGCGTTGGGCGATACTGAATTGCAGCCCTGAAATGGGAGTTATGTTTTGGTCCCGTTTTAGGGTTTGATTCAGCTTGCCCACAAACAGATTAGTGTCTCCCACCCAAGTACTGATAGTAGTATAGCAGTTGAAAATGATTGATGCCAGAGCAATGTGACTTGCTAGTGTCACCTTAGCCTGAGAGAAGTGAAGGTTATCAAGATTTGAGTTCATTGGTAGTTCAAACAAAAAGTAATGAGCTTTCTTTTGTATCTTGACCTTTTAGAGGGCATTTTAAAAGCCCTTCTCCAGAAGTGGGCCTTGTTTAGCTGGATAAATTGCTCTCTTTGGGTAGCGCAGAGGTTTTCAGTTAAGTGTTACGTTGCATTTGACCTGACGTGTCGTACTGGCATTCAGTCCAAACACTGTTTTATATATTGGAAATTCCCAATGTGTGTAAACTGATGCAGAAAGTTTTACTGTTTGTTTTCTCTAAGTGTTTTATTGAGTCCTTAAACAAAACCTAAAGCACAAAATCCTGCCCCTCGTCTCTCTACCTGGAGTGGCTTGTGTCTCCAGACAAGCTGTAAGAAAGCATTACAGCGTCATGTGACACTCCCGAACTCGCAGCACCTGCACTTCAGTGTTAAATCAATAACGGCACAGAAGCGTATTTGTGCAGGAGGATTAACTGAAGGTCTTTAAGAACTCATTGATTTTAAAATCATTCCATTTTAATAGAAATGATTTTGAATAAACAGAACTTTTGTGAATTTGATTGAAAAAGTTTCATTATTACAAGAGGACAGAATATTAGTAATGTATCTTGCACTGAAGTGTAACATCTGCAAGAGCAATTGATACATTTTCTTTACTAATTGCTCCCAAAATCAAAACTAATAAAATAAAAAATCTAATTCATAACACTGTAATGTATGTGTCTTTTATATAGAAAAATGACACCTATGAAATGATGGCAGTACATAAGATTCAGTGGAATTAATTTGTCAGCTCAGTGTACTGCTAATTGAACACACTGTGTTTAAAATAAATGTGTCAGCATTCCGATGAAGCAAAAGCACACAAACAGATAACCACACAGCACATTAAAGGACACTGCTTTAGATCTTGCCTTAATGTCTTTCCTCTATCAATAGATACAGTCCTGCTACAGTGCTGCTTGGATTAATGTTGTCTAGTTATTCCGAGGCGGTCATTTGCAATGTTTGTCTTGTCAGAAATGGGCTGGTGGTAATGTAGAGCAGGAGATGAACAGCAAAGCCCTGCTGGCTGGCACAGTCCATCTTTGTCTTGGCCCTTGTTTTGCATTGTCATTGTGCCAAAAGCGGCGGGTCTTTGTAACTCAGGTTGCAGAAATTTACCAATAAACAAGCCATATAACAAGATTTAAATCTGCAGACCATGTCCCTGCCCCCTGGTTTTGTAACAGCAGCTTTTGTACTTGAGGCTCATTCAGTGACACAGGGAAACAAGGCCTTGCTTTTAAAGCAGAACCTACACTACCGGTCAAAAGTTTTAGAACACCTCCATTTTTCCAGTTTTTATTGAAATTTACGCAGTTTAATGTCTCAATGTACTCTGAAATTAAAGCATAGAACAAATAAACAATTGGAGATAAAAAGAAATCATGGAATCGTTTTGTTTAACAAAATTTAATCTAAATTTTTGACTCATCAAAGTAGCCACCTTTTGCAGATATAACAGCCGAACACACTCGTGGCATTCTTTCTACAATGGAAATCAAATATTGTTCGGAAAGTTCTTCCCAACACTGCTGCAGAAGTTCCCACAAATGTGTTGCACTTGTAGGTTGCTTTGCTTTCACCCTTCTGTCCAGTTCATTCCAAACCAGCTCGATGGGGTTTAAGTGGAGACTGTGCTGGCCATTCCATGATTTGAAGCCTACCTTCTTGTTCTTTTCTTCTAAGGTAGTTCTGACATAGCCTGGAGGTATGTTTTGGGTCATTATCTTGCTGTAGGATGAACCCCTGACCAACTAGGCGTATACCAGAGGGTATTGCATGGCGCTGCAAAATGCTGTGGTAGCCGTTTTGGTTCAGGGTGCCACTCACTCTGTGCAAGTCGCCGACTCTGGATCCAGCAAAAGAGCCCCAGACCATCACGCTTCATTATTATTATTTGTTTATTTAGCAGACGCCTTTATCCAAGGCGACTTACAGAGACTAGGGTGTGTGAACTATGCATCAGCTGCAGAGTCACTTACAATTACAGTATTGTGCAAAAGTTTTAGGCAGGTGTGAAAAAATGCTGTAAAGTAAGAATGCTTTCAAAAATAGACATGTTAATAGATTATATTTATCAATTAACTAAATGCAAAGTGAGTGAACAGAAGAAAAATCTAAATCAAATCCATATTTGGTGTGACAACCCTTTGCCTTCAAAACAGCATCAATCCTTCTAGGTACACTTGCACAAAGTCAGGGATTTTATAGGCATATAGTCAGGTGTATGATTAAACAATTATACAAACAGGTGCTAATGATCATCAATTCAATATGTAGGTTGAAACACAATCATTAACTGAAACAGAAACAGCTGTGTAGGAGGAATAAAACTGGGTGAGGAACAGCCAAACTCAGCTAACAAGGTGAGGTTGCTGAAGACAGTTTACTGTCAAAGTCATACACCATGGCAAGCACAGCAACAAGACACAAGGTAGTTATACTGCATCAGCAAGGTCTCTCCCAGGCAGAAATTTCAAGGCAGACAGGGGTTTCCAGATGTGCTGTCCAAGCTCTTTTGAAGAAGCACAAAGAAACGGGCAGCGTTGAGGACCGTGAGACGCAGTGGTTGGCCAAGGAAACTTACTGCAGCAGATGAAAGACACATCATGCTTACTTCCCTTCGCAATCGGAAGATGTCCAGCAGTGCCATCAGCTCAGAACTGGCAGAAAACAGTAGGACCCTGGTACACCCATCTACTGTCCGGAGAAGTCTGGTCAGAAGTGGCCTTCATGGAAGACTTGCGGTCAAAAGCCATACCTCCGGCGTGGAAACAAGGCCAAGCGACTCAACTATGCACGAAAACACAGGAACTGGGGTGCAGAAAAATGGCAGCAGGTGCTCTGGACTGATGAGTCAAAATTTGAAATATTTGGCTGTAGCAAAGGCAGTTTGTTTGCGAAGGGCTGGAGAGCGTACGAATGAGTGTCTGCAGGCAACAGTGAAGCATGGTGGAGGTTCCTTGCAAGTTTGGGGCTGCATTTCTGCAAATGGAGTTGGGGATTTGGTCAGAATTAATGGTCTCCTCAATGCTGAGAAGTACAGGCAGATACTTATCCATCATGCAATACCATCAGGGAGGCATCTGATTGGCCCCAAATTTATTCTGCAGCATGACAACGACCCCAAACATACAGCGAAAGTCATTAAGAACTATCTTCAGCGTAAAGAAGAACAAGGAGTC
Source organism: Acipenser oxyrinchus oxyrinchus (assembly GCA_030684275.1). Lineage (NCBI taxonomy): Eukaryota > Metazoa > Chordata > Actinopteri > Acipenseriformes > Acipenseridae > Acipenser > Acipenser oxyrinchus. Next base: position 287,857 of record JAGXEW010000160.1, read on the forward strand.
CTGGAAGTGATGGTATGGCCCCACAGAGTCCTGATCTCAACATCATCGAGTCTGTCTGGGATTACATGAAGAGAGAGAAGCAACTGAGGCTGCCTAAATCCACAGAAGAACTGTGGTTAGTTCTCCAAGATGTTTGGGCCAACCTACCTGCCGAGTTCCTTCAAAAACTGTGTGCAAGTGTACCTAGAAGAATTGATGCTTGATGCTGTTTTGAAGGCAAAGGGTGGTCACATCAAATATGGATTTGATTTAGATTTTTCTTCTGTTCATTCACTTTGCATTTAGTTAATTGATAAATATAATCTATTAACATGTCTATTTTGAAAGCATTCTTACTTTACAGCATTTTTTCACACCTGCCTAAAACTTTTGCACAGTACTGTACGTCTCACCCGAAAGACGGAGCACAAGGAGGTTAAGTGACTTGCTCAGGATCACACAATGAGTCAGTGGCTGAGGTGGGATTTGAACCGGGACCGCCTGGTTACAAGTCCTTTTCTTTAACCACTGGACCACACAGCCTCCTATACCACGCTTCCTCCTCCATGTTTGACAGTTGGTGTCACACACGAGGAACCATCCTTTCAGCCTACTCGACGGCATACAAAAACCCTGCGTGATGAACCGAAGATTTCAAATTTTGATTCATCGGTCCATAAGACCTTCTTCCAGTCTTCAGTAGTCCACTGGCGGTGCTTCATGGCCCAGGCAAGCCTCTTTTCTTATTTTGCCATCTTAGCAATGGCTTTCTTACTGCCACTCGACCTGTCAAACCTGCAGCTCGAAGTCTTCTCTTCACAGTTGAAACTGAGACTTGCTTACTTCGACCAGTGTTAAGCTGTGCTTGAAGCTGTTGTCCTGTGAGCCGCCTATCACGCAAGCTGTTGACTCTCAGAAACTTGTCTTCTGATTCTGTTGTGGCTTTGGGTCTGCCAGACCTCTTCCTGTCAGAGTTTCCTCCAGTTTCCAAGTGCCTTTTGATGGTGTAGGAAACTGTACTCACTGACACCTTGGCTTTCTTTGCAATTTCTCTAAAGGAAAGACCTACACTTTTAAGGGTTATAATGGTCTGTCTGTCTTCCTTTATTAATTGTCTTTTCTCGCCATTATGATAGCAATATACTACTTCCTGCAGTACAATACTGTCCAAATAATGCTTAAGAGGGTGTAGTAACACAGTCTGTTCCAACACTGCTTTTATACAGACAGAGGGTTTGTAAGTAATCAACAAAAGTTGGGACACCTGTAGGAATTGTTAGCATCAACTTTCAAGGCTTAATTTACTTCCATTGCTGCAGAACAGCTGTAAGTTGTTAACCCATTACTTGTTCCCTGAAAAAGGCCTTTTGTATAACTCTGAAATGTACATTATTTTTCAGTTTTGGTAACCTAAACTTTTTTTAACCTCTGGCAGTTTACAGCTTACCTTTGTACCATTTCAGATTATTCACTGGACTTGAACTGCTTGAATTTCAATAAAAACGGAAAAATGGGGTGTTCTAAAACTTTTGACCGGTAGTGTAGTCCATGCATTTTTCTCCCCACACTAAGTCCACATTAATTGACAGACCTGTTCTTTTTTTTAGTTGTTTGGAGGGTTAACACTCTTCTTAGTGTCCTTCACATTGGGCACTCGTAAGGTAACTTCTCCAGCATAGCAAGTTGGAGAGACAGATGTCTGCCAGCAGTCTTCACTGGGGCTGACAGGGTCCCCAAAGAGCAGGATCTCGATTTGCTGCGATGCAAGCCAGCAGGACATCTCCCAGTTTCTAATAAACGACATGCAGTAACACATCCACAATTAAAACACTAAAAAACTCAACTGAATGTTTTGGTTAATGTACATTGTAAAAGTTTATTTGCCTCTATAAGCTAACATGCTGTATTGTAGTGGGACTGTTTAGTAATAGCCTTTTGACTTTCATGCTGTAAAACATTTCCTCAGCTCTTGCGGGTTTTGTTGCAACAATTTTTTTTTTTTTTTTTTGATCACTGGAAACAGATCAATTTGTTCTTTTGCCCATTCCTCGCTGGTAAAGGTCAGCAATGCAAAAGATCACCCACAAAACCAGCAGCGACATGGCCACCCTGCCAGGGTGTAGTTAGCATTGTGGCAGTACTGTATGCTGGTACCAATTAAAGTTATGGTGCTGGACGCTTCAGATTAAATTTGGACTTTTTCTGAAACTACAAACGTATACAACTAGTTTTGATTCTGAAACATTGAAATCTTTTTCAATTGCATTTAGAAAGTTTGTGCAGGAGAAAAACTCAAGTCCTTTTCATACACAACTCAGTCCAAATACTTAGCGGAACTGGTATCAAACAGAAGAGCTATTTATATAGTTCAGCTCCTTCCAGCAAATACATTGCATAGCTTCCTGCATCACGCTGACCACAGTTTGGCAGTGTAAGTGAGTTACTTGCAGTGTAAGAGCTATCTGGGGTTCATGATTGTTTTTTCTTGTCATTTTAGAATAATCTGAATAAAAACAAGACACTTCCTAATCTGGTATACACTTTAGTAAATTGATGAAAGCAGACATCTAAAATGTATGTCTACTAGACTAAGAATTGTGTTTCTTTCAATTGAGACCTGGTTAAATGTGCTTCCCCTGCAGGTGTGCGGATGACATGAAGAACATTGAGAGGCTGACTGTGAATGTAGGAGGGGTGCAGGAGAGGGAGGAGGAAGGGCTGCAGCAGGGGCCCAGCCCTGGGAGAAGGTCATGGACAGGAAGAACTTCCATGTGTGGAGACGGCCCATCGTCGACAGTCCCCTCTATGAGTACCGAGGTGAGGACCATAACCCTCCATGGCTGTCATAGAGGGGAAACATTTAGACTTGGTCATGTGGTTTCTGTATTTATTATACATGGCTGAATCCCTCTAAATAACTGGATTGGCTTCGTCAAAGGACTGGTTTCACAGACCTTGATCAGCACTAGTCTTGGACTAGCTAATGTTGTTTTAGGTAAGGTGATGCTAATCGGGGTCTGTGAAACAAGTGAAGCGTTTTAATAGAAGCGTATGTCAATGGTATTTCTCTGTTCTCTAAAAAAGTATAACAGTATTACAGTAGAGAATACAGTACTGTATCTTAGGAGTGAATTAAACCCTACACCTAAGGCCCTACCTATTTCACAGTTGTGAAAAGCGTGACACGGACCGTGAAATTCATTCTTCACCGTGAAATTCGGTCTTCACCATGAAAACTGGTCTGCACCGTGAAAACTGGTCTGCACCATGAAATCTGGTCTGTTTTGTTTACTTGTACCCTGCGCTAAAATCCAGTGAAGTTATGTGTACCGTTACAGGTTCCTGATGTGATTTAGTGGCTTGTTTCAATTTAAAAAAAGCTCCTCCTGACCTGGACAGGATTTATTGATTGACACTTGACAGCAGGCAGTAACCACTTGGAGCTCTACCCACTGATTGGTAGATAAGGGCACCCGGGGCGGTTTTAATATCCTAGAGATCTCAACTGGAATCGTTAGGCAAGTGAAAATGTTGTAAATTGAGTGTCCAAAATAAATCCAAATATTCTACAATAATTACTGCAGCGGATAGGGTAAAGTAATTTATAAGCCAAATTCGACATGATGGTGTACCAGCTGCAATATTTAGTTGGATCACATACACCGAGCAACGATCCAGTGCCATTTAGACAGACTAGAGCCATCAAAGACACCGCAGAGATGGGGAATTAATAAAGAAACAGCTGCAACATGCAGCATGCTTCATGCTCACATTCAACCCCTGACTTAAGGAAGTAACTTTGTTACTTGCCTGCTTTTGTTAACTTCAGGGCTTTACATGTTTATTTTGCTGTTTTTAAATACATGTTCATTGATTCACCACTGTGAAATTTAAGATTTAAATAGCTGAAACCATGAAATTCAAGATTTTTTAAATGTACGACCATGAAATTTACAAAAATGGACCGTGAATTTGGTAGGGCCCTACCTATACCCCCTCCAAATTCCCAACAAAATTAACTATAGAAATCTTCTTCCATAGGGCTGCTACTATTAAATCGATTTTTCGATCTATTCCGTTCCTCATTATATACATCGATATAAATACTGGATAATCGATTCAATAATTACATTTTGTAACACGCATAATAACATTATTTAAGTTTATCAATGAAACTGCACCGAACGCCCTGCCTTGCTGTTTAGTGTTTCTGCCAGACAAGCAGTGGGCATGCTCTTCTTTTCCTGCTCATGTTAACTAGCATCTGATTTTCTGGTCCCATCCTACCAGCGAATCAGTTTTGAAAATGCTTTGGAAGTACGCCCCTCTGTGTATTCGATGTAAACAGACAAAAAGCACACACCTTGAATAGTTTAGTAACACTCCTGTAGTGTGTTAAACTTGCTGTTTGGAATATTTTAGTAACACTCCTGTAGTGTGTTAAACTTGCTGTTTGGAATATTTTAGTAACACTCCTGTAGTGTGTTAAACTTGCTGTTTGGAATGTTTTAGTAACACTCCTGTAGTGTGTTAAACTTGCTGTTTGGAATATTTTAGTAACACTCCTGTAGTGTGTTAAACTTGCTTTAGGCTTGTTGTGAATGGTTTTTTTTTTTTTTCTCCTGACGCTACCAAGGCGTGATTACCCCTCACATTCAATTGTTGTGCAGAAGCTTTTACTTTACTGCACTGATATTAAAATAGTCACATCGGGAGGAGAGGAATGTTGCGATATGTATGTGGGCGGTACAATCATAGATATTTATTCAAACGATTGTATTTTGTGTGCCCAATTAATCAATTGCTATTTGAGTCTTAACTGACAGCCCTATTCCATACAGTAGAATGTTTTCTTTATTTCAAACATAAATTACAGAATTTTACTTTTGACTCATAAGACCTATTGACAAATGTATTCTACTAGAATGACTGTACCACACAAGAACACATATGCTTATTCTACATAATTCAGTAATTCTACAGTATTTTGAAGCTGTACACCCATTTTTTAGACTTTCTTTCAAATGTCTTTTTTTTTCCTCCAGTATTTGGAACCTACACAGATGTCACTCCAAGACAGTTCTTCAATGTCCAGGTAACACTTTACCTTGAGGTGAAATGATATATTTTTTAAAAACAACGCTGGATTTAAAGAGTAAGTAGCAGGGTTCTGAAAATATATAAACATGTCATCACTTCCTACAGTGATTTAGATTTAGACAGATCTCAAACCACAGTGCATTAGAGCGGTCATTTTGAGAAGAGCTTTGAAACAGACTTTAAAGTTATAAAGCCCCGGTCACACCTGGAACAAAACAATAACAATTAAAAGAAATCGTTCCAGTTCAAATGAATGGAGGTGGTCACACCACAAGGATAATGATCATTGTAGCGATAACGATAGCTATTGTTTCCATCGCTTTCACAGCGCTTTTTTTTCCTGCTACAGCGATAGCGATAAATGTTCCGGGCCAATTAGGGTTGTATTAAATGTGACATCATCACCTACCTGGTGTTATTTTGTATATTATTTTAAACACGATAAACAGTAAATAAAGGCATTGCAATGATTTGCTACAGAAGACTGCCCTCTACTGTTCCACCACAGAACATCACGTCGGAAAACTGGTTCCAGTATACATCAAGGAATCTTTTTTTTTTTTTTTAATTGTTATAAATCATTTGATAAATAGCCATTAACGTATAATTATAGCACAAGCACGACGTATGCTGCTATATGCTCCATAAAGACATGTCTGTCTGCATATTGTATTTGTTTTTTTTGCTTTTAATAATAATAATAATAATAATAATAATAATAATAATAATAATAATCATCATCATTAGTATAAATATATACATCATTTATGGAGTATCGTCTATCATCATATTCAGTAAGGTGTAGTCAATAATACAGACCATGTTTTTATGTTTTATTTGAATGGAAAGTGGTTGTACCCAAGGAGACCGTCCATACTTCCTTGAGGCAATGCCCACGGTGTAATTTTCAGCACTTGACTATACCAGCGAGCGTGTGGAATTCCCCTAACTCCTCCCTACTCTAGTATTCTGTGTACCTACACTCATCTCTGTCTCCTTAGCCTTATGTTGATCTAATACAGGGGTTTTCAACCTTTTTTGAAATTGTACCCCTTCTGTCGGGAGGTTTCAGCTAAAGTACCCTTTACAATTTTTGCTCACTGAATGGTACCCCAGTTGCAATAAAAGACAGAATAATCTGGTTAACACATTTCTTTTTCCCTGTTTATTTAATATATAATTTTACACAAGTAACAGGTAGGGTTCATTCTTAAAACTTAATTACATTTCTTTGGATGCAAAGAATTAAAAGGCAGTATTTAGAAATCTTTGTAAACACAATATTCACGTTCTGTTTGGCAAAGTCATTATAAATAATACAAAATAGTCTGCACTGCAATGTTTATTATGTTACTATTTACTAACCACCTCGGCATAATTGTGTGCCGTATCAAAAACATTAACCTCAAGATAAAACTCTAATTAATTACTAACAATAGTACACTTTTTTTATTATTAAAGCCAGCATAAAAATGATCCAAAGGGACTCTGTATAACTTACTGTCACTTTGCACTTTCTGACTCTTTTCCTTCGGTTTTCTGTTGCTAGTAAGAAATGTATCAAACACCGAAAACATATTCAAGCAGCCGCTATTACTGTTTATAAAATGCAGCTGCGGTAATAAACAAAAACCGTCAAATTATGAGTATTGTGATGACTATGTATGTTTACTGGAGCATTTATACTTCTAAAAGCGCAGAAACACTGTGCTTCACTGATACAACAAGTTGAAAACAGCAAATTTCACGAGCAGCACAGAAAGCTCTCCAGGCACAATCGTCAGGCACCTGCTTCACCTAAATATCAGAGTGGAAATCCAATGCATGCGTACAGGTGGAAAATGTGGACGTCATAGCTGTGTGTGCTTTTTAATATATATATATATATATATAGATACAGTAATATATATATATATATATATATATATATATATATATATATATATATATATATATATATATATATATATATATATATATACAGTACTGTGCAAAGGTTTTAGGCAGGTGTGAAAAAATGCTGTAAAGTAAGAATGCTTTCAAAATAGACATGTTAATAGATTATATTTATCAATTAACTAAATGCAAAGTGAGTGAACAGAAGAAAAATCTAAATCAAATCCATATTTGGTGTGACCACCCTTTGCCTTCAAAACAGCATCAATTCTTCTAGGTACACTTGCACAAAGTCAGGGATTTTGTAGGCATATAGTCAGGTGTATGATTAAACCATTATACCAAACAGGTGCTAATGATCATCAATTCAATATGTAGGTTGAAGCACAGTCATTAACTGAAACAGAAACAGCTGTGTAGGAGGAATAAAACTGGGTGAGGAACAGCCAAACTCAGCTAACAAGGTGAGGTTGCTGAAGACAGTTTATTGTCAAAAGTCATACACCATGGCAAGACTGAGCACAGCAACCAGACACAAGGTAGTTATACTGCATCAGCAAGGTCTCAGCAGATGAAAGACATATCATGCTTACTTCCCTTCGCAATCGGAAGATGTCCAGCAGTGCCATCAGCTCACAACTGGCAGAAAACAGTGGGACCCTGGTACACCCATCTACTGTCTGGAGAAGTCTGGTCAGAAGTGGCCTTCATGGAAGACTTGCGGCCAAAAAGCCATACCTCCGACATGGAAACAAGGCCAAGCGACTCAACTGTGCACGAAAACACAGGAACTGGGGTGCAGAAAAATGGCAGCAGGTGCTCTGGACTGATGAGTCAAAATTTGAAATATTTGGCTGTAGCAGAAGGCAGTTTGTTCGCCAAAGGGCTGAAGAGCGGTAGACGAATGAGTGTCTGCAGGCAACAGTGAAGCATGATGGAGGTTCCTTGCAAGTTTGGGGCTGCATTTCTGCAAATGGAGTTGGGGATTTGGTCAGAGTTAATGGTCTCAATGCTGAGAAGTACAGGCAGATACTTATCCATCATGCAATACCATCAGGGAGGCATCTGATTGGCCCCAAATTTATTTTGCAGCATGACAACGACCCCAAACATACAGTGAAAGTCATTAAGAACTATCTTCAGCGTAAAGAAGAACAAGGAGTCCTGGAAGTGATGGTATGGCCCCCACAGAGCCCTGATCTCAACATCATCGAGTCTGTCTGGGATTACATGAAGAGAGAGAAGCAACTGAGGCTGCCTAAATCCACAGAAGAACTGTGGTTAGTTCTCCAAGATGTTTGGGCCAACCTACCTGCCGTGTTCCTTCAAAAACTGTGTGCAAGGGTACCTAGAAGAATTGATGCTGTTTTGAAGGCAAAGGGTGGTCACACCAAATATTGATTTGATATAGATTTTTCTACTGTTCACTCACTTTGCATTTTGTTAATTGATAAATATAAACTATTAACATGTCTATTTTTGAAAGCATTCTTACTTTACAGCATTTTTTCACACCTGCCTAAAACTTTTGCACAGTACTGTGTGTGTGTATATATATATATATATATATATATATATATATATATATATATATATATATATATATATATATATATATATATATATATATATATATATGTGTGTGTGTGTGAACATTTATTTTACAAATCAAAACAAGAAAATGTAAATAAACATTTGAACAGACATCAGTTTACAACATACATATTTATAAAACTGAAACGATTGCAATACATTTTCAACTTTAACAGCAATCGGTTTATTATCAGATGAGCAAAAGTAACTGAACAATGTAGGTAAATAAACTTAGAAAAAACATTTTACAGAAGCGCACAGCACAAGAAGTTATAAAAAAAGTCTAATTTATTTTTCTTTTTTCAACAAAAGGGTATTCCTTTACCTTGAGTCTAAGGCTGTTCACAATCAATACAGATAATGCGCTTCTCACGCCGCCATTCTGCAGAGGGCACAGCTTTTATTTTTATTGCTCTTGCCAACCTGCATTGGCGTCTCTTGCGGCTCTTAGCGGGTTGCCAGCCATGCTAATTGACTGACCAAAGCAGCGCAGCTGGCAAGCAGCGCCAGCCTTCAAAGACTGATTGAAAACAGTAGACTGTCAGTCATTCACTCAGGCAGAGAGTAGAGACTAATCTGATTACAGCTAAACACATTGCGGACTGGTAAATAAAAATAATAAAGTAGAATACCGTTCTGTATAATCACAATACAATTGTTTTTGAGTGGCCGTCAATGTGACTGCTCCGGGCTTTTAGGTATAATGTAATATATCTCCTTTATTTCTGCACTCCGCATTTCATGCTTTGTGAGAATATTTAATACATACGGACAGAAAGGTACACAGCCCCATATGTGTTACGACTGCAGAAAATTACATTTTAAAATCAAAACCGCCAAAATGACTGCCGTGGGGCTTCTAGTGTTTAAACGTTGTACTTTGCATTTTTCAACACAAATACAGCCAGAATTCATAAGCAAGTGATAATTAAGATTTAAGTTTCATAAGAAAAGATAATGAAACTCAAAGAATGAATGATATGGAACAGTCCATGGAACAGATGAGGTGTATAAAGGATGCTGTTTAGACGCACACGTCTCTGCATGAATAATCTTGTTTAACTCTCCATTTCTCCCTAACTCCAGTTGGACACAGAGTACAGGAAAAATGGGATTCCCTGGTGATAAAACTGGAAGTGTTTGAAAGGGACGAGGCGTCGGGATCAGAGATTATTCACTGGGTCACACACTTTCCAGTAAGCTGCTTTTTTTTTTTTTAACACAATATTATTTGCTGCATGCAAGTAAAACTAATCTTTTAAAAGCATACAAAACTGCTTTAGGATATGAATATTGCATCCTTTTACGAGTAAGATGATTACACCTGTTAAAGGTGGCATTAGAGTCCCCTTCTGTCCTCAGGCATATTACACACTTGTCAAATTGTCAGAAATCCATTATGTTTAATGGCTGAACAGAACATGTCTGTGTGCGTGCTAGGGGAGAGGAGAAGGTACCCCTGTTTTTAAAAATATCTCTTGCTTTAGCAGAGCTTGAAGATATCTTTTATAACCTTCTACTGCAGCAAGCAGGTTTTCATACCCTTGGGCATCAAAAGGAACTGTGCTCTCCGATAAAGCTGGTTGTTATTTAAATGACTGTTTGCGTAAATATGATTGAGAGACACTGCAGCTTTAACCAGCTGAGTTATTGAGGTTTTAACAGATACAAAAATGGATACCCAACTATGTTTATATCAATCATGTAATATTCTCTGTCAATCATTTTGTAAACATTCTGTGGTGGTTTTCATCTCAACTTAAAAACATTACAGCTGGAAATGATCAATGTATAGTTTATCAACATCTGAAATTGTTTGTTGAACCAAAAGTGATTGATTTATTTGGTAATTCTGCATCAGTGCAACACTGGTCAATTATGGGTTTCTGTAGTAAAACATAAATAAAGTAACAGAACTGTAGAAAACAATGCTATTGTAAGTTTGTTGTGTGTTTCTTGCAGTACCCCATGTACTCCCGTGATTATGTGTACATCAGGAGGTATAACGTGGATGTGGAGAACAATTTCATGGTGTTGGTGTCCAGGTGAGAAGGCTCTGAAATCATGACTAATCGCTAGCGTTGCTGTGCATGAAGTGTGCTTCTAGTGCTTTTATCTCTGTGATCATCCTTGCTTAATGTGCAGTATAACATGGGTTCAAGTGCAGCCCTCATAATTTAATATTATCTCAAACTATTTGAAGTTTCACATTTTATTTTGCTTTTAGTGCCAGGTGGAGCACGTTTGTTTTGCCCGACTCGCTTGTTTGCCTTTCGGTTGTTTTAATTCTCTTTATTCCATTTCTAACCAACAGGGCAGTAGACCACCCGACTATCCCGAGTCCCCAGACTTTGTGCGGGTGAGGTCCTACCAGTCCAAGATGGTTATCAAACCCCACAAGTCTTTTGATGAGGTGAGTTTTATGTAAACTGTCATTTGAAACAACAGCCCGTTAAGTAAACTTTGCTGTAGTTTAAAAAGAGAGGAATAATGATTGAAACAAGCAAGGCACTCTCCATATTTACATTCCACATTGATTAGGCAGGAAGTACTCTGAGGCAGAGCGGGGTGCATTGTGGAGGTTGTAGTTTTTAGTTTGGGTAATTTAGTAGCATAAACACAAACAAGTATCTACATTATAATGTATTAAATGATTTAAAATGATCCAAATGAATAATTCTAGTCTTTCTTTTTTTGTCCATGCCTAATATAATTTTAACTTTCTGTCTGCTTGCTTGTATTTTCAGTCCGGCCTAATTTCCTGTTTTTTTTTTGTTTGTTTTTTAAGCCTGTCTTTGTAGTTCAGTACTTTAGTGGGTGCAGGTCATGGTTATATACTTTTTCAGTGATACTTGGGATGGAGCAAGCCCATCCCATAAGTGAAAAACGAAAAGAAAATACAAATAAAAGTTCTAACTTGGGACTTCCTTTTGTATTAAAACACAGAATAAAGAAATAAGAAGTAAAATAACTTGCCTTTGGAAAGTTTGGATATTGAGTTTGTTGCAGCAAGTCCTGAGCGGCACCATGTTTGTGTGGGGCACCATTGCCTAGTGAGCCATTTTGGAAAAGGGAATTGTTAAGCTCTCCATTTTACTGTGATTCAGGTAAGCGGAGCGCAGACACATTTGATTTACCATGTGTCTCCTATTAGGCTAGTTGGGACTTTGCTAAGGGAAAGGAGTATATTTGTGCTTGTTTGAGTTGGTGTACATTTCTGAATCCTATTAATTTGGAGAGAGAGAGTTGAAACATGACTGAAAACCTTGGTTGCTTTAAGCCAGGTTGTTTCTTCAATCCTGCGTTTTAGGATGTTTCTTTTCTGTTGTAAATAGTTATAATAGTGTTTGAAGTTCTTCTTTTGTTTGTGTTCACCAATTATTTGCATAATAATAAAATAAGTATTTGGATTGAAATCGAGACTTTCTGTTCCTGTCTGCTTCCTCCTTGCTCCTAACATCACACCCTGGGCCATCACCACAATACTGACAGCTCCATTTATTATTTACAGCCTTGGTGGGGATTTACAGTATGGTACTAACAAAGTAGAACAGGACATTTGGCTTCATTCCATTTAAACAGAGTTTGTACAACGTGACTGGCAATACTGCTGTAACATGCATGCATGCCTCTCTTACCTGTGACTGGCAATACTGCTGTAACATGCATGCATGCCTCTCTTACCTGTGACTGGCAATACTGCTGTGGATTGCATGCATTCCTCTCTTACCTGTCTGTGTTAAGTCAGCCTCTGTTCTTGTTTGCAGAATGGATTTGACTACTTGTTGACCTACAGTGATGATCCCCAGACGGTGTTTCCTCGCTACTGTTTGAGCTGGATGGTGTCTAGCGGTAAAGCCCTCGAATTGCATATTACATTTTTACAGCTTATTTCAAAATAAAATGGTCAGCTCAAATATCTAGGGGTGTAGAACAGGTGAATTGCTATCTTTGATACTTTAGCAACACTTTGGGTTGCACTTGAAAAGCTCAGTACACAAGCTCTTCCTGCAGCTGCTGCACTGAGTGAGTGTCCCGTGTTTTATGTCTGGAGCGGTCCTTAATTTGTCAACTGTGGTTCAGATATTAAATCAACCTTAATTACCTTAGTGATCCTATTATATTAAGGCCTGACATATTCATATTCATGAGACTGGCACTTTAGCTGTACTCTGTTATTACAATGCCTGCTGTTTACATTGGGGAGCTGGCTTCTTGTTTTACAGGACGAGTCCCAGTCCTGCCCATCCCTGCACCACATGAACTATACTGCCAGCTGCAGGGATTGGCACTGCCAGCACTAGCCCTGTAACAATAATATGAGATGGGGACCACTAGCCCTGTCACAATAATATGAGATGGGGACCACTAGCCCAGTCACAGTAATATGAGATGGGGGACCACTAGCCCAGTCCCAGTAATATGAGATTGGGGGCCACTAGCCCAGTCCCAGTAATATGAGATTGGGGGGCCACTAGCCCAGTGCCAGTAATATGAGATGGGGACCACTAGCCCAGTCCCAGTAATATGAGATTGGGGACCACTAGCCCAGTCCCAGTAATATGAGATTGGGGGCCACTAGCCCAGTCCCAGTAATATGAGATGGGGACCACTAGCCCAGTCCCAGTAATATGAGATTGGGGGACCACTAGCCCAGTCCCAGTAATATGAGATGGGGACCACTAGCCCAGTCCCAGTAATATGAGATTGGGGACCACTAGCCCAGTCCCAGTAATATGAGATGGGGGACCACTAGCCCAGTGCCAGTAATATGAGATGGGGGACCACTAGCCCAGTGCCAGTAATATAAGATGGGGGACCACTAGCCCAGTGCCAGTAATATGAGATGGGGGACCACTAGCCCAGTGCCAGTAATATGAGATGGGGACCACTAGCCCAGTGCCAGTAATATGAGATGGGGAAAACCAGCCCAGTCACAGAAATCTAACTTGATACAAAACAGTATTCAGTAAAGCTTAGTAATATCCACATTTGAAATGTTAACCAAATACTTTGGCACAAATTGACGTGGCCATGCTTCCTTATGTGCGTAATTTCTACATATCTGTTGGTTCTGCTTATCCATTTTAAGCTAATATTGGGGCAATGTGCTTTTAGGGAAAAACTGACTGACTGGAGGGTCACAATGAAGTGCTGCTTGGACTTCCCTTCTTAGAGTGTGTTTTGTCTGTAACAAAAAAACACACACACAACCTCAAAATGATCACAAAATATGATTGTTGAACTGAAATGACTATTGTATAAGTAAATATACCTTACTGTCAACCTTCCTACTGTATGTGCAAAGAATTACCAGTACAGGGGTATGCGTTCTGTCACACTTGTCACAGTAACATACAAACATCCGCTTTTAATCCCATACAGCATATCATTTCTTTGGCATAGCAATCCCCTGGTATAAAGTTGCTTATGTGCACAGTCAAACAAAACATGTGTGGTACCTCTTTAGAACAGAATGAAAGAGGGGAGACTGTTATGAAATGTATCCACTAGGGGGCGGTTTGGTATTGTAGTGGATTGGGAGGTACTAATTAACATTTCACTGAATATGTCTGGTATATACATTGTTTGATTATTTCTTTCAGGAATGCCAGACTTTCTGGAAAAACTGCACGCTGCAACTCTCATGGCTAACAACATGGAGCTGGAAGTAAGAGACTACATCTCGATAAAACCAGTGGAGAACAAGCCCACTTCGAACCCGGAGCGCGTGCCTGAGAGCAGCCGCAGCGGACAGCAGCAGATGGAATACGCATAGCACTGTGGAGCGACAGACGAAGAATATTGAAACCAAAAAGTTAAAACACATCTCTTGCTGGAGAACACAGATGTATTTTTTTTGCACCAGGGAGATTCGGCTGCAGTTGCCAAGGCAGCAGAGACTTCTAAACAAGGCCAGACGTCGAGGTGACCGCTCGCATTTCCCCTTTTGAAACACAAAAATCCATCCATGTGTCCTAAGTGCTGCCCAGTGATGACTTTTGCCAGTCTTGCCAACTGTTCATGCAACAACAGATTTACAAAACTGCTTGCTTCAAACTCTGAACTGTTTTTATAAAGGCATGGAAACCCAGGTTAGGTTTTAATTGCTTCTACGTTGAGATTTCTGGATAGTGCAGGTAACAGTAGTCTGCCTGCCACTATATATTACTGGAGCTCCTGCTATCAGCTGATGCATATCGCAGTGCTTGCATCTCCTCGGATGAGGCAGATTGATGTGGTGGCTAACAAGCTAACCTGCCTGTGTTGGAAACTAAATTAGTTGTGAATAGAACTAGAAATGTTCAATGGCTGTGCTGTATTGGATTTGTAGCCCAGTGCAGCTTCTGGGGTCAAACAGTTTAATTCAGGTCTATGACAATACTGTGTTTCTGGTTTTGTTTTTTGCAGTGCGTATTAACAAAAGCAGAACATTTTGATACTGACTTTTTTCTATGAAATAAAAGAAAAGCAAACAACAACAAAAAGCATGTTTTTCTGCAAACTGTTCATCAGTGAATTGCAAATGTGTTTTAGATTTATTAAGCGGTTTTGAAGGCTTTATAGCTGAAAGAGCCGTGTCATTTAAACTCGTTGGGTGGAATGAAAACATAACCGTTTCACGTGCTTGTCCTAACACCACTTGAAAATCATGAATTAAATATAATATTCCTAAGGTCACAAATCTTAGGAATTTGGTGTTATGGCTGTGTAAAAATAGCCTATAAATATTGTGGGGTAGCCAACAGTACATGCATGTGTGTTTGAAGAATGAGGTTTAATATTTGACCCCAAAAGAATGGCATGGTAATACTTTTGGATGCAGGGCACATATTGCATAGTAATTTAAGTAGCAACTTAAGCAATTACAAGGTACATCTATTTACATTATTTAGTAACTAGTGTTACCAAAGTAAGCCATAGAGGTAATACTGTTAAGTTGCACTGTAGGGCACATACACTTCTGTGAAATTACTGAATAATACCACATTGTATGTTTTAGTTTTCCTATTAAGGGATAATTAGAACATATCGATTCACTTTTAAAAGCACTGTATAACATAATTACAGCAGTTACTAAGTAGGTACCCTAAAATAAGTCTATGGACTCCACAATTACACTAATTACCAATTAATTACAATCGATGGTGTGCTGTGTGACTGAGTGTTCCCAAGGGTTGTGAATTCCATCCAGTGTGGGTGAAGTTAATGTGTTGTCAGCGACATTGCTTTATAGCCATTTGCTATTTTGTCTGTGTGTCTTATTAACCGCCAGTGTGAGTTTCCTTTCACATTTGTTGCAGCTGATCGGCATGCAGTGTCTGTTTCAGTGAAATGTAAAAGCAGTGTTGGAGACTGTATCATCACAATGTGTTGGCTAATTAAAGTGTGGTGGCGTACGTGTAAATCAAACTGATGTGAAAGTGGTTTGTTTTTTAAGCATCTCTTTCTCCCTCGATGATTCTTCAGACCCCTGGCCGTTGTCACCTTGGTCCAGCCACAGGTACAAACCTGGAGTGCCACATCTTGTCCCAGAGCTCCCAGCTGCACAATGGGGTTGTCTGTTGTAAAGTAGTATTTGTTCTTGTGTCCATTTCCTATTATGCAAACATGAGTCATCTCCTGCCCCCACCCTCGATGATTCCAGGGGAATTTTCCTTCTTGCTGTATTGGAAGCCTCAAGCGGATGTCTCGAATACAAATACATGGAGCACTTGACATGAACGTGGACAAACAGATCAGTCATAATGCTCTAGTAGTTCAATCTCAAATATTAATGCTTCAATTTTATAAATAAATCAATAAGGTTACCTGAATTAGGTGTTTAATTGTAGCTGATATAATCCACAGCGCCCGTCGCTGGTCGTACCTGAAACAGGGTTCTTCAATCTGTTGTTTGTGTCTGAGGTTCTCATGAAAAATTGGAGATTGAGGATGCAGAGGAAGTTCTACTGTCAGCATGCAGCGTTCCCTTTTAATATCAGGCAACTGATTTCATTAGTGTGACCAGAGTGCTGTTTGCTGATGAAATGCAAGCCGTATAGAAATTAACCATTTTTCAGTCGGATTTCTGGGCTTGTTTTATTCCACCAATCGTGCAGGTTTCACTCTCTCCTCCCACAACACCACTTTTGAAGTCTGTTCCATTTCAAAAACCCTTTATTTTTAATTTAGTCTTTTGTGACGGCCTTTTCCCTGTAGAGTCCACTTAAGACCGCAAGAGGCTCCGATGCCATTAACAAATAGAAAATGAATTAAAAGGAACAGATGTTGGCAGACAAAAGAGGAAGAAGATAAATGAATTTGGTCTGCCCGAGTGCATTTATATCGTAAATAATATTGTTAAATGTGTGTGTGCTGAATCTGAAATCGGTTACCAGCCGACTCGTGTGTACTGCAGCTGGAGAGGGTTTGGATTTAGTTGGAAGGGGAACTACACAGTGTTACTGTCCTCGAATCATGATGCAGACATCAGAAACTCATGCCTCCCTTGTAGCTGCAAGTGCAAAGAATAAGGATAACTTTTCTTTAATCTAAAAACTGCACATTTGAAACCTATGCAGATAACGGAAGTGCAAAACACACGCGCTATTTTATTAGCTACAATCAGTTTAGACAGGTTGAAAGGGGGCGTGAATATCTGTAAGAGGAAATCAAAAGCTGTACGATACATCTGCAGGTCACTGTTAGCAGAAATATTTCAGTTCACTTGTGTTAAAATACATTTTCACACTGCTGCTGTCAGCTTGCATTCCGTTATGATAGCAGCGTTGATTAGGGTTATAGATCAGTTCAGAATAGCAAGTCTGTGATGCAGACCCTGGCTGTGCTTTGCCACAGTCCAGTAACGGGATTGTGGAATGCCTGCGCTCCTCTTCATTGCTGATGCAGTCATTTTCATTTAGTCCATTCATATTCATCTTGCCAGATAAATTGACCATCCTGTACAGGGGGAGATTCATCAAATTCAGGATTCCTTGCTTCTAAAGATATAGACTGCCTTGCAGTTTGGCTGAGCTAGCACACATCCTCCAGTGCGCATTGTTCTCATCCCCCCTTCCCCTCCCTCCTGTGCATCAGCCTGAATCTTGGCAAGGGCTATAGTCCTTTTAAGAATGTTTTATTTAGTTCCTTCAAAACCTCGTCAGCTTAAAAACACATTGTCCCATTTCAGCCATCACAGACTACTGCCACACTGCCCATTTTGAGTAAAATGGTGTTTTGTTTTTTGTTTAATTTGCTTGACTGCTAGTGAAAAACTGCTGTGTTCAGACAGGACGATGTCCATGCTGCAGTAAGTTCCCTTCCGAAGGGAGATTGATTTTTCTTGCTTAGTGTAATTAGCCTTGAGAGAGAAGGCATTTTCCCATCCATCCACAGAACAAAATATTGATTTTCTTTTTTTATTCCGTATTTGAACATTGATATTCCAGTTTGTCCTGTTGGTTCTGGGAGTCATTTAATTTTACAATTTTTAACCTCTGCCTGCCCTTTGAGCTCATCATGGTCTACATTCAGAAATGGTGAGTTTTGGCCTGTTCAAAACATAATACCTTTGTTGTGTAATCAAGCATAGAAAAAGTTAGAGAGGACCATTAGTCCTAGCCTATACAGAGGATTCATAAACAATACATCAAAGGAAACCATAACTATTACAAAACTTCTTTTAATTGAATTGACTTTTGTAATAGCCTCTTTTGACCACTAGGGACTGTAGATTGATGGTATCCAGTGGATATACTGTATACAATATGCATGTAGCTACGTTCCTACATGTGTTGGTTAGCTAAGTCACTTTTACTTTCCATCTTTACAGGGCTGACCCTTTTTGGACCCTTTCGTCTTTATATGACTGGTCCATTTATTCTACCTTGGCTGTTTTCTACGACTGAAATGTTTTTCAACAGTTGTCAGAGATCATAAAGTGTTTGACTGAGAAAAGCCTTGGTCATGCTGTGGTGTATTTAAAAGGGCCAGACCCACACAAGACTTTGAAATGATAACCACTGGGGGCTCCTGAGTTGTGCATCCGGTACAGTCAACCTCGGTTAACTTCGACTGGTGGATAACTTCGATACCTTCGCGTCATTCGACAGACAGTCTTGGTCCCGGATTTTCTCCATATAAAATATATGCATCCTGCCTCTTAATTCGACACCATGCTTTACTCGTATCTCGACACTTATTACGGTACCGAAGGCATAAAACTATTAAAAGACTAGTGGATAGGGGCTTCCAAGCGGCACATCCGGTAAAGGTGCTCTGCGTGGAGTGCAGGATGCGCCCTATAGGCTGGAGGTCTCCAGGCTACTCCACTGCCGACCGTGGGCGGGAGTTCCCAGGGGCAAGTGGGGAGGGCTGGGTCGGCCAGGGTGTCCTCGGCTCACGCGCACCAGCGACCCCTGTAGTCTGGCCGGGCACCTGTGGGCCTGCCTGAAAGCTGCCCAGAGCTACGTTGTCCTCGGCGCTGAGCCTAAAAATAATTGGCTATTTTTAAATTGGGAGAAAAAGATAAAATTATTGGCGACTACTACATTTTTTAAAAATTAAAAATAACCACTGTGCCATAGTTTCAACTTTATGTTGTTTTTGGAGAGATGGTGTTTGAGAGTGCGCAACAAAAGCTTGACAAGCTGCATAGTTACTGTGCACATTAACCACTTGCACAAATCAAGGAAGGAATGTATTGGTTTTCTCAGGCTATGACATGTACTTTAATTAGTAAATAGAATGTAGAGCTGCATGCAGTTGTGAAAGCAGTTTGAATGCAAACCAGACGTTTCAGCTGTCACTTGGGACACACTCAATACATTCGCACAGTGCTTGCTTTAATAATGAGGTTTAACTTTTCCAGTAGTTCACCAGTACAGTACTGACCCAAAATATTGATTCACCTTGTTCAGTAGTTTATTCAACATACAGGTTGTTTTGCCTAAATATGGCTGTGAAAAGAGATCATTTATTTGACATCTTGAACTGGCCAGAGAACACACTTAACCCCAGGGATTCACAGACTGTCTTGGCTCAAGGTCCCACTGATAGTAGCTTTCCTGACTGAGGACCCCCACCTGATTTGTTTTAATTTAAATCCCTTTAGCGAGAGAGGTTGTTTGTTTGTACAAGTAGAAATACTATTGCTTTCAGTGTCATCTCTCTGAGGTTTGAGAAGCCGCTCCACAATGACTGTACTGTTGGTATCAAAAGATATCAAGAACTTCTACCGAAAAACCACAGCAGTGTTCATGAAAATGAATTGATCCCCCAGTCTGGGGAACATTGCTTTGTCAGGACCTCAGTACCAATACAGTTCCAGGAATTGATCTTAGACTCACTCTAACTCATTGGAGCAGCACATTCAAAACAATAAAAACAACAAGCTCACTGGTTAGGCATTGCATTAATTGGTAGGTTCCGTTGCTTCTTAACTGACTGCATCCCAATGTTTGTCGACACACAGATCTTTGTGCTTTCAGATAAATTCACTGCTGGCTGTGGACTGCAATCGGGCTGCCTATGACACTGACTCAGCTCTGCTCCACCAGCTCTGCAGTATACTTTAACAAACCCTTTAAAACTAATGCCACCATTGCAGGGTCACATAACTAGAAATGGTTTAAAAAAAAAAAAAAAGTCTAGTTGAGCAGTCAGTAGTGCCTCTCTGACTTCCCCTGAAATGGGGGCCAGCCACAGCATCACAGGCAGTTCAGCTGGATGAATCATTTTGAATGAGAGTTTAATAAATAAGAGCTGAGTTGAAAAACTGAAAGAAAAAAAGTGCCTACTATCTGTCACTTCAACATTTGCCATTTCAACTCGTGTCAATGTTTGTATAACAGTATAGTGTACTGTAGCATATATAAGTGCTGTATAGTATATGCAGTATAACTTCATAACACCATGTGAATTGTAGGATACTCAATAATGGAGCAACAGAACTCATCATTACTTAGTATAAAATTGGCATATAAAATGTGGATGTTTTTTGTTTACGTGTTACAAATTCCAATAATCTTTAATAATAAGAAAGACACACACATTGATTAATCAGCTAACAAGCCCCAGAGCATGGCAGGGCTAGGCCGTGCTTTGTGGTAGGCTTTGCTCATGAGTTCACTGAGTGACTGTAGTATCTGAGGGTGACAGGGCAGAGTGAGGCTTGTCATCATCTGTATTGATCCCCATGGCCAAGTGCTTTGAGAACTGGAAACAAAAACACAATCCACGTGCGGTGTGTCTAGAAATCTAAAGAGAAGTGACATTCCTATCACAAAGCCCCACACAATTAAAGTAGCTTATTAAATTCAATTAAGAAATTATTACCTGAAATCGATGTTTCCCAGAATGAAGTAGGGGAAGCAACGGTTAGTCGACCTCTGAAACGAAACACACACTTCAACCCTAACCTAACCCTCTGTAACGAAACACACACTTCAACCCTAACCCTAACCCTCTGTAACGAACCACACACTTCAACCCTAACCCTAACCCTAACCCTCTGAAACGAACCACACACTTCAACCCTAGCCCACTGAAACGAACCACACACTTCAATTTCAAAGCAGCAGAAGAGCAGCATTTTACTACGAGCAAAACTACAAACTTTACAAAAATAGACATGCTTTTGTGTTTAAAGTGTATACTAAATAACAATGTTGATATTTTTATTGTATTCAACTTGAAATGAAATGGTTTAAAATGGATGGAATAAGCAACTAACATATAAATGACATTTTAGAACATTAATAGTTTTTTTTAATTAGAAGCAGTTTTTAAATATAGTGCATAAACAGCAAAGTGTTACAAAGCAGTATGTTCACAAATAGAGCACCAGACATGATCAAATACATGATTTATCAATATTTTTTGAGGTAGTGACTAGTTAAAATTGGACTCAACTTAGTAGTCATTCTACCCTAAGAATGAAACCCGATATATTTTTGTGTGTTTTATTCAAAAGTTTTTAAACTCAATTTCCTGATCAATAAAATATTAGTGTCAGGGTGTGCAGCAGTCAAAAGGGTCCCCTTATTTTTGTTCCAACCTCATGCATGAGATTACAAATTAAAGCACTGCTACAACACCACACTGCACTGCAGCACGCTGTGAAATCAGTTGTTTCATTTATCAGTCAATAATTAGTTAAAGTAGTAACTACTTTTCAAAGATGAATGTATTGGACTTCAATTGGTTGTCCATTTTATCCAAATCAGATCACTTACCTAATAAACAGCTTGGCATCCCTGAACAGATAATCATCCACTCTATATGTCAATGATTTAATAAGAAAACCATCTCACAAAAGTGATGTTGCCCCAAATTCTTATCCATTTCCGAGGAAAGATGAATGACCCCAATCTGCTGAATAGACAATTATTCCCTCTGAACAATCAGTGTTACACAGGCTTTGTGGCAATCCTTTACCTATGAGATTCAATACACAGGGCAACGCTAATATGCTTCCCCACATCAATTTGTCTTTTCAAGTGATTGCTGGAATATACTGTAAGCATGGCAAATAATAACAGAAGAATGTTACAAAGTACTCATTTATTTTCAATACATTTTAATATACAGTACTGTGCAAAGGTTTTAGGCAGGTGTGAAAAAATGCTGTAAAGTAAGAATGCTTTCAAAAATAGACATGTTAATAGATTATATTTATCAATTAACTAAATGCAAAGTGAGTGAACAGAAGAAAAATCTAAATCAAATCCATATTTGGTGTGACCACCCTTTGCCTTTAAAACAGCATCAAGCATAAATTCTTCTAGGTACACTTGCACACAGTTTTGAAGGAACTTCGGCAGGTAGGTTGGCCCAAACATCTTGGAGAACTAACCACAGTTCTTCTGTGGATTTAGGTAGCCTCAGTTGCTTCTCTCTCTTCATGTAATCCCAGACAGACTCGATGATGTTGAGATCAGGGCTCTGTGGGGGCCATACCATCACTTCCAGGACTCCTTGTTCTTCTTTACGCTGAAGATAGTTCTTAATGACTTTCGCTGTATGTTTGGGGTCGTTGTCATGCTGCAGAATAAATTTGGGGTCAATCAGATGCCTCCCTGATGGTATTGCATGATGGATAAGTATCTGCCTGTACTTCTCAGCATTAAGGAGACCATTAATTCTGACCAAATCCCCAACTCCATTTGCAGAAATGCAGCCCCAAACTTGCAAGGAACCTCCACCATGCTTCACTGTTGCCTGCAGACACTCATTCATGTACGCTCTCCAGCCCTTTGGCGAACAAACTGCCTTCTGCTACAGCCAAATATTTCAAATTTTGACTCATCAGTCCAGAGCACCTGCTGACATTTTTCTGCACCCCAGTTCCTGTGTTTTCGTGCATAGTTGAGTCGCTTGGCCTTGTTTCCACGTCGGAGGTATGGCTTTTTGGCGCAAGTCTTCCATGAAGGCCACTTCTGACCAGACTTCTCCGGACAGTAGATGGGTGTACCAGGGTCCCACTGTTTTCTGCCAATTCTGAGCTGATGGCACTACTGGACATCTTCCGATTGCGAAGGGAAGTGAGCATGATGTGTCTTTCATCTGCTGCAGTAAGTTTCCTTGGCCGACCACTGCGTCTACGGTCCTCAACGTTGCCCGTTTCTTTGTGCTTCTTCGAAAGAGCTTGGACAGCACATCTGGAAACCCTGTCTGCCTTGAAATTTCTGCCTGGGAGAGACCTTGCTGATGCAGTATAACTACCTTGTGTCTTGTTGCTGTGCTCAGTCTTGCCATGGTGTATGACTTTTGACAGTAAACTGTCTTCAGCAACCTCACCTTGTTAGCTGAGTTTGGCTGTTCCTCACCCAGTTTTATTCCTCCTACACAGCTGTTTCTGTTTCAGTTAATGATTGTGTTTCAGCCTACATATTGAATTGATGATCATTAGCACCTGTTTGGTATAATTGTTTAATCATACACCTGACTATATGCCTACAAAATCCCTGACTTTGTGCAAGTGTACCTAGAGAATTGATGCTGTTTTGAAGGCAAAGGGTTGTCACACCAAATATGGATTTGATTTAGATTTTTCTTCTGTTCACTCACTTTGCATTTAGTTAATTGATAAATATAATCTATTAACATGTCTATTTTGAAAGCATTCTTACATTCTTACATTTTTTTCACACCTGCCTAAAACTTTTGCACAGTACTGTATATATATAAAAAGATCCTGATGTCAAAAGGCATTTACATATTTTTTACAAATGATAGCTTATTCCAAACTAATACAATTTTCATTTGAAAAATAATAACTCAAAGAATGTAAAATAATTCAATATGAATTCAAAACCATATTGCATTATTTTGGTGGAGCTAATTTAAGCTAAATAAAAAGCGCTGTCTCAATTAACCAGATGCAGGTTTACAGTATCTAACTTCGTCACATTTTGAGAATGATTTCAATTCAGTCCCAGTTTCTGTACTTGCAGTGAGCGCTGCTTTCGGAGAGACCTGTCCTCTAGATGAACGTTTCCTCTTCAGATCAGTCAGATTTATTGATTGTGATTGGGAGTGGGGGCGTACTGTTTGAAATGCATGCAGCTTTCTACTTACTCCCTAAGGGAGAGTCTCAGAGGCTAATAGAGGAGCTTGACTGAGTGTCATTAACAAGATCCATATCGCCATCTACTTACCAGTATCCCACACAGCCACACACACATGTTGGATCTTCCACGATGAGAACTACATGCTGGAAAACCTCAGGCTATTGTACAGTAAGGCTGACTTCAAGTAGAATAATTCAAGTGTCCCAAACCGATCAGTTATATGAACATTTTAACAATTTCCCCAAACCTTCAAATATCAGAGCTATAAATGATTTGTTTTAAAGTCCATTTGATTCTATGCAAGTTCAGATGGGACAAAAAGATACAGCAATGTATTTCTTACTTTTCAATAAAAACTGGTCAACTTAACACAGCATGCAGTACAGATAGGCCCTGCATTCTTCCTGAATTGCTCATGGATGACACTGCTCAAGGTTATTTTTATCTGCACTCATATAGATGTCATGTAATAGTAGTACTCCTGTTGAACTTCTTTCTTTGTTGTGGCGTACATGTGAATTCAGGATACTAACAACTGATAACAATATACTGGTAATTCAAGATCTCTAGTAAGAGATGGTTTGATAGGGAAGCTTCTTGTCCAGTCTGCTAATATAGTTACTCTGACTACAGAGACAGAATTCAGTACTGAAAATAAAACTGAATTTGGCCCCATAGTTGCAGAGATTTAAAAAGAAGAAATAAGACATTGTGGTGGAAATCCTGTTTCAAAGGTAGTTTTCCTAAGTTTGGTTCATTAGTCACATTCCTTATATACAATACCTGAGTGACTCACCTGTGTAAAGGCACGACTGCGTGGTGTGCAGGGTGAGTCATACAGTCAGGGTAGTGCAGGTTCCTGGCTGAGTAAAGCTGACAATCTTCGCTGGGGATTCCACAGGGCTCTAGTGCTCCTGCGGTTGAGGGAGGCAAAACCGGCAGGCTGTGTGGTCCAGTGGTTAAAGAAAAGGCCTTGTAACCAGGAGGTCCCCGGTTCAAATCCCACCTCAGCCACTGACTCATTGTGTGACTCTGAGCAAGTCACTTAACCTCCTTGTGCTCCGTCTTTCGGGTGAGACGTAATTGTAAGTGACTCTGCAGCTGATGCATAGTTCACACACCCTAGTCTCTGTAAGTCGCCTTGGATAAAGGCTTCTGCTAAATAAACAAATAATTAAATAATTAATCGCGGTACAATGTACCCTACTGATCAGGCACCTGGCGAGTTCAAGCACCTGCAGGCTGGCCGGCAGCTCTGGGTGTAAAGAGATGAATGTCTTGGAGATCAGCGGATACCCACTGACCTGCAGTTCTCCTGAGCTGTTGTGGGGAGTTGTTGCAGTGAGGAAACATAACTGGACAGACTAAATAGGGAGTAAAACCGGGGTCAAATAATTGGGCACACAACAAAAAGAAAAATAAATATACAATGAAGAGTACATTTTATTTTACAGACAAGTGCCAAAAGATCATCTCGTGAGACAGTCTAGGTGCACAACACTGGCACTACAGCAGCGCACAGCAACTGAAGGCACAAAAAGGGAACATTGGTTTAATTTTCACCTAAATATAATGGCTGGTTTGAGAAAACAGTTTTGGTTCAGTCTAATTGAAATGCATTGTAATCACTCTTTGTGGGAGGTAGCAGGAGGGGTGATGGTGTACAATACCATATACATGCTCTGTAGAATACGGATGGGTCTGAGTGCAAGTCTGATTTGTTTGTCTGAGCAAACTGATTTGTTTTAGAACACAATTTGAACTTCTGACCCAAGTAGCGCTGCATGGCAGATCGTCTCTAGGGATTGAGATGTACAGTCCCGATGGCAGATATGGTAATACACACTGGTAAGCTTGTGGTACCATGTCGGTACCTGTGTCTGTTTAAGTAATAGCTTTGTCAGTAAAGGCTGTCTAATTGTCTGTCCCAGTACTTATCTATTTGTGACAAAATTATTATTTAAGTATTATTATTTATTTATTTGGCAGATGCCTTTATCCAAGGTGACTTATAGGTGTTACAGGGCAGTACAGGGTTACAATGCAAGCTTAATAATTAAATACAGTATAGTTTACAGTAAGTGCAGTAATACTACTACAATACAATATGAACTAGGATGCAACAATGTAGGATTACAACAAGTTATATCTACAATGACATATTAGTGATTCAATAGTGCAAGGATAATGCATCAGCTGAGGATCCATTAACATGGTGATTTGGTCAGGCAAGTCCAGTGCATAGTAGGAGGGATGGGGGATGGATGTCACTGACAAGCTTGGTACTTTTAGAGTTGTGATGGGTGCTTTTCCCATTCAGGCTTACTGTGCTGATTTATATATCGTATTTTCTTTCTTTTTCATATATCAAAACATTTGCTACTAGTTTCAGAGGTTATAAAAAACAAGGCTTTATCACTAACAAGAAAAGGGATTTTCTGCGTAACCCTGCCTACTTGATGAATTGAGTTGAGAATTTAATATGTTATGCTTTCTTTCTTTTAGGATGCCTAAAATGTATATGATTTTAGTGGCTACCAAATATACTATGAAACTGTACTGCTTCAAATGGTGCTGATCCAAGCTGGTCTTAAGGTTACCAACAGTAGTTTTCCCTTAGAAAAGTTTTTTCAGTATACCACGATAAATGCTTAGCATATTAAGATCGTAAAGCATATTAAAACAGAGACAAATCCTATATATATTAAGCATGTTAAAAACGTTGTAAATACACCGATATGGAACACACCTGTGTTGGCGTCCTGGCTAGTTTATAATGTAAAAGTCCCAGCAGAGTTTTACAGAAGCTCAGTTAAATTTACTGCAGTACTAAATTCCACTAATGACAACAGTCAATCAGCTCTATGATTTCAATTGACTGGCTTTTGTCTTGATGCAGCAGAAGCAGCTCATGAATCACCATTGCAATCTCTATTGAAGTAACTGAATTCCTACACATAGTAGCGCTGAGCTTGTACTGCACATTACGTCTATTCCATGCATGGTCATTTTGCTGTCTTCCCATGCCTTTCCCGTGGTTATACTATACATTGACCATCATTTACCATGGTTTGCCATGTTTTTAAATTTGCTTTACCACACCTCTCTGGGCTTTACATTGCTTGCCTATGCTTTATCATGCGTTCACTATGCTTTATTACACTTTGGTATACTTTTACAATGGTATGGTTTGATATGCCAAGTTTCACTCATTTGTCGTGAGACTCACTCATTTCATGATCTTTTCGGTCTTGATCTAGGCAATCCTAAAAGAAAGGAAATGGCATTTTAATGGACAGACACGATCAGTGCATAAAAATCCTATTTCACTTTAATGAGGACCCTAAAAAATAGTTTAGAAAACAATGTTGGATAGCATTAATAAACACTTACTGTGGTGTACCATGGTAAAACAAAAGCATGAGAGCACAGATATGTTAACGTACTGTAAATGTATGGTATAAGAACGTGAAACTGCAAATACACTGTGCAAATTCCTCACGCTAAACTTTAATCGGCAAGAATGGATAGTTCTGGTAAAGCACCTCATCCGAAACTATACATAGCAATACTAAAATAAACTTTTTAATTCTTTGTGAAACGTTTCATATTACAGTGGCCATTGAAGACATTGAGAATGATTCTTTTACTATTACCATACAATACGTCATGTTAAAATCCCTGGTAAATCTATAACATTAGTGTGAGAAAAGGATAGGAAACTGTTACTAGGGGAGTCTAATAGTTAAGATAAGAGTAGTTGAATAGGTTGACTAGTCGCTGCTATGTCTATGGCTCTATTTGTGAACATCATGCTTTGTAAAACTTTACTGTTTGTGCACAGTATTTTAAAACTGCTTGGAACTAATCATTAATGTTTTAAAATGTAATTTACATGTTAATGGATTGCAACTGTAACTGCTCTTCCGTCCATCTGAAACGGCACGATTCACGATTACCTCACAATCGCCCGGGGCTCCAGACTCCCTACACAGGGATTTAACTGAGCCGTCCAGGCCTCCAGACCCCCTACACAGGAATTTAACTGAGCCGCCAGGCCTCCAGACCCCCTACACAGGAATTTAACTGAGCCGCCCAGGCCTCCAGACCCCCTACACAGGAATTTAACTGAGCCGCCAGGCCTCCAGACCCCCTACACAGGAATTTAACTGAGCCGCCCAGGCCTCCAGACCCCCTACACAGGGATTTAACTGAGCCACCCGGGCCTCTAGACCCCCTACACAGGGATTTAACTGAGCCACCCGGGGCTCCAGACCTCCTAAACAGGGATTTAACTGAGCCGCCAGGCCTCCAGACCCCCTACACAGGGATTTAACTGAGCCACCCGGGGCTCCAGACCCCCTACACAGGGATTTAACTGAGCCGTCCAGGCCTCCAGACCCCCTACACAGGAATTTAACTGAGCCGCCAGGCCTCCAGACCCCCTACACAGGAATTTAACTGAGCCGCCCAGGCCTCCAGACCCCCTACACAGGGATTTAACTGAGCCGCCAGGCCTCCAGACCCCCTACACAGGGATTTAACTGAGCCACCCGGGCCTCCAGACCCCCTACACAGGGATTTAACTGAGCCACCCAGGGCTCCAGACCTCCTACACAGGGATTTAACTGAGCCGCCAGGCCTCCAGACCCCCTACACAGGGATTTAACTGAGCCGCCAGGCCTCCAGACCCCCTACACAGGGATTAAACTGAGCCACCCGGGGCTCCAGACCCCCTACACAGGGATTTAACTGAGCCGCCAGGCCTCCAGACCCCCTACACAGGGATTTAACTGAGCCGCCAGGCCTCCAGACCCCCTACACAGGGATTAAACTGAGCCACCCGGGGCTCCAGACCCCCTACACAGGGATTTAACTGAGCCGCCAGGCCTCCAGACCCCCTACACAGCGATTTAACTGAGCCGCCCAGGCCTCCAGACCCCCTACACAGGGATTTAACTGAGCCACCCGGGGCTCCAGACCCCCTACACAGGGATTTAACTGAGCCGCAGGCCTCCAGACCCCCTACACAGGGATTTAACTGAGCCACCCGGGCCTCCAGACCCCCTACACAGGGATTTAACTGAGCCACCCAGGGCTCCAGACCCCCTACACAGGGATTTAACTGAGCCGCCCAGGCCTCCAGACCCCCTACACAGGGATTTAACTGAGCCGCCCAGGCCTCCAGACCCCCTACACAGGGATTTAACTGAGCCACCCGGGGCTCCAGACCCCCTACACAGGGATTTAACTGAGCCGCCAGGCCTCCAGACCCCCTACACAGGGATTTAACTGAACCGCCCAGGCCTCCAGACCCCCTACACAGGGATTTAACTGAGCCGCCCGGGGCTCCAGACCCCCTACACAGGGATTTAACTGAGCCGCCCAGGCCTCCAGACCCCCTACACAGGGATTTAACTGAGCCACCCGGGGCTCCAGACCCCCTACACAGGAATTTAACTGAGCCGCCCAGGCCTCCAGACCCCCTACACAGGAATTTAACTGAGCCGCCCAGGCCTCCAGACCCCCTACACAGGGATTTAACTGAGCCGCCCAGTCCTCCAGACCCCCTACACAGGAATTTAACTGAGCCACCCGGCCTCCAGACCCCTACACAGGGATTTAACTGAGCAGCCCAGGCCTCCAGACCCCTACACAGGGATTTAACTGAGCCGCCAGGCCTCCAGACCCCTACACAGGGATTTAACTGAGCCGCCCAGGCCTCCAGACCCCCTACACAGGGATTTAACTGAGCCACCCGGCCTCCAGACCCCTACACAGGGATTTAACTGAGCCACCCGGGCCTCCAGACCCCTACACAGGGATTTAACTGAGCCGCCAGGCCTCCAGACCCCTACACAGGGATTTAACTGAGCCGCCCAGGCCTCCAGACCCCTACACAGGGATTTAACTGAGCCACCCGGGCCTCCAGACTCCCCTATATGGGCTCTGCTGTATAGGGCAAGGCCACGCCTGCCAAGCTCCCCTGTCTCCTGTAAATTATAGCAGCACTTTAACTAATGAAACAGTTTGAGGCAGGCACTAATAAAACCCATTAAGTGGATAAAGCCATTTCCCTAATTAAATTAAAGTGTTCCTGCCGTGGACCCACAGGAGCAGTGTATTAATATTTATAAAGTGCGGACCCAACTGGCTCAACCCCCCAGGAAGAGAGAGCTCCCTCCAGGCAGCTCTCGGAGGGTGAAAGGAGACATCCCAAGGCTTGCCTGCCTTCAGTCCAGACCATCACCAGCAGGACATGGACGCACACGGCAGACAACCCACTCTCCTGGCTCAGGAATCACTGATACCAGCCTCCGAAACCAGAGCTCCCCCGGAAAGGACAGAGCGCATACCAGGGTTAAAATTCAATTTGTTTATTGTATTATTCTTATATTTCTTCTTGTTCTTGTTTTGTTAATCCAATGTCATACAAGATATCTTAGACTTAGAGTTAGGTATTTTGGCTGGAGAAAAAATAAGGGCTTTATTTTATATGATTTAATGGTTTTTGAATGTAGCATACCTCAAATGTATGTTTTAAGCATTCATTACAGACTGCACAGTAAAAGGCTCAATAAACAGGACAGTCTTTGTCTTGGAGCCCGTATAGCTAGGGGAGACTTGTTAAAAGGTGTGGATGTTTTTTAAATGTATTTTATAATTTGAGAGGAAGTTGCTGCACCACGATTGCAGATAAAATTGTATGAGCACTTCACCATTAGAGGTGAGATTGTCAAGTCGAGGTCAACAGAAATACTGTACCAGCCAGAATCAGAGGTCAATACAAGCGGGTTTAAAATTAGAGACATTGGTTTAAAGTAAAGAGAAGGAAGCTTTGTGTTCAAAAGGGGTAGGGGGAATTCTGCTTTACAAAAAGTTGTGGGAATTCAAATACCTATATTGTGATTTCTAATTGAATTCCACTTGGAATTATTCCTTATCAATTCCGCATTTATTCAGCTGATAAAAAAAAAAATAATCCTGCAAGTACTGAGTTAGCAGCTCTCTGGCTGGCGACGACGCTCCTGAGAAAACACAACGGGTTGTTGCAATGATCTGGGCGGTGACGGATCTGAATACCACAGTCCTTTAATGGTTTAGAGGTTTATCAATCACTGTATTAATATCACTACATACAATCATAATATCAGGTAAGTCAGGTCTGCAAAGGGAAGGGTTAGGGTTCGGTGGCAGAATTCGTCCGCTTTTAGATCATTAAACTAGTAAAGCATCTGATCATTAGACAAAGAGATTGCAAAAATAACATTTCTATCAAAACTTTCCACTTATTTATTAGTTTTACTAGTATTTACTTGTTTTTGGAGGGCAGTTAGATGAATGCTTGATAATATTCTTGGTATTCCTAACCTAATCTTCTTTACAGGTTTGTTGCGCAGAAACCAAACCCTGTTCCCTTTGCAGCAGAAACATTGACGCAGCTCCCCACCTTGCCAGGCTCAAGGTCTTTACACCAAACTGCACCATTTTATTATAAGTGAAGAGAGAAGCAGCACAACAAAGACATGGTTCTAAAATATGCCTTTCGAGGTACTGGCATTGTAGCATTTTATTTTTCTTTTCACAAGAAATTACGTTGGCAGGGAGACCTTGATAAATCTAACTCCTTGTGCCTAATATGTAAGGAAATGTTCTATAATTCTAATCAGGCACAGTTTGTGAGATATCTTCTGTAAAATATATTGTCTAAGGGTATACAAATTGAATATCATAAAAAATATTACATCATTAAAATATAGATTTCCCACCTAGATTCCACAGTCTTAATAAAGACAGAATATTTTCTTCTAGTAAGGCAACAAGTTTTTGTTTTTTTGTCTGTAATATTTTGGAGCTAAGAAACATGTCGGGTTTGTCTGCTATTTATCAAGCACAGAGGCAGGTGAGTACACATTGAAAATAACTATGTACACTATGCTCAAGCAAATTTATTGAGATATTTATCAAAATACATTGATATACTTGACAGTTTATATTAACAAATGTGTACGTGTATGTCAGTTTATATATTTTCATATATACTGAAATATAATAATGAAACATTAGGTGTTATCATACATGTACAGTAATACTGGGTCATATATCCACATATATGTTTAGTCATGTGATAACCTGTATATATATATATATATATATATATATATATATATATATATATATATATATATATATATATATATATATATACAGGTATATATATATATGTATATATAAATGTTATATAGTATTAAATAACTACATACAGAATTTTATGCTACTTTGTCATATACAGACAAATCTGTTCCTGTCGCATATAATGTTTTTCATTCTTTCTGATGGCAATCTCATATAAAAAGAAAGTATCCTATCCTATTTTATTCAGTGCTTCAATATTATAATGATTTATGCTGATTTCCAGTGGTCTCATATGGGAGGGGTCTGTACTTCCCTCCTCTATCAGGGGAAGGCGGTATCTTGTCACAGTGCTTGTCTG
This sequence comes from Acipenser oxyrinchus oxyrinchus, assembly GCA_030684275.1. Lineage (NCBI taxonomy): Eukaryota > Metazoa > Chordata > Actinopteri > Acipenseriformes > Acipenseridae > Acipenser > Acipenser oxyrinchus. The sequence continues at coordinate 320,476 of JAGXEW010000160.1, forward strand.
ACTCGACATTGTGAAAAGAAAGCCAGTGCTGATGTGCAGCCCTTCACAAACTGGTTAATCAGAAGCGATTGTGTCAGTGTGTATTATGACTGGATAAGAGTCCTTGAATATTGCAAAGACCGGTGCTGCTGTATAGGTTCTACGGTATCTTGCTCTCTTGCTTCAGTGACAGATAATATTGCTTTATTTAAGTTGAAATGGTTTCTACGTATTGAATTTACTTTTTTCCTCAAGGTAGATTTTCATTACCACAGCAGAGACTTGCTGCTGACTTGCCAGGACCTTATAAATGGGAAATTTAGCACAGCAAATGAACTCAAAAACAAAACAATCTATTGGTATTCTGTTTAATTGTATAGAAAAAATGAAGAGGAGGACATTCATGTCACAAAACTAGAACCAAACAACACGGTCTCTTAAGCTTTCTACACTTTGTATTTTAGCTGGCAATAGTCACACCACTCCTTACAAAGAAAATAGCAGTTGATTAAAAACTGGAGGAAACCATTTTTCATTTTAACCAAGATTTGTTTTTGCTTCTCAAAATCATATTCACTGCAATGTGGACAGCATTAGTACCTCTCACCAGTTCCAACACAGAGACCTCGGAGGTGTAATCACCCCGATTTAAAACAGACCAAGGTATTCGACTGAGTGCTTTATGGGTGTCGCTGCTTATTTTTTTATTTCAAAACTGCCAAAAAATATATATAGGTCTCTGTATTTGTTTTTGAATCCCATATGGAGGATACTTAGAAAATACACAGTACAACAACATAGTTCAATCTACAGTTCAATAAATAATATGGTTCCCTTCACATTTTTTCTGCACTTTTAAGGTTACAAGTAAAAGGAATACGTTTTTTTTTCTATATTGGGGTAATTAAGCATAACCAGCCGATACAGAGGGTATAACCAGTGATTCCAGACTGTTTTTTCGGTAGCCTGTGCCGGAGGAGTTTGTTACATTGCTAGTTTTTTATCTACCAGTTTTCTTTTCACAAAAAGGACCTTGATAACCAATTAGTCTATTTGTACCAAAACCACCTTGATTGTGTTAAAACTGAAATTGTAAGAACCCTTAGCAGTGCAGGTGTGATGTACTGCTGACTCCTACTGCAGAAAGAATAATGGGTAAAAGCTCAAGCAGGGTTTGCACTGGGGTTAAGAAGTGCTCTCAATGCCTACAGATGAGTTAGTCTAATTCAGAGTCATTTTGCTGCATGCTCAAGCCATTGACTGAAGCTTGTGTTCATGCAGCCCTGGAATTGTATCAGAAAGCCACACAAGCCTCTTCCTGCCAGGCACTCCATTGTGCTTGATCTAACCATGTGATTAAACACTGTGGCCCATGGTTAAGCCAAGCACCTTGGAGGGCCCTGTGCATTAGCATCACATCACACATTTGTTACAAATATTTCGTTTTATGTTTGGCAACAAAATAAAAGTTCTGAACAAGCACAAAATCTTGAAATCCTCATTGTAGTATTACTTCTTTACCATTACCAGCAGTGGTATATCAACTGAATAGTTTATATCAACTGAACAGCAGAAATGAATAGATCAAGGAAACTTGCAAGTAACATTCTTCAGAAACATGTTATTTACAAAAAGTGCTGTGATGTACATGGGTTTTTCTTGTCTGAGTTTATCTGTCAAATTTTAAACTAATATTCTACTATATAAAGCATAATGTGTTCCATACTACATTAAAAATGTATTCAAATAAATACCCCATCAAATGACCTATTAATGAAAGGAGAGTAACACTCTTCTGTACAGTAGGATGTGTGTTATTTATTTCAGACTTCTTTATGACTGTGGCCTTTGCATGATATCATTATTTATAAATTCTGTTATTTGAAAGAAAATGAATATGGTCATTTTGCCACCAAATATATTTCAAGCAAGTTCATCAGACATTATCTGACTCATGACATTATCAATCACCTCCCTTTAGTAGATCTGGCTTACCAAGAATACACTCTCATGTTGCGGAGAGCTCAGGGAGCACTTCTAATTGTGTTTGAGAGCTGGGATGGGGTGGTGGCAGCCCCTTCCCTTTGTGATGCAGAACTGAAATCCTGTGGGAAAGACGGCAAAACATAGAAGAAAATCCACACAGACAACATGCAGTCAATGGCCTGTACACCCAAACTGAACCAAAGACTCTTTTCATTCAGCTGTGCAACTGGCCTAAATGATGAGAAAAGAAGAACATGGCCAATTTTCATGACTTCATTTAATCTCCATGTTGGCGATGACCCAGACAAATAAAAATAGCAAAAGCTAAACATGTGCAACACTTACCCAATCACAGTCGGAGCAGAGATAGGTGCCCAAACAAACTGTTTTTACCAAACAGACATTAACAAAGAGAAGTCCAAAGGCAGAAACTGAACAAAACAAAGTCCTTGGCTCAGGCTCATGCTCACAACTACCAAAAAAAAAAAGTTTTCTTCAAAAAAGGAAGAATTTTTGCAGGAATAAAAATATATGTATTATATGTACAGTACAGTAACTGAAAATACAATTCTACTCTTGAAACATTTTTATTACAATTACATTTTTTAATATAATCATTTGTGCTTTAAACTTTGCACCACGGAAGGTCATTTTTCATGAAACTTTGTTTAGGTTTGGCTGATATAAATAGTCCATTTGCAATGGACATTTCCCCTCCATAAATCCACACGCCGCCAGTGACATCATCCGTCAGTAACAGTGCTGCCGCATAGTGATATCTGCAAAGCACAGCCAGACAGCCTATTCACATGGTGAGTCGTAACTGGGGCTTAAAACAAAATGTACTTAATTGTAAAGCTCTACCTTTGCATTTTTTAGGCTTGATCTGCTGAGAAGCTGTTAATGTAAAATATCTTATAGGGTGCTGTGCGATACAAGCTGATATCCACTGCACAAGATGTCAGAGTGGGTACCCACGAGTGGGCTTACTGGCTGCTCTGATCTTGAGTGGGAAAACATACCAGTATATATACTATATGTTTTATAATATATAGCTAAATAAGAATAATGAAACAGCATGGCTGATTTAAATGTGATGCCACCTCCATTACATAGAGGCTATCTGATACAAGCCATCTCATACAAGCTATCTGATTCAAAGACTTTTCAGGTGGCTGTAGCACACTAATATCGGGATCTACTATATTATAATATTAAAGTAGCTATGAACAGGGTTAGCACCAGATAGTTGACTAGACAAATCGTAAAGTGACAGTCGACCTCAGAAACCAGTAATCGACTAATCGCGCCCGCGTGATTGTGAGTCATTGTGACGCATGTGGTTTCAGATGGACAGAAGTACCAGTTGCGGTTGCAATCCATGATCATGTAAATGACATTTTAGAACATTAATAGTTTAATTAAAAATTCAAACAGTTTTAAAATATAATGCATAAACAGCAAAGTGTTACGAAGCAGTATGTTCACAAAGAGAGTACCAGACATGATCAAATACATGATTTCTTAATATTTTTTTACAGTGGGGACTTGTTGGGCTATTCGACTCTGTCAAATTAGTAGCCGGTCTACACCTAGAATGCACTACATAAATATTCTGTAAAGGGTTATTCATGCAAAATAATAAACCATCAAGCCACTGACAGCCAACATCATAAGCAACATTTACCCTTGCATTACCACAGACACTTTGAGGCAAATCAGCAACTAACACAGTGTCCAGTTGGCACTAATTCCTCAAAAAACTGTGCTGGTTTGTAGTGCAGGGGATTGGAGCCATTATTACCCATTAACCCCACTTAGACCCTTTGTTTACTATCATGATATCCCAAGAGAGCAATGGTACCCTAAAAGTCATAATCTATTTATTACCAATGCAGAATGAAACAGGGGGATACAACTTTGATATATAACAGAATACATGTCAGGGATGATAATGTGCAGAATGAATGAATGAATGAATCATGAAAGCCCAACTACATCAAAGTATGTTCTGCATATTGCAGGTGTTTCTCATTCCTTCTCTCAGCCCTAGAGATGTAATTAGTAACCTTGTACAGTGCTCCGTGTTACCTGTAAGACTCAGAGTGCCAGAGAGCAGTGAAAGGAGGAGAGGCTATGAGTTCCTGTAGCTGCAACCACACTGTTAGGGAACACAAACAAACTAGGGTGCCAAAGGGCTCTTCTGTCTATCTGACGGATTACTGCAAGGCACACAGAAGGTTAAACCCTTTACTGCCACTCTGCATGTAGCTCCTTGCGTAATGTTGTGGCTGGATGAAGTTGAACACAGGTTTTGGTAATGGTTGCTACAGTGTTTCCTCTTCATAAGGCGACCCGTTATACTGCGGAACAGGTTATAAGGCGGTACGGTCATGGCTCCCATTTGCCTCATAATGCCATTACACTAACACTAGTATTCTCGTTATAAGGCGGAACACAAACAGCACGGTCTCTTAACTATGGCTCCTGACTAAAGCCTTATAAAGGGCAGCACTGTATTTCTTTTGAATTAATGGGTGCGCTCATGATGTTTTTTTCTGACCAGAGAGATCTGCATGCTTTTCATGATCATGATGCATGCATTAAAAAAAAAAAAGATAGTGTGGCCAACTAATGCCTCAAAACACTGGAGTGCTTCGATAATGATTTCAAGTTTTCATAACGTATTAACTCATAGATAGGGCTGTATTTTTTTCACGGTAAAGAATTGCTTATTTCAAGGTCTAAAAATAAGCATTTCAAAATATTTCACGATTAAACATAATATTTATTAAAGCAGAAAAAATTGCATCATCACATTCAAATTTGATCATTTTCTCTAGTTTTTATACAACAAATGTTTCTAAATTTTTAAGTGCTTACCTGAAAAACAGTGAATTATCAAACAAAATGAAAAACATAAATACAAGTAAAAATAACAACAGCATGATATTTTGTAGAATTATTTCTGATATTTTACAATACAATACCAGATTTATTTCTATAGCCTTTCAAAGGTTTTTTACAAAGGAGGACACGGACAACATGCCCCACATGTCGACCTGTTCCTATCCAGTTTTAAATAACTTTAGCATAACAGAGGCAGAAGTGTTAAAGGGACTAGGAGCTCTTAAAATAAACAAATCCCTGGGCGGATTCCTTGTCACAAATGGGCATATCATTCCATAAAGAAATCGTGTCGCTCTATACAACGTGCTCAATTATTTACTGGAAGCAACTTAAACTGGCTGCCAGGTTCCTAAATGCAGTACATCAGGTAATGCCTTAATCAGGCAAATGTTTGCTGTATTTATTTTTAAGTGATACAAATATGTATATTTACAATATGCTTTCAGAAATGTGAATTTTCAAGGGAACATATTACACGGCTTTGGGTACATTTCATGGAAATCGTGAAATCAGTGATATTTAACCATAAAAATACAGCCTTACATTAAGGGTTACTATATGACTCCATGTACACTAGGACAGTGTGGAACAGTTCAGGCTTTTCAACTCACACCCTAATGCATTCTGGTAATTGTACCAAAACGTACCAGAATGCATTGCGATGTGAGTTGCAAAACCCGAACTGTCCCACTGTACACAGAGTCACCTGGTAACCCTGCCTTTTAGGGATCTAGTCGTTGTATGACTTGGTGAGGATATTCTAATATTTAGTGTCCAGTTACGGTCGTGGTCACTAGACTTATCAGGCACCAGCAATCTCTTCTAGAATATCTTTGATCACACGTATTCTATATCTGGGCCAACAGCCTTTTTTTCTTGTTATTCATTTTGTTGACACTATAAAACACAGAGTTTCCTACCACATACAAAGACAGTATAAATCACCAATCCTTAAGTGCAGATGGGACTGCCGCAATTGGGGTGTTCAGAGAGAAGAGCAGAGTGCTTCTCTCAATACCGTTAGATATAACCTTTAAAAATGGAATGGCTCTCTACATTAAAGCTGTAAAAAAGTTAAATCAAGCTTGGCTATGAAAGTTTATGATCTATTAAACAAATATTTACTTTTATAAAGTGAACCTCTACAAACATTAAAATGAACTTGTGTGTATATATACAGTATATATATATACAGTATATATATATATATATATATATATATATATATATATATATATATATACAGTGCCTTGCAAAAGTATTCAGACCCCTGACCAATTCTCTCATATTACTGAATTACAAACGGTACATTGAAATTTCGTTCTGTTTGATATTTTATTTTAAAACACTGAAACTCAAAATCAATTTTTGTAAGGTGACATTGGTTTTATGTTGGGAAATATTTTTAAGAAAAATAAAAACGGAAATATCTTGCTTGCATAAGTATTCAACCCCTGTGCTGTGGAAGCCCAGTTTACACCGATGAAAGAAATTGCCCTAACAAGGACACAATTACCTTACCATTGGCCTCCACCTGTGAACCATTAAAGTTGCTGTCACATTTTCTGGATAAAAACCCCACTGTTGAAGGATCATTGGTCAGGCTGTGAATCTGAAGGAAAATGAAGACCAAAGCGCATTCTACAGAAGTTAGAGATAAAGTAATACAAATGCATAGATTAGGAAAGGATACAAAATAATATCCAAGTGTTTGGATATCCCAATGAGCACAGTTGGATCAATAATCAGGAAGTGGAAGCTGCATCACACCACCCAGTCACTGCCAAGAAAAGGCTGTCCCTCAAAACTCAGCTCAAACAAGAAGGAGACTTGTGAGAGAAGCCACAGAGAGGCCAACAATCACTTTGAAGGAGCTACAGAGTTCAGTGGCTGGGAGTGGAGTAATAGTGCACCAGTCAACCATATCAAGAGCTCTGCATAACACTGGCCTGTATGGGAGGGTGGCAAGAAAGAAGCCGTTACTCAAAAAGTACCATCTGAAAGCACGTCTGGAGTTTGCCAGAAAGCATGAGAGTGACCCAGCTGCGGTGTGGGAAAAGGTTTTGTGGTCAGATGAGACCAAGATAGAGCTTTTTGGCCAAAACTCAAAGATCTATGTGTGGCACAAACCTAATACTGCCCATGCCTCAAGACACACCATCCCTACAGTGAAGTATGGTGGTGGCAGCATCATGCTGTGGGGATGCTTCTCATCAGCAGGGACTGGGCATCTTGTAAAACTGAAGGAAGAATGGATGGAGCAAAATACAGGGAAATACTGCAAGATAACCTGCTTCAGTCCGCTAAAAAACTGAAGCTTGGGAGGAAATTCACCTTTCAGCAGGACAATGATCCCAAGCACAAGGCCAAAGCAACATTGGAGTGGCTCAAGAACAAAAAGGTGAATGTCCTACAGTGGCCCAGTCAAAGTCCTGATCTCAATCCCATTGAGAATCTGTGGCACTATTTGAAAATTGCGGTCCACAAGCGTCGTCCAACCAACCTGAACAACCTGGAGCAAATCTGCCAAGAAGAATGGGCCAAAATCACTCCGACACTGTGTGCAAAGCTGGTACATACTTACCCCAAAAGACTTAAAGCTGTTATTGCAGCGAAAGGTCACTCTACCAAATATTAATGTGTGGGGGTTGAATACTTATGCAAGCAAGATATTTCAGTTTTTATTTTTCTTAAAAATATTTCCCAACATAAAACCAATGTCACCTTACAATAATTGATTTTGAGTTTCAGTGTTTTAAAATAAAATATCAAACAGAACGAAATTTCAATGTACCATTTATAATTCAGTAATATGAGAGAATTGGTCAGGGTCTGAATACTTTTGTAAGGCACTGTATATATAGCATGCATGCATATGTAGCGTGCGGGTAAGAGCAGCAGCAGGGCTGGTAGGTGACGTAATCACATACAAAGACATAAGCCCGATATCGCTCCTTGCAAGGGAGCCGGCTCTTTTGTACAGCGGTATCGGCGCTGTGCTTTAGTCGCGAGAGGTCCCGGTTCGCGCCCGATATACGCTCCTTGCAAGGGAGCCGGCTCTTTTGTACAGCGGTATCGGCTCTGCTTTAGTCGCGGAGGTCCCGGGTTCGCCGCCCTCCGCCTGTGTGTGGATTTGCCTCGCCCTGTGGGATCGCCTGCCTCGCGGGGACCACAATTCGCTACATTGGTGTCAGAAGTGGACGCAGGTACCCCAGCACACACTCGGCGGACTGTAGCCTGGTTAGCAAGTCCGGGCGGACTTGAGGCTGGCAGGGGAGAGTGTAGCGTGCAGGGGTAAGGCAGCAGCAGGGCTGGTAGGTGACGTAATCACATACAAAGACATAAGCCCGATATCACGCTCCTTGCAAGGGAGCCGGCTCTTTGTACAGCGGTATCGGCGCTGTGCTTTAGTGCGAGAGGTCCCGGTTCGCGCCGATATACGCTCCTTGCAAGGGAGCCGGCTCTTTGTACAGCGGTGTCGGCGCTGTGCTTTAATGCGAGAGGTCCCAGGTTCGCGCCGCCCTCCGCCTGTGTGTGGATTTGCCTCGCCCTGTGGGATAAGCCTGCCTGCGGGGACCACAATTCGCTACACATATATAATTATATATAAGTCTTTCTTATCAATACAATTTATCTTTTTTATTCAACCCCTGGTATTAGTATTACTATTGCTATTTTTCAATTATATTGTGATTTTTTGTTTGTTTTGTTTTTACATATCAACAATTTTATTCTCCATCTTGTTCCATGGAGATTAAAATGCAAATTGTCAAGAAAAATAAGAAGTTAACCGAAATTATATCAAATGTTCCTAATGCTGAACAAAGACTACGCAGCGATCTGATTCAAGCATTCAGAATTCTAAAAGGTATTGACAATGTCGACCCAGGGGAAGAAACAAAGACCAGGAGTCACAAATGGAGATTAGATAAAAGGGCATTCAGGACAGAAAATAAGCGGCACTTTTTACACAGAGAATTGTGAGGGTCTGGAACCAACTCCCCAGTAATGTTGTTGAAGCTGACACCCTGGGATCCTTCAAGAAGCTGCTTGATGAGATTCTGGGATCAATAAGCAACTAACAACCAAACGAGCAAGATGGGCTGAATAGCCTCCTCTCGCTTGTAAACTTTCTTATGTTCCTATATTCTTACTTTGCGTACTGTGCGTGCCTATTTTCACCCTGCACTGCGCATGACCACGGACGTTCATCAAAAACTGCTACCTGTTTTTTGGATGATAAACTACGTGTTTTGTAAAATTATATTTTACTCGTAATAATTCGTTTTATATTAAATACAGACAGCTGGTGTTAACGAACGGTGAAGTGTACTATAGAGCTAGGTACATTTCTTTAAATAAAAAAAACCCACAAAAGATAAAAGGCATGTACGCAGGCTGCACATTTTGTAAATTGAATTGTAGCGTTTTCTGACACTATAGTAACCCTTAAAAAGTGAAGTACACCTTTGTAAAATTGTTTTGCAAAGGTATTATTATTATTATTATTATTATTATTATTATTATTATTATTATTATTATTTCCTGGTGTGTTTATATTAGTTTAAAAATAAGTCATGTTAATTATATTACATTATTTTAGTTCTGCTGTACATTTTTTTATAATCTTTCCCCACTACTCTTATATAACCAGCACAATGAATTGTTGGATTGTTAACTTGACCAAAAAAAAAAGAAATTAATGGTAAATGTACATAAGTTTGACAACTGGAACATCACATCGCAATTGATTGTGCCTGTACCAAAATATCACAGAGTACCACTTTCTAACACTACAGGTCAAGTTTTGACGATGCACATTGTACCAGTTTAAAACACTACAAACCGGTAGCAAAATTGCGGTTACACCGGTAAACGTCCTTTAAATCAAAACGGGTTTATGAAAAAAAAAAATATATATATATATATATATATATATATATATATATATATATATATATATATATATATATATATATATATATATATATATAATTGTGGTGTTAAGTTTAACTGTAAATTAAATGGTCCGTTTTCTGTTTTCTGCGAACCAAACAAACACAAATAAACACAATTCACTTCAGACAAAATATCCAGGAGATCCTTTCTATGGAAACAACTTGCCGTAAATTGAATTGCCTCCCTGCTGCAGACTTGTATGCCATTTGCGACATTCCTGGTCTGTTTTGGTCGCCCGGTGGGATTTTTTTTTTTTTTTTGGAAAAAAAGTTTTTGCGAGAGTGTTTACGTGTCGCGGACGGTTTCCTAAAAACATCCCAATCCGAGACACACACCAGCCTCTGTGGAGCGCGAGCACAGGACGACACCGACCGAGAGACATTGCCGGGGATGGAGACAGTGGCACGCGATAGTTCTGCAGGTAATAATACATAGTTAATAATATACAAGCATGTGCACACAATACAAAACACTTGGTTATTTAAATTAATATAGTTAAAATGCAGTAGCGTACTTGAGTTTGTTATGTTAGTGTGTCATTGAGTACATTACATTTTAAAAATTATGTTTCAGTTTCAGTTTCAAAAGCAGAATAAATAGGTGAAACCATACGGTACGGTTCTTTATTTTGCAAGATGCTGGCTGCAGTTTTGTTTAATTTATGTGTGATGTCAAGCCTCGCCTAAACAGCATACCTGATTAACGAGGTAAGTTTCGACGAAAAGCGTTCGAATTCTGCAACGCAATAAGTACTCCACTGGAATACAGTTTTACAGCCCTTTTGTGTGTGCATGTCACGCACTGCTAACACGTAGGTATCTAATAATAAACAACACAGCTGAATGTTGTGTTATTTACTTTGTTGACATGTATGTATTATGAGCAAAACTGCACAATTTAAACGATATTTAGGCCTAGAATATGTTGTTAAACGTGAATTATTATTAGATTATTAGTGATGACTGGTGCTGGGTGAATTCAGATTGTATAATGTTTTCAGATAGCAGACAGAGAAGCAGAGGTGGTCGCATATACCCGCTGGCGGCGACGTTTAAAGTGAATGCATAAGAATGTTTAGAACTATTCCTCCCATATAAGCTTGGGTCACGCTTTATTTTAAGTGCTTTTATTAACTGTTAACAAACGTTGTTAATTTTTAGGTTAGGTTAAAACAAACCTGATTTAATTTGCTAAACATTACTACAGTAACATATATAAAATATTCAGCGAAAAAGGCACTTTACAGAGCGTTTAAAAACAAAGTACACAGAAAGAGTACTTGGAACTGCAAACACAAGTCAAAAAGGAAGTTAGAAAGGCCAAGAGAGAGATAGAAATCAATATTGCTAAGGGGCTAAAACCAATTCCAAAATGTTTTTCCAATATTATAACAGCAAGAGAACATTCAAAGAGGAGGTTAAATGTCTAAGAGACACAAATGGCAAAATCATAGATGAAGAAAAAAATAGCAAATGTATTAAATGATTACTTTTCACAGGTTTTACAAAGGAGGACACAGACAGCATGCCCCACATGTTGACCTGTTCCTATCCAATTTTAAATAACTTTAGCATAACAGAGGCAGAAGTGTTAAAGGGACTAGGAGCTCTTAAAAAAACAAATCCCCTGGGCGGATGAGATCCTCCAAATAGTACTCAAAGAAATGAAAGAAGTTATTTACAAACCGCTAACCAAGATCATGCAACAGTCTCTTGACACAGGGGTTGTACCGACAGACTGGAAAATAGCAAACGTAATACCGATCCACAAAAAGGGAGACAAAACTGAACCAGGTAACTACAGACCAATAAGCCTGACTTCTATTATATGTAAACTTATGGAAACTATAACAAGATTCAAAATGGAAAATTACCTATATGGTAACAATATCCTGGGAGACAGTCAGCATGGTTTTAGGAAAAGGAGATCATGTCTAACTAACCTACTTGACTTTTTGAGGATGCAACATTGAAAATGGATAATTGCAAAGCATACAACATGGTTTATTTAGATTTCCAGAAAGCTTTTGACAAAGTCCTGCATAAAAGATGAATTCTCAAACTGAACGCAGTAGGGATTCAAGGAAATGCATGCACATGGATTAGGGAGTGGTTAACATGTAGAAAACAGAAAGTACTGATTAGAGGAGAAACCTCAAAATGGAGCGAGGTAACCAGTGGTGTACCACAGGGATCAGAATTAAGTCCTCTGCTATTCCTAATCTACATTAATGATTTAGATTCTGGTATAGTAAGCAAACTCGTTAAATTTGCAGACGACACAAAAATAGGAGGAGTGGCAAACACTGTTGCAGCAGCAAAGGTCATTCAAAATGATCTAAACAGCATTTAGAACTGGACAGACATGTCTTCCTCTAGACAATGTGGGGAAGCTATAAAAAGGCCAACAAGATGCTCGGATATATTGTGAGGAGTGTTGAATTTAAATCAAGGGAAGTAATGTTAAAACTTTACAATGCATTAGTAAGACCTCACCTAGAATATTGTGTTCAGTTCTGGTCACCTCGTTACAAAAGGATATTACTGCTCTAGAAAGAGTGCAAAGAAGAGCAACCAGAATTATCCCGGTTTAAAAGGCATGTCATATGCAGACAGGCTAAAAGAATTGAATCTATTCAGTCTTGAACAAAGAAGACTACGCAGCGATCTGATTCAAACATTCAAAATCCTAAAAGGTATAGACAATGTCGACCCAGGGACTTCTTTGACCTGAAAAGAAACAAGGACCAGGGGTCACAAATGGAGATTAGATAAAAGGGCATTCAGAACAGAAAATAGGAGGCACTTTTTTACACAGAGAATTGTGTGGGTCTGGAACCAACTCCCCAGTAATGTTGTTGAAGCTGACACCCTGGGATCCTTCAAGAAGCTGCTTGATGAGATTCTGGGATCAATAAGTTGCTAACAACCAAACGAGCAAGATGGGCTGAATGGCCTCCTCTCGCTTGTAAACTTTCTTATGTTCTTAACAATCTGAACCGATTTCAAGTATATGATCGACTGGGTATTGATCAACCATAGGGCTCCATGTTTGCATTTTTAGCTGGCTTATTTCCATCCCTGTATCTCTGCAAAGACTGCCAATTCTTTTCACTTAATAATCCAGGACATAGTTCACAACTCCTATGGTATGGTAGACTCCAGCTTTTTGTGAGTTTAATTACACACAACATGCCACTTGCATCAGGAGTACTGCAGATCCCCTCTTTATTCTGTTTGGTGTTGCTGCCGGTTCTCTCTAGTCTATAACTTTATCTCCAACAGCACATTAAACCAAGGTCTTGGTCTTTAGAAATAGAGCAGCTGTAGAGTTGTTTCTGGTTGCGTAGGTACCTTTTCTTGCTTTTTCAACATCAGCCTTTTTTAATGTTTGTTCTTTTTCTTGATGAGAACGGTTTTACATTTTAAAAGATGTACTTGTAGGATCATCAGAGAAAATATTAGACTACTGTAAAGCCACAAATATTTGTGAGCCTTGTTATGCATAAACATTATTGGAACAAATATCAAACTTTGTATTGATATATTGCAACGGGTCGCCAACATTTCTGGAGAATAAATAGGTTTAATGGGTGTGATTCGCCAAATATTTTGGTTTTAAATATTTATAGCTTTACAGTATTTCCCCAAATATTGCTTTTATTATCCTTATTAATAATAATCTATAGTCTGGTTTCTATAAAGCAACTAACACATCTCATTGTACCTGTGAAATGAATGACTTTTTAACGTTACTTTACATCAGATGTCTCATTATATCCAAAGATACTAATTTATATGCGTCTGTGTCTTTTACAGGCACTGAAATACATTTCTGGCTTATAGTGTGCCTGATTGGAAATGAACCCTGGACTGTAATTGTTCAGTGGTGCTGTTACTGCATGTTTAAAGCATATGTTTTTTTGTTTTGTTTGTTTGTTTCATTTCAAAGGGGCTTCTCTCATTGTGTCCTCCAAGAAAAAGGATGTCCGCAGCAGGGAGCTGGGGAAGGGGACGGGGACTGGGACGGAGGGAGGAGGTGCTGGTGAGAGCCGCATGAAGCGCCTGTTTGGATTTGAGCTCTCTGACGTGTCGAGCTGGCAGAAGTTTGTTTGCCTGTTAAACAGACCCACCGACCCTGCGTCCTTGGGATTGTTCAGGTTCCTCTTTGGTAAGATGGGGCGGGCTGGCGGGGGGGGGGGGTTCAAAATGTTTACTTTTAACTTTCTGTTTGAACTCTTCACCCTTTGAAGACCAAGCTTGTTGGACCACATCAGCATTCATAAAATACAAAAAAAAGTATTTCTGTAGACCGCTAAATGGAAGCAGTGAGAACTGTATTCTAACCAGAATGACTCTCGGCAGCCCCAGAGTAGCTTCTTTATTTTTTTATCTAAGGACACAGCACGGGATACTGAAACGCATGAATTCCACAGTGAAGGCTGAGCTTGTTGCCCTGCAAGCATGCCTCAGCTGGCCCTGAACTGGAGGGATGACCCTTTTTCTTGGGCTGTGAGAGAGCAGTTCAGTCCTTGGGCTGTCTGTCTGCAGTGGTGCGCAGAGACAAGTGTATTGCATTGTATGACGGTTTTGTGATGCTGATTACACTGCTGCCAACAAAGGGCTAAAACTGAGACCACCAAGTACACTGTGAAGCTGGATTCGAACCCAGGCCTCCAGAGGCTAACGGGTAGAATAGCTCCTGTGCTTGCTGCTGGGTAAAGAATAAAAAAGTATCATGCTGAAAACACTCTTGAGCTGTTCCAAAATGCTAAGAATTGCTGGGGATGCAATATAAATTGCTGCTGTACTCATTATATTTTATGCATGGAGAGGATGCCAGCTCTCGATTCTCTCTGCTTCCCCTCTGGTGTGGCTTGGCCGTCTCACACAGTGCATTGTGGGAAGTGGTAAGCCGCTGTTCAGAGTAGTGATTTGTGTGCTGGCCCCTCCCACTGCCATGTGGCTTGTAAACATCTGGACTGTGGCTGCTGACTTCTGTTTTCTGAGCAGCTGGTGGGTGCTCTGATAATTGCTCTTAACAATGTCTTGATTTCATGCCCGCACATGCAGTACAGTTTGTGTCTGTGGGCTTGGGTATGAACCCGTTGGACAAGAGCAATAGCTAACGGTAGGGTTGGATGATAATGACGTGCAGCTATCGATTATCGTCTGTAAATTATCACGATAATCATGGTTATCGGCCGAATAAATAAAATATTTTAAATTCTTGTAATTTATCAAATTTATACTTGAGCAGCATGACAACCGTCAGTCTAAGTCACTGAGTTTAGAAGAGAAAAAAACACAGCATGCACTCCAGATGGGTGCCCAGAACAAACGGGAGTATAAAAATACACCTATTGTAATTTGTATGATAATAATTTAGTTTTTATATAAAATAATATATAGTTGATACTTATTTAAACATTTTTGTTTTTTCGTGTTTATTTTCATTAAAAAGCCTCCAAATGTATTAATATAACAAAGCAAAATTGCTAACGTTACCTGGAAGTATTTTTTTCTTTACTTGTGTGGCGAATCTGCCATTAAGAGAATCAAACTACAGGTAGTTTTTTTTCTTCTGTATATAGAGTTGTATACTATATGGTTGTATGCAGACAGTTTAATAAAACCAACTGCATATCCTTCCATTAAAAGTTAACTCTCTTCTATTTATGCAACTATCCTTTTTACAATAGCAACACCATGGTAACAGATAATATATCTATCTATATATATATATATATATATATATATATATATATATATATATATATATATATACTTTTGAATAGTTTCTATCACATTGAACATTTTGTGAAAGAACAATTATAGAAATATTCAATAAGTAATTAAAATCAAAAAAACAGAAAGTCTTGATTTATAAGTCTTGACACCCTTGAGTCAATGCTTGGTGCAAGCTCCTTTTGCAAGGCACTGTATTACAGCCATGAGTAGTTTTGGATGAGTGTCTGACCAACTTAGCACTGCAGTCTTCAAGTTTTGCCACAGATTTTCTATAGGATTCAGGTCTGGGCTTTGACTAGGCCACTTTAAGAGACATTCACTTTCTTCTTGCTGAGCCACTCCATTGTTGCTTTTGCTTTGTGCTTAGGATCATTGTCCTGAAGGTGAATCTTCTCCCCAGTCCCAGGTCTCTGGCAGACTGGAACAGGTTTGCCTCCAGGATCTGCCTGTACTTTGCAACCATCCATCTTTCCCTCGACCTGTCACAAGCCTCCCTGTCCCGCTGCAGCAAAGCATCCCCAAAATATAATACTGCCACCACCATGCTTTACTGTAGGCATGGTGTTTAGCAGGGTGATGTGCGTGTTTGGTTTCGCCACACATCGGCTTAGCATTGAGACCAAAAAGTTCCACTTTGGTCTCATCAGACCTAAAACCTTCTCCCACATGCGTGCAGTGTCCCTAAGTGTTTCTTTGCAAAAGCTATGCAGCACATCATATGGCTTTTTTTCAGCAGTGGCTTCCTTCTTGCCACCCTCCCATACAGGCCATGTTTGTGGAGTACTCTTGAAATTGAGTTCTTTTAAAGTAATCTTAGGCCTCACAATGACCTCCCTCAGCGGTTTCCTTAAGCTCTGACTACTGACTTTGGAGGGACGGCCTGATCGAGCAGTCTTGGTGGTGCCAAACTGTATCCACTTTACAATGATGGACCTGACAGTGCCCAAAGGGATATTCAAAGACATTGAAAGTTTTTATAGCCTTCCCCAATCTGTACCTTTCAATAACTTTATCCGGAGTTCTTTTGGCAGCTCCTTGTTAGGCATGTTTGCCATTTGCTTCAGATTCACTTCATACAACAGAAACAGCTTGATTCTTCATCCAGGAGTATTCAAATCAGTTGAACTACTGTGATTGGATACAGGTGGGCTCTATTTAACTTATTATGTGCCTTATTAAGGCAATTTGTTGTACCTGAGCTAATTTGGGATTTTGCTATGACAAAGTCAGGTGTGAAGACTTATGCAATCAAGACTCTCAAGACTTTTGTTTTTTATTTTTAATTACTTTTTGAATATTTCTATAATTGTTCTTTCACGTTGAAAGTATAGATGATGTTGTGTAGATCAGTGAAACAAACTCTTTCTTTAATGCATTTTGAATTGTATTTTTTAGGCAGCAGAATGTGAAAAATGTTCAAGGGTGTGAAGACTTTTCAAGGCACTATATATATATATATATATATATATATATATATATATCAGTACTGTGCAAAAGTTTTAGGCAGGTGTGAAAAAATGCTGTAAAGTAAGAATGCTTTCAAAAATAGACATGTTAATAGTTTATATTTATCAATTAACAAAATGCGAAGTGAGTGAACAGAAGAAAAATCTACATCAAATCAATATTTGGTGTGACCACCCTTGCCTTCAAAACACACAGTTTTTGAAGGAACTTCGGCAGGTAGGTTGGCTAAACATCTTGGAGAACTAACCACAGTTCTTCTGTGGATTTAGGCAGCCTCAGTTGCTTCTCTCTCTTCATGTAATCCCAGACAGACTCGATGATGTTGAGATCAGGGCTCTGTGGAGGCCATACCATCACTTCAGGACTCCTTGTTCTTCTTCGCTGAAAATAGTTCTTAATGACTTTCGCTGTATGTTTGGGGTCGTTGTCATGCTGCAGAATAAATTTGGGGCCAATCAGATGCCTCCCTGATGGTATTGCATGATGGATAAGTATCTGCCTGTACTTCTCAGCATTGATGAGACCATTAATTCTGACCAAATCCTCAACTCCATTTGCAGAAATGCAGCCCCAAACTTGCAAGGAATCTCCACCATGCTTCACTGTTGCCTGCAGACACTCATTCGTGTGCAGCTCTCCAGCCCTTGCGAACAAACTGCCTTCTGCTACAGCCAAATATTTCAAATTTTGACTCATCAGTCCAGAGCACCTGCTGCCATTTTCTGCACCCCAGTTCCTGTGTTTTCGTGCATAGTTGAGTCGCTGGCCTTGTTTCCACGTCGGAGGTATGGCTTTTTGGCCATAAGTCTTCCATGAAGGCCACTTCTGACCAGACTTCTCCGGACAGTAGATGGGTGTACCAGGGTCCCACTGTTTTCTGCCAATTCTGAGCTGATGGCACTGCTGGACATCTTCCGATTGCGAAGGAAGTAAGCATGATGTGTCTTTCATCTGCTGCAGTAAGTTTCCTTGGCCGACCACTGCGTCTCTGGTCCTCAACGTTGCCCGTTTCTTTGTGCTTCTTCAAAGAGCTTGGACAGCACATCTGGAAACCCCTGTCTGCCTTGAAATTTCTGCCTGGGAGAGACCTTGCTGATGCAGTATAACTACCTTGTGTCTTGTTGCTGAGCTCAGTCTTGCCATGGTGTATGACTTTTTGACAGTAAACTGTCTTCAGCAACCTCACCTTGTTAGCTGAGTTTGGCTGTTCCTCACCCAGTTTTATTCCTCCTACACAGCTGTTTCTGATTGTTTCAACCTACATATTGAATTGATGATCATTAGCACCTGTTTGGTATAATTGTTTAATCATACACCTGACTATATGCCTACAAAATCCCTGACTTTGTGCAAGTGTACCTACAAGAATTGATGCTGTTTTGAAGGCAAGGGTTGTCACACCAAATATGGATTTGATTTAGATTTTTCTTCTGTTCACTCACTTTGCATTTAGTTAATTGATAAATATAATCTATTAACATGTGTATTTTTGAAAGCATTCTTACTTTACAGCATTTTTTCACACCTGCCTAAAACTTTTGCTCAGTACTGTATAATATATATATATATATATATATATATATATATATATATATATATATATATATATATATTGAACTCTATCCAGAAAGTTAGTCAAACAGATACTAAAAACACATCGCTGCCTGGTACGACCATGTTGGCATGAAGACAGATGGATGTGAATATACTCTGTCCCAAAATCAGTCTCCTGGAAATATATTTTTTTGCTAAGTGTATTTTACAACATTCAAGACATGGGCAAAGATGTTTCTAATTCCTACTACTGAATCTTTTAGTCCCGAGTACCATTATTTAAAGATGTGGATGAAGACATTGGCAAAGACTTCTCAACCAAACGTCTGTCTTATTTTTTAAACAAGGGATAGTTTTATTTTGTAAGCCACAAGCCCCTAGCATTTTACAGCACCAGAGAATCCACCACATGATTATAAGGGTGATCCCAGGATAACCACTGATCCAATCCCTTGATGCTGTAAAATCCTCAGAGACAATCCAGCTGTGACTTATCCCTGAGGGGTGTAGGTTAATCAAATCAAATAAAGTTTATTTTTGTAGCTGTTTAATCAAATGTATGGAACATTCTAGTAATAAGCAAGATGTGCAAAAGACCATGCAAATATAAAGCAGAATTAAAGCATTGCACAGAACCTGAGAAATGTATTGATATCTAATTTGAAAGTCATACGTTCATAGTGGTTGTAAGCATTCCTGTATAAACAAGTGTTTCTTAGATTTTTTTTTTTTTTTTTTTTTGGTGCTTTGTCTTGTATCATGGTAACCCTAGTAATCAGGTCAGCCCTTTCCCTCACCCCAAGTTACAAGTAAAAGGACCTCTTCATCTCCAGGGCTTGTTGGAGCTGCAGCAGGAGATTTTCTTTCACTGGGTCAGTATGTTTCAAAGAAAGGTCCGTTTGTTCTAACTGCAAGTCTGAAGTTTAGATGTACTGTATTTGTGTATTTTGAGTGTCCAAGAAGGAGAACGAGTTAGTGAAAGATCAGAGGTTTAAAAGACTGCCTTGTTCTTGTGTTGTTTTCTGATCTCAGGGAGCTGGGCATGCCAAGCCTGTGTGTAAAGCAGGGGATATAATTTCACTGGCTTGACTGGGGTATAGTGGAGGTGCTTGTATGTTTGTGTATCACAGTTGTACATATATCTTGTAAACTGCTTCTAGTGGTGGTGAAACCTGGTTGAGACATTCTTTGCACAAATTGTAGAGTATTAGAATATAGGAATCCAAGTCTGTCTTCACATACATACTGTATATCACATTTCCACATGCAGTATGTCTGAATAACTCCCAGTCCAATTGTGGTGAATTTTGGTTACCACAAGAATCAGAATCTGGGAATGTATGAATGAACCAGGCAGTCTCACTTAGTCTGACATACACATGTTGTGGCTAGAGGTCATGAGATGAATGTTTCCTATGGTCCCTGTGACAGGGTGACTGGGCGGTGACGTCAGGTCAGAAGCAGGAAGGAAAAAGTACTGACACCAGGGACTGCAGTTCAAAAGAAAGAATCGGCTGGCTGCCGTTTTATTTTAAATAACAAAAAGAAATAAAATATTTGAACAGAAAACACTGCTCACAGAGCAAAATAAAACAGGTAAACAAAACAAATCACGAACACAACTAATAAATAAACCATACAGGTCAGGCCGGGCAGTCGCTGTCACTGTTCCTGTTTTGTAGTTTATTCAGTTTTCGCCGCTCTCTCGCCTCGTTCCTCCTCTTGAACACCCACCACGAGCTGCAGGCTTATATACTGTGGCGAGGGGTTTAACTGGTTAGTAATTATCCTATTACCCCTTGGCCACAATCTGCACGAGTTTATTAATTAAAAGTGCTGTGGATTGGGCTACCCATCCACGCTAAACAAAACAAACAAAATCGGCTATGCCATCCTAAATACATAAACAAAATACGCGCGCTTTGCCGATAATAATAATAATAATAATAATAATAATAATAATAATAGTAATATACAAAATAACACAGGGGCGGAGGGAAAACCCGTTCTAAAAATAAACAAACAAAACAATGTACAGGGCTGCTTGCCCTGTTACATATCCCCTTGTGCAACGCACACTTGGCTAACGGCCACCTCCCCCTCAGTCTCAAAGTCCCGGAAGAGGGGAAGCAAGTTGTTTCTGGGGGTGGCCATGGTGGAATGTCTGGCACCCCCAATTCTTCGTGGCTGGCAGCTCCCTCTTCCGGGGCTCCCGCCACACGCTATCCTGCCGCGAAAGTGCGGCTGGGGAGCTGGTCTCCTGACCTCCCCCTTCTTTATGGCCGGCAGTTCCCCTCCGTGGGGCTCCGGCCAGCCAATTCCGACAACGAAACTGCTGCGTGGGGAGCTGGTCTCCTGACCTCCCCCTCCTCTTCATGGCCGGCAGCTCCCCTCCGTGGGCCTCTGGCCACAGTGTTTCCTGCCGAAAATACGGCTGGGGAGCTGGTCTCCTGACCTCCCCTTTCTTCATGGCCGGCAGCTCCCTTCATGGGGCTCCGGCCACAGTGTAGCGACCCCAGGTGACAGCACCAGCGGCAGACCCTCGGGAGGCGGCGGCAGCAGCGGCGGACCCTCGGGAGGCGGCGGCAGCAGCGGCGGACCCTCGGGAGGTGATGGCAGCAGCGGACCCTCGGGAGGCGGCGGCAGCAGCGGACCCTCGGGAGGCGAACTCGGGAGGGGAGCCCCTGGCCATAGAGGCGGCAGCGGGAGCTCCACTTCTCCCTCGTACCCTGTACCCTCTGCGAAGCAAAAGGCAGCCCGAGGCGATGCGGAGCAGCAGGCAGCCCAGGCGATGCGGAGCAGCAGGCAGCCCAGGCGATCGCGGAGCAGCAGGCAGCCCAGGCGTGCGGAGCAACAGGCAGCCCCGGCGGTGCGAGGCTGGCATCCTTGGCGGTGCGACAGGGCGGCAGCGGTCCCTCAGGAGGCGACAGCGGCAGCGGACCCTCGGGAGGCGATGGCAGGAGTGGAGCCAGGACCAGAAGTGGTGCTAGGGTTGGCCCTCTTCTCAGCCGCTGCGACCCAGCGGTTTTCCCCTTGCTCTGCTCAGCAGCCTATGCAAGGCGGCTGCAGACCGCCAGCCTCCTGTTCCGGTCCATCCTGTCGTGAAGGGAGAGGCAGCTCCTGCTCCTCTCCCTCAGGTGGTGGAGGTGGAGGCAGAGGCAGCTCCTGCTCCTCTCCCTCAGGTGGTGGTGGTGGAGGCAGAGGCAGCTCCTGCTGCTCTGCTCCTGGCAGGCGGCAGGGGCTCCTCCCCTTCTGGCTGCAAAGGCGGCGGGGCTCCTCCCCTTCTGGCTGCAAAGGCGGCAGGGGCTCCTCCCCTTCTGGCTGCAAAGGCGGCAGGGGCTCCTCCCCTTCTGGCTGCAAAGGCGGCAGGGGCTCCTCCCCTTCTGGCTGCAAGGCGGCAGGGGCTCCTCCCCTTCTGGCTGCAAGGCGGCAGGGGCTCCTCCCCTTCTGGCTGCGAAGGCGGCAGGGGCTCCTCCCCTTCTGGCTGCGAAGGCAGCAGGGGCTCCTCCCCTTCTGGCTGCAGCGGGAAAACCAGCAGGCATGCTCCCTCTGCTGGTGGCGGCGATGGAGGCGGAACCAGCAGGCATGCTCCCTCTGCTGGTGGCGACGATGGAGGCGGAACCAGCAGGTACTCTACCTCTGCTGGTGGAGGTGGGAGCGACCCGCAGTCCTCCCACGGCGATGGAGGTGGAACCAGCAGGTACTCTTCCTCTGCTGGCGGAGGTGGGACCAGCAGAAACTCTACCTCTGCTGGCGGAGGTGGGAGCGACACACAGTCCTCCCGGGCGGTGGAGGTGGAACCAGCAGGAACTCTCCCTCTGCTGGCGGAGGTCGGAGCGACACCCAGTCCTCCCAGGGCGGTGGAGGTGGAACCAGCAGGTATTCTCCCTCTGCTGGCGGAGGCGGGAGCAACACGTAGTCCTCCCACAGAGGTGGAGGTGGAACCAGCAGGTATTCTCCCTCTGCTGGCGGGTACCTTGGTTGTGGACATTCGGCCTTCCCCTCTTTGGGCTGTGGGCCGAACGGCTCCTCCCTCTTGGGCTGTGGACGCCGGCCTCCTCCCTTTTGGGCTGTGGACGCACCGTCTCCCACTCCAGGTCCGTGTCCCTCTCTGCCCCTTCTCCTCACCTTTTCTCCCTTGGCCTGTGGAGGTGATGGGGTCTGCTGCTCCAGCAGCCAAAACCACCCTGATGCACAGGACACCCTCCCCATTGTATAGGTTTCCCAGAAGCAGGGGTCTTCATAGGGCAGTCCCCTGGTCATGCCCAAACTCCCTGCAGATGACACACAGGGGGCCCTTCAGCTCTCCACTGCTCCTGTTTCGGTGTCCCAGTAAGGGGTCCCAGCTGGGTGGGGTCCCGTGACCACCATCTCTTCTCACCTCTCTCCTGCTGCTGCTTCTGGCAGCTCTTCCTCCTTCTTCCTCTCATTTCTCCCCTTCTTCCTCCTCACTCCACACATAATAATAAAACGAAAAAACGGGGAAAAAACAACTGCAGTACCACTTAGTCTGACATACACATGCTGTGGCTAGAGGTCATGAGATGAATGTTTCCTTTGGTCCCATTTTAATGGTTTAAAATGCAGGGAATTCAAAGCAGCTGTGGGGAATATTTTACTCACTAATTGCAAAAAAAAAAAATCCATTCAAAACATTATTTAAGTAGCTCTATGTCCTTTCATCCCTTAGGAAATTGTTGGTCGAATATCCTGTGAAGAATGGCCCAGTAGAGTCTTCACTTTTGAAAATGTTTCTTGTGTAACATTGGTTAGTCTTGACTGGACAGGGTTGCACACTTTCAGAATGCATGGCAGGGATTGGTTAGTCTTGACTGAACAGGGATGCACACTTTCAGAATGCATGTCAGGGATTGGTTAGTCTTGACTGAACAGGGATGCACACTTTCAGAATGCATGTCAGGGATTGGTTAGTCTTTACTGGACAGGGATGCACACTTTCAGATTGCATGGCAGGGATTGGTTAGTCTTGACTGAACAGGGATGCACACTTTCAGAATGCATAGCAGGGATGCTAATTGCTCCCATTTGTTGTGGGACTACTTATTGTAGGTGTTGATGTTTTTCAGCACAGCATTAACAACATGAACAGACATGCATTAACAACATGAACAGATTCAGTGTAGTTATGGGTCCTTTAATGAGGTGACAGAGATTGAGAAAAACTGTACCAATGTTTAAAATGGGATTAGTAATTCAATACAACGTTAATATTATTTTGCCTATATAATATGAATTATGTGCGGATCATGTCCATTTGTACGGCAAACACGATAACTGCCTTGTTTTTGATTTTCACC
Organism: Acipenser oxyrinchus oxyrinchus; assembly: GCA_030684275.1. Classification (NCBI taxonomy): domain Eukaryota; kingdom Metazoa; phylum Chordata; class Actinopteri; order Acipenseriformes; family Acipenseridae; genus Acipenser; species Acipenser oxyrinchus. The sequence continues at coordinate 344,399 of JAGXEW010000160.1, forward strand.
TTTTATCATTCACAAGCTATATATCCAGTGGGCCAGTGTGCAGCCTGCCCAATTCACAGATTGTACAGATGATATTGATATACAGTGAATCATTCAGAGCATGTGCAATTTTTGTCATCTGAAAGTTTTGCAAACAACCTTGTTACCCGAACAGCCCCCAGTTACCAAATCTCTTCTGCCCTTCAATACGAAATGCACTAACCAGCCCCTCTCTCTGCTTCTCACAGCCAACTACTGCTCCTTAATTATGTTTAAAGCTACAGGGGCTGTATTGTAGTTTAGAAATAAATAAATAATAATAATAGAAGTTTCTTGATTGTTGACATTTCTCATCCATAACTATTAAACACTCAATAGTGATACATTTTGAAATACTAAAATAAACTTCATAAATTCAATGACAAACATTTTGATTACAAGTTGATTTAAAGACGTTGAGAGAGACTTTTGTCATTGAATTCATTAAGTTGTTCTTACTTATCCGAAACCAGTTGGAACAAGACCCTGTCAGATTAGTGGTTTGTTCAGAGCACTGATCGCTGTCTAAACCACATGAAAAATGCAGAATCTGGTTACGTTGATGCTCCACCTTCATCAGCAAATCAGTAGTAAACCAGCGGGACACATACTGAGACACTTCTCATAGTTTTCTACAGCTGCTACCGGCATGCATTTTGTTATGATAGCATGTCTCGATTTATAGTTCAGTTTGGGGTTTGTATCTAAACAAATCACTTTTCTGGGACACCCTATGCCAGTTTGAATGTTTTCACTGTATTAAATGAAGTTGTATTCTTGTTTGGCAGGCATGCTGATGGTGGTTGACATTCCCCAGGAGCGAGGGTTGAGTTACCTGGATTATAAGTACCTGGATGGGATGGTTGTGTGTCGATTTCCCTCTTCAACTTCCTGCAGCCTCTGCCCCTGGACTGGATGTACCTGGTCTATGTCATCATGCTGCTGGGTAAGGCAGGGGGAGGGAAGCACGGCTCTGTGACTGGGTAAGAACTCCGGGGAGGCACAGCTCTGTGACTGAGTAAGGACTCCACGCCTGGGTGGGGAGGAAGGCACAGCTCTGTGACTGGGTAAGAACTCCGGGGAGGCACGACTCTGTGACTGAGTAAGGACTCGGGGGCAGGGGGGACATGACTCTGAAGGAGGGGGGCACGGCTCTGTGACTGGGTAAAGACTTCAGGCCAGGGGTGGGGAGGGAGAGGGAGGCACTGCTCTGTACGACACTTTCCCGGGTATACCAAGGATCTTAAGATTAAAGTTTGCAGTCTGGAGCAGAAATGGAGGGCATCTGGCCTCTATGTGTTGATATTTGAAAGTCACACACACGACAGTATAAGTTGGCCTTGACTACTGTTAAATTATCTTATTTTTCTAATATTATTTCCACCAGTAAAAATCGGCCAGCTGCCCTGTTTAATATTGTTGACAAACTCTCTTAAACCCTACAACAACTTCACCAGTGTGTGGGGGTCAAACTGTTAATTGCAAGAAATTGAAGTGATTCTGGCCCAGTTGCCTCTGCTACTACAGCCTCTGTTAATTCTTCTCCAGATTGCCACACTGAAATTAGTCCAACTGTCAGTTTTAAGAATTGACAGTAATACCAGAGACAGAGCTAAAGGCTGTGATACTGAAACTCAATCTTCAGACCTGTAGTTTAGATCCTTGGCCTGCCTGGCTTATTAGGGTCTGTCTTCCTGTTTTGGGTCATATTGTAACTCGTATGTTAAGTCCTGTCTGACTGGAAGGGTTCCTCTTACTCCTATGCTGGCTGAAGTAAAACCACTTCTGAAGAAACAGAACTTGTCCCCAAATGGTCTTGAAAATTATAGGCCTGTTTCTAAAATCACTTTTCTTGCTAAATTGATTGAAAAAGTTGTGACAACTCAACTTCAGGATCACTTATGCAGGAATGGGTTCATGGAAAAGTTTCAGTCTGGATTTCAATTGTCTATTTTAGTGTTGCTTGATCTTTGTGCTGCTTTTGACACCGTGGAGCATGGGATTTTACTGGAGAGATTCCAGAATTCCATTGGCATTACAGACATTGCTTTGGAATGGTTTTGCTCCTGTCTATTACATCAACACCAGTTTGTCTCTCTGGGTCAGTACTCTTCTGAGACGGGTGACATGAAGTAATGAGTTCCTCAGGGCTCAATCCTTGCTCCCCTGCTCTTCAGTCTATATGCTCCCCGGATCAATTAACAAATAAAACATTGGATTTCACTGTTAAGCAGAAGGTACTCAAATATATTGTTATTACTATGAAAAAGACCAACAAGATGCTCGGATATATTGTGAGAAGTGTTGAATTTAAATCAAAGGAAGTAATGTTAAAACTTTACAATGCATTAGTAAGACCTCACCTAGAATATTGTTCAGTTCTGGTCACCTCGTTACAAAAGGATATTACTGCTCTAGAAAGAGTGCAAAGAAGAGCAACCAGAATTATCCCGAGTTTAAAAGGCATGTTGTATGCAGACAGGCTAAAAGAATTGAATCTATTCAGTCTTGAACAAAGAAAACTACGCGGTGATCTGATTCAAGCATTCAAAATCCTAAAAGGTATAGACAATGTTGACCCAGGGGACGACTTTGACCTGAAAAAAGAAACAAGGACCAGGGCTGACAAATGGAGATTAGATAAAGGGGCATTCAGAACTGAAAATAGGAGGCACTTTTTCACACAGAGAATTGTGAGGATCTGGAATCAACTCCCCAGTAATGTTGCTGAAGCTGACACCCTGGGATCCTTCAAGAAGCTGCTTGATGAGATTCTGGGATCAATAAGTTACTAACAACCAAACGAGCAAGATGGGCTGAATGGCCTCCTCTCGTATGTAAACTTTCTTATGTTCTTTTCCTACTAAACCTGAGATGGCCGTGTCTGTGCTATCTCAGTGCCTGAATGAAATTCAATCATGGATGGCTGTAAATGATCTAAAATCCCAGATAAGACAGAGGTGCTATTGCTGGGACACAGTTTAGCTGAATCAGACACAGTTTAGCTGAATCACTGTATTGAAATCACCTTTGATAACAATCTTTTGACTCCTTTCAAACTTAGGAATTACTCTAGAACTGTGTTTGGACACCCACACTAGCTCTGTTATAAAGCTCTCATTTTATCATTTGAGGAACATCACCAGATTGAGAACCATTCTATGTGATAAAGATGCTGGGATGTTGGTTCATGCTTTTGTTTTGTCTCGGTTAGATTGCGTAATGCTTTGTTTGCTGGCCTTCCCCATTCTATAGTACATCAGTTCCAACTGACTTGCACACGCCATTCACAACACAATACTTCTGTTCTTAAATCACTGCACTGGCTCCCTGTTAAATTCAGGATTGATTATAAGGCCCTTCCTATTTACAGGAAATGTTGGCTCCTGGTCGCACATTGAGATCCTAGAAGTCATTTTAAATCAGGAGGGGTGAGGAGGACCTTTTAGTTGTTATGCTCCCACTTTGAAACTGCATCCCAAGTCATATTGGGAATGCTGCACAGTGAAGTCTTTTAAATTCAGTTTAAAAACATTTTTATTGTAACGTGCCCTGGGATTCTCGGCAGGAAAAGCGCTATACAAGAGCAAATTGTATTGCATATTATTTCATTAGCATTAAACTGCAGCTAACATGAATGTGAACAGAAGCAGTTTTATTGAACAAGTATGTTTACTAAATGTAAAACAAAATTGCCTGTGTTGATGATTATATATGATAAGTGTATTGATTTGGTTATAAACAACCAAAAAAGCCTTGCATGTTTTTGCAAATGTAAAACAAAACATTCTCCGACAGCATAGAAAGTATGTGTTTTTCAGTGTTATTCCTCAGCAAACGAATTCAGACTTGTTAATTACCGTCAGCAGCAGATCAAGGTCCAATCGATTTCATTTGGGACTCTTATCAGGCCCAGTGAGGATTGCGGGCTGGCAGAACTCGATCTCTCCAGCTGGCACTGATGGTGGAAATTACCTAATAAGCGTCCAATGTGAAGGACGCGAGAAGCTGGTCTTAAATCCCAGAGCAGGAAAATAATATGTTAAAATGTGAATAAATAAGTCCTTGACAATGTTTAGGTGATCCTGTTGCAGATTGGATTGTAGACTGCAGAGCAAGCGGCTGCAGCCCCAGTATGACGTTGAAATGAGATTGAGTTTTATAGACCGATTTCATGGTGCAGATGGAAACGTGGCATTTAAGCAAACCCCTTACTCTGATGCTGGCCGCTGTCTTTAATCAACAAATGCTGAACTTTTGGTAGTTCCCAGGTTTTGTAGACAGAGCTGTTCCACAGTTAAGAAAACTGTACCGCTGAAAGAGTACTGAAGCCAAGATTGGAAATGGATTCTAAACCCTGGCGATGCCACTCTGTGTCACCCTCCCTTTATGTTAGGTGCGCTGGGGATCATGCTCGGCTGCTTCTATCGGCTCTCGTGTCTCATGTTTATCTCAACCTACTGGTACGTCTTCTTCCTGGACAAGACTACCTGGAACAACCACTCCTACCTGTACGGGCTCATTGGATTCCAGCTCACCTTCATGGACGCCAACCGCTACTGGTAACACTGCAGCCTCCTGTGTATACACAAACCACCAACCACTACTGGTAACACTGAGCACCTGCTTACACACAGACCACCAACCTCTACTGGTAACACTGCAGCCACCTGCTTACACACAGACCACCATATGATAGGAGGTTTGTGTGTATTTCTTTATATGTTACGGGTTTCTCAGGCATTTAGATCTTTCTGATCCTTTTGAAAAGTTGGACCTGCAGTGCTGCTCTGCACTTTACCATGGCTGACCTAGCCACAAGAGTGAATAGGTGAACTATAGCATGCTACCCAGACAGGCCCAGATCTAGCAAGCTCTTTACACCAAAATACAAATTGCACTTTTTTATGAAAGGAAAATCAAGCTGTAAATGTTATAAAACCAGTAATTCTGTATGGGCTGTGAGCTGCTGATCTGTCTCCTTGCTTTTTTGCAGTGATTTTGTTAGGTGTAGAACTGAGATTGTTGCATGTTGTTTGAAATGAAGCCCATGTTGATTAAATAGCTGAATGTTGTGATGAGACAGTGACTGTTTCCACTCTGCAGGTCGATTGATGGACTGCGTAATGCTAAGAAGAGGAATGCCCATGTGCCACTGTGGAACTACACAGTGCTGAGAACACAGGTGAGTCAGAGCTCTGTGGAACTACACAGTGCTGAGAACACAGGTGAGTCAGAGCTCTGTGGAACTACACAGTGCTGAGAACACAGCTGAGTCAGACCTCTGTGGAACTACACAGTGCTGAGAACACAGGTGAGTCAGAGCTCTGTGGAACTACACAGTGCTGAGAGCACAGGTGAGTCAGAGCTCTGTGGAACTACACAGTGCTGAGAGCACAGGTGAGTCAGAGCTCTGTGGAACTACACAGTGCTGAGAGCACAGGTGAGTCAGAGCTCTGTGGAACTGCACAGTGCTGAGAGCACAGGTGAGTCAGAGCTCTGTGGAACTACACAGTGCTGAGAGCACAGGTGAGTCAGAGCTCTGTGGAACTACACAGTGCTGAGAGCACAGGTGAGTCAGAGCTCTGTGGAACTGCACAGTGCTGAGAGCACAGGTGAGTCAGAGCTCTGTGGAATTACACAGTGCTGAGAGCACAGGTGAGCATGAGATAATATCTTACTTACATTTCCTTCTTATGGCATAACAACTATGCTCATGCTATTTTAATGTAAATACATTTATTGCATCCATTTGTGTTCTGGAACTGATTACAAAAGCAAATGTGAAAGGAGTCATTTGAGCTTCAGGATTTGCGACTTATTTATTTCGATTTATCATGAAGAAAAATCTACACATATGTGCCCTTTACATTATACAGTAGACTACGTCCTACAACAGTGCAGAACTCCTGAAGACTAACTTGCAATGCTATTTTACCCCATGAACATTATAAGGAGTAAATTCAGTCATTTCTCAGTGATGTGTGAGTTATTGGCATATGGGTGATCGAGCCCGATCCTGCTTTTGTTCTCAGTGGGTTCAACTGCAATGATGGCTCATCTGAGAGAGATATGACAAAAGAAGAGAAAATCACACGAGGTTCCCACAATATTTTACAAGTATTAAGCACTAACTCGTACTCGAGATACTACCCTTCTTTTATATTCACATCATGTGCCTTGAGGGGTTCTTTACTATAGAGCCAACGTGCACAAATCTGCTTCAAGAGGACCAGAGCCTCCAGGTTTTATAGGCAATTAATAATGAAGTAATTTAGACCTAGAAGGAGGTTAAATTGGGTTAATTAGGAACCAGCATATTTCTAAGGTCACAAGATTGTAAAATGAGAAAATGAGAAAATAAAGATAGAAGCTAATCTGGAACTATAGGGAGAAATAAACAAAAACTCTTTTTATTGCATGTGTTAAACAGGGGCTCTGCAGTTCAGCTTTAATAAAAGATGCAGTCAGAATTAGTCATTCATTTTAAGGTAAATAAGTTTGCTTTGAAACACCCAGGTGTTATTCAGTTTTCGAATGCAATGTTGTTCATCTCCTCTTTTTTAGATTTTCATAGTCTACTTCATTGCCGGGATAAAGAAGCTTGATTTTGATTGGATAGAGGGCTATTCCATGCATTATCTTGCTAACCATTGGCTGTTTGATCCCTTCAAGTAAGTGCTTCCTTTTAAAACAAGCCTGAAAGAAGATGTTTTAACCTTTTAAGATGTTTTAAGATGTTTTAAAGTTCTGGACAGAAATAACTACTGTTTTGTAATGGAATTGTTTTGAGTCCAGTCACAGGACCAGAATCCACCACCAGGGGTGCTGTTTATCTTACTATAGTAGAACCTGAAAGTCAAGAACACCACACTAACTGAGCGGTCAACTAGACCCACTACTTGAAACTGGAATCAGGGCTCCTGTTAATAACCAGGACCGCTTAAACAATAGCGCTCCTGGCTTATTGTTGTTGTTTTTTTAAAAATATTATTATTGACAAGCTGACTTATTAATACAGTATATAAACACGAAATCACTGGAAATAATTCAAGTTTGAGTTCATGTCATTTCAAACTTATGAACAACCTCCATTCCTGTTGTGTTTATAACTTTGAGGTTCTACTGTACTTGCTTAAAGTAATTGTAGCTAAGAAAATCCATAAAACTCATTTTGAATTTTCATAGCTATAGGTCTCAAATGTGCAATTTTTAAAAAGCTCATGTTATTGCCCACATGTGTTTTCATTTGAAAACACATGCATCTGTAGTACACTAGGTTAAAGAACTTCTCAGTTTGCTTGCGTTGCATTCAGGGAACTCTGTTACTTCCTTGGTCATGTCACCCAGCAGTTTCCTCTGGGTCAAAGCATGTTACTGGCAGAAAGCATGTCGGTCAGTTGGTTATTTTCAGGAAAAAGCCACTGAAGGGGTGGGAACAATTTCAGCCTGTTGGTGAATAGACCCAGGCAGTGCAAGGCAGTTTAAAAGCATGGCTTTCAAACAGAGATTTCTTTAACCAAGATTAGTAACAAAATGATTGGTAAAACATGTGTTTCTTTCAAAACTGCACATTGAAACCTATATAATGAATGACATTCATGGAATTATTTTGTTAAGTACTTCAGTGTCACACCTATATCCATGTGAGACATGACATACACAGCTGAAGGAAGGGGTGGACGGTCACAAGGAATCCTGCTTCTCTTGGTCCTTTAAGAGCATTCCTAAAATAGTATTCCTGTACAAGGAACCGGTCCAAAGATATGCAGTCCAAAGATGCAAAGAAACTGTATGCTAACCCTATACATGCTGCCTCCAGTGTATAGTTCCACACAAGTTGAATATAGTGCAGGTTTTGATTGCTCATGTGCTGTGGTGCTGCTGTTCCAGACTGGTGTTCTCCGAGGAGATGACCAGTGTGCTGGTGGTGCATGGTGGAGGGCTTGTCCTGGACCTCACAGCCGGTACCTGCTCTTCTTCGACGCCACGCCCGTCGCCATGGTCTTCGCCAGCTACTTCCACTGCATGAACTCCCAGCTCTTCAGCATCGGTGAGCTGCTTTGGAAATTTTGAAAACTGTTTATGTGAGCTCTGTGGAGCACAAGGAGTCACTCCTATGGCTTGCATACAAGTAGAGCATAGATTAGAAACTTCACATGTTAGTTATGCAGTAGCAGAAGGGTTTTGCCTTAAAAGCTTAGCACCTTTATGAAAAAATGCAATCTCTCTTTGTAAAATTGTTATTGATTCCTGAGCTTTAGCAGTTGTTTTTTAGCATAAAACATATACAGTCCAATTACATCCCACGGAATGCCATTTAGTGTTGACTTATCCAAGGTGTCGAGTTAACCACGGGTGCACATGAGCCATGGCATTAACATGCATGTAATTAACAGAACTCACACGATTACACTATTACAGTATTTGCAAGTTTATTTTTAATTAAATGTCCGTATGACAGTTGAAAGAACTGCAGTGAATTAATCAATTACAGTACTGTACAAACTTGGTACAACTTGTATACTTCGATTTAAATAAGAATTAATACAATAATTACAGCGTTATTTTTATGAAAACAATCCAACCACAAACTCTGCACAAACTGTTGACTATACTTTGTTATTGGCTTGTACTGTCTAATTTGACAGCTTAAATATCAAAAGTTAACAAATGTGCATTATACATAATTAACTCGGTGAACAAAAACAATAATAAACAACTTTCAGTTTCACACAGAAATCTGGCATTATCGATTTGTTTCACATGCAAAAACACACACTTTGAATGTTCTGCTGACAAGCTTGTTATCTCGAATAACCTGAGGTTTTAAAGCCAATTGAACGAGAACTCATTTTTTAGTTCTCACTCATTGTGCAGTGCACTGATACTGTAACCAGCTACACTTGGTCAATGAACGATCCGTTTCCAGTCAGAGTTCAGTCACGAGAAACGAGTGTTGAGTTATCCACTAGTCGTGTTTTTTTTTAATTTTTTTTTTTTTAAATAAATTTAGTAATTGCCAATTGGTTTTACCCTATTTTTTTTTTTTCTCCCAATTTGAAATGTCCAATTGTAGTTTTTTAGGCTCCGCTCACCGCTACCACCCCTGCGCTGACTCGGGAGGGCGAAGACGAACATACGCTGTCCTCCAAAGCGTGTGCTGTCAGCCGACCGCTTCTTTTCACTCTGCAGGCCCGCCATGCAACCAATCAAGAGCTACAGTGTTGGAGGACAACGCAGTGCTGGGCAGCTAACAGGCACCCGCCAGTCTGCAGGGGTCGCTGGTGCTGTGAGCCAAGGACACCTTGGCCAACCTAAGCCCTCGCCCCGGGCGGCGATCATCCGGTTGTGTGCTGCCCCTGGGAGCTCCAGTTCACGGTCAGCAGTGGAATAGCCTGGACTCGAACCGCTGACCTCCAGGCTATAGGGCGCATCCTGCACTCCACGCGGAGCACCTTTACTGGATGTGCCGCTCGGTAGCCCCTATCCACTCGTCTTTTAATAGTTTTACGCCTTCGGTACCGGAAATAAGTGTCGACTTACGAGTAAAGCGTGGTGTCGAATTGAGGCAGAATGCATATATTTCATATGGAGAAAATCCGGGACCAAGACCGTCTGTCGAATTAAGCGAAGGTATCGAGTTATCCACCAGTCGAAGTTAACCGAGGTTGACTGTATATGGTTGTGTTGCCCCTCTCTGCAGGTATGTTTGCCTACACCATGCTGGCCACAAGCCTCCTCTTCTGTTACCCAGACTGGCCACGCCGCTTCTTCAGCAAGTTCCCAGCATGCCTCAGTAGAGCCCTGCCCACGGTGACGCCCGCCCCACAGCACAGCCCCTCGTGTGTGTACCCTGAACCAGAGTCCAGCGAGGCTGCCACCCTGACCAAACCCACCAAACTGAGCCGGCGGCACCGACTGGGCGCCCTCTTCACAGTGCTGTACATCACAGAGCAGTTCTTCATGCCCTACTCCCACTTCATCACTCAGGTAGGGGCTGCATCCCGACTGCAGCTCATTAATCCAGCCACGCCTCCGCTCCAAACTGTCTGCTGTGTTTGTGATGTGGGGTTTGCTTAACTAGAGGATGTTATCTGACTAGAAACTGGAATTTCACAGATTACTACTGAAATGCAATGTTTTAACCAGCAGGTGTCGCTCATGTTAGGATTACAAAGTGCGCTAGGCTTCCATTAAGTTAAAGTCATAGATCTTATACTGTACTGCATTGCAATAACACCTTCATGCTGATTTAATTTAATAAGTTGTGCTAGAGATATCAATGCTTAAACAGCTGTAGAATTAAAAAATTAAACCTACCAACTTAGAGGCTTTCTGTACAAAATGCTGTTTGTTTCAGAATCGTGGAAAACTCTAAAGCCTGGTTCATATTTCTGTCGCAGATAAATACATCAGGCGCAGACAGCTAAGCTGTGCAGCTTCACTATTTGCTGTACGGTAATGGAACACATCGTATCTCGCCCTTTGACTGCGCAAAGTGGTTGCAGCTGTTGTTCATATTTAAATACAGACTATTTGCGAAATGCAACCGACACTAAAAAAAAAAAATCAAAGCGATGTCATATCAAGTTTAGAATCGTTCTGAGCAACTTAAAAGCCTGAATTCATTTTGCTGCCCTTGTTCCAGAAAGTCTTGTGATGCTCTGACCATGCAGTTTCAGCTCTGGCTGTACATGCTATGCCATTGAGCAGGGGAGCCAGACTTCCATAACATTGTAGGCAAGTAGTTTGCATGCACAGCAGCACTGAATTTAGCTAAAAACAGGGCTCAAAACATCATGAAAAGGAACAGGAACAAATACTCAGTTGTAGCTGTGTAAATGATTCTAGATTGGTTTTCTATCATTTTAGACCACATCTTTTAGTTGCAGTACTGTATAACTGTGCATGTTTGTTCCTGGGTCATCAGGGCTACAATAACTTGACCAATGGGCTCTACGGCTACTCCTGGGACATGATGGTCCACTCCCGCTCACACCAGCATGTCAAGATCACCTACCGGGACAGTGTGACTGGAGACATCGGGTACCTGAACCCAGGGGTGAGTGGACAGTGCACTGAGATCCATTGCACAAATGCAGTTTTAGACATTTGCTATGTATGCATGTATTGACCAGTTTTATTGGAATATTGCTGACTGAGTCAGTGAAGCCCTGGGGCAAGTTACAGTATTTCAACAGATATTACAGACCAGTGTCACAATTATATTAGTACATTATTATATAAAATATTTGATAACTGCTGCTAATTGTTTTCCATTTCAGAAACGTTTTCAGCCACCCAGGAAATCCCACAGTATTTAGAATTAATACAGATCTGTTCTGAAACATGGCAAATGAAATATAAAGTTTACCCACGGACACAGACATGTGTAATTGAAACACCAAACGGAGGGTCCAATTTAAAAAGCAAACAGAATGCGGGTTGTGTGATGCACGGGTGAGACCCCACTTGGAATACTAAGCTCTCTTCTTGTCCCCTATTGAGGGGTGGTGGGCAATTCACTGACACACAGGAGACCGAAGGTTTTATTTGAAATGCTGCTTGGCGCACTGATTTATTTTCGCCACAAGGTGGCACTGTGGTACTGTTGCAGAGCACAACCTAATACCAGCAATGGTAAAAGGTTGGCAGGGCGTAACGCACACGCAGGTGCTCAAAATAATAATGAAAACAAAAGGCGAAAGAAAAAGGAAAATAAAACACAGTAATAAAACTACAAAATAAAGCTGCTGCACTCGGCAAGTGTTACCCTGACCGTCGCTATCCGCATGGCCCGGTCTCCGTCCCCACGCTCACCCATTCCCATTTAATTAGTTTGTTGTTGTGCTCGTTCTTCTCCGGCCGTGATCAGTCCGGCAGTAGCGCTTCCACCAGCTGGCTCATTTCATCTTAGAGGGCAGGCCAAGGGAACAACGGAGCGTTATCTTATAGGGTCAGCAATCCCCAAGACCCGCCTCTCAGCCACTCAGAGAGAGGGAAATCCAACACACCCTCTTCCCCACCTCTCCATGTCACTGTCATGACTGACAGGAGGATCTACGAGGCTGCTGCCCCTTCCTGCAGTACCACGCATGCCTGACAGTCAGCATAGATCTCCCCTGTTACATCCCCTCATTACAAAAAGGACTTTGAGTCTGTCCAGTGAAGAACAAAGAAATGAATTATGAAGGTTGAGGGAACAGAATTCATTTAGCCCAAATAAAAGAAGAATTAGAGGTGACTGGATTGAAGCTGACAAAGTTAAGCCTAGGCAATGCCTAGGGCTCTTCTTTTTCGGTTTGTATTTTTGGGCATGTGGTGTACCTTTTAAAGTTATATTGAGCCGACTCTTGGAAAGGGTTGATTTGTGAAACAAGATCTCCCGTAACTTGAATGAGACTGGTTCTGTTTCATTGAGAATGTAACAAAAAAAAAAAAGCAGTTCCTCATTTTAATTCAAACCGAACACAAAAAGCGAGTTCAGTTAAATTGTTTTTCCTGGATTTAAGATCTTAATGACTCGTTGCAAAAATGTGATAACCTGTTTTGCAATTTAATAGTTTCCTCTTAATCATGATTTAATTAAATCAGTTTAACTTCACTTGCTGTTTGCGTTCTACTTTTTAGAGAGTGGTGAGAATAGGGAATGGATTATCAGGCCGTGTTGTCGGTGTTGATTCATTGGGATCTACCACTTGACTGTGTTCTCACTGCTGCCCCAGGTGTTCACCCATAGCGGGCGCTGGAAGGACCACGGTGACATGCTAAAGCAGTATGCCAGCTGCCTGAGCCAGCAGCTGAAGAACTACAACATCTCTGAGCCTGAGATCTACTTCGATATCTGGGTCTCCATCAACGCAGCTTCCAACAGAGGTGAGACAGGGAGTGTAGCCAGGCCTGGAAGCTGTGGTGCCCCTGCAGGAGGGGGTGGTGTAGCAGTAATCTGAGCAGTACCCTTACAGTGTCAGCACGCTGGACAATGCATTTGTGCTATTTTAATGTTAGTTCAAATATGTATTTTGCTAAATTTATGCTACCATTTTCTGAGAAATAGATCCTAATTATTTTTTTTACTAGATAAGATGGATGGGTGGCTGCCTGTGTGTTTATTGCTGTTTGTTCATTTTGCCATCAGGATCTTTGACCAGCGGTTAGATATTGTGAAAGCTGACTGGTCTCCCTTCCGCCCCAATCCATGGCTCATGCCCTTACTAGTTGACCTTTCACCTTGGAGGACAAAATTCCAGGAGATCGAGGACACTCTGGACAATCAGACAGAGGTGGTCTTCATCGCTGATTTCCCAGGTTTGACCTCTTATCATTTTCTGGTGACCCAAGCTACTGTGCACTAGGTTGTGATTATGCATTTGAAATTTGTTTAGCAAATTACTTTATCAACAAAAAAAAAAAAAACATCTGTTAATTTCTTTTGCTTTTAAACCTATTAAAACCTCAGTTGCAAAACCTTATGAAAAGTCCCTTAATGTCTGCAACACATCTGTCCCATAGAGACTACTGGTAGCCATTCTTTCAGTGGATAAACTAAATAAGATTTAATACCATGAAAAATCCCAGAATATGAAAATGTTCCTCTCTAGCCAAAGCAGTTCGGTGGTACTATATACAACAAACAAAGTGAAGTAGGCAAGCGGGGTCTTCTGTATGGAAGGCATTAAGTATATAGAGGATACTCCATGAACATTCAGAGTACTGTAGTTATTCCACACATGAGCATCACTGAATAACCTGCGAGCCCCAGAGGGTCAGGTCAGGTGTTTTACGGCTGTCCTCATGAATGAAATAACCACAGGACTCATGGAGTATTCTATTTATGTATATACAATGTTGATAAAGAAAGCATGTTTAAACCTATATTTAAAAGATGATGTCAGAGAATTGCTTTCCTTACATCAAGCTCTGTATCTGCTTCAAGCGTGATGTCATTTGGAACAGTGCGATTCGCCCGCCATTCTGCCGATGGGTTTGATGCAAGATTCCAAAATCTTTATTTAAAATATTCACTTGGGACTACCGAATATGAAAAAGTTATTTCATACTAGATTATTATTATTATTTAGCAGACACCCTTATCCAGGGCTACTTACAATTGTTACAAGATATCACATTATTTTTTACATACAATTACATTTTTTTTTAAAAATTTTTACGCATTATATTTACATACAGTTGCCCATTTATACAGTTGGGTTTTACTGGAGCAATCTAGGTAAAGTACCTTGCTCAAGGGTACAGCAGCAGTGTCCCCACCAGGGTTGAACCCACGACCCTCAGGTCAAGAGTCCAGAGCTCTAACCACTACACCACACTGCTGCCCCTCAACGCTTGTTGTATAAATTGTAGTGTTTTACGTTCTAGTTTATTCCTGAAATGGTTTTGTTTTTTCCAGTAACGGTTTGATCTGTATTCCTTACAGGGCTCCACCTGGAGAACTTTGTGAGCGAGGACCTGGGGAACACGAGTCTGCAGGTGCTGCAGGGAGAGCTGAGCGTGGAAATCGTGGAGGAGGGAAGAACTACACCATCAAGGAGGGAGAGAAGATGCAGGTACCAGCCTGGGTTCTGAACTCGCAGAGTCTTGCTGAACTAGCTCTCTAGATTTCTCTTTTACTAGCATCACTTCTGTGCACTGTATATGCAGAACAGGGGGCTCTTCTGGATGTCATTGTTACCAGGGACATTTTGTTTAGCTCATTTTACTCTTAAGAAATGGCTTGTCTGTTTTGTATGAATATTATTAATTCTATGTTCACTTCTCCTTCACCTTTTATGATGTTTCCAATCATTCTGAGTGGTTCTGAGTTCTATTGCTCCATTACTCTGGGTCAGATCCACCCAGGCTTATTCTGTGTCTGTACAATCCTAGTTTCCAGCTGCTTTTGAGTACTACTTGATAACAAAAAAATCACATGGGACTGTGCTGGTCCCACTTGGTCCAGAGTATTAGTATTAAACAGGTGGAGCCTGCAGAGATGAGAGGGAGGATCCTGTGAGTTGTTTGTAATCAGGAGGTGCTCAAAAGGAGCTGACAACTAGGATTCTACAGACCCAGATAGACAGATGAATTGTGATGCAAAGAAAAATGGGTAAACAGTAAGTAGCTTATAATTTAATTTTACTTCCCCCTTCAAACTAACTTGAAGTGTTGACAGGTTTTAAAGTTGGCGCCCGTTACATTAATGTGTGCGTGTGTGTGTGCGTGCGTGCGTGTGTGTGCGTTGCAGCTGCCTGCGGGGGAATACCACAAGGCGTACACAGTGTCTCCGGGGCCCTCCTGCTTCATGTACATCTACGTCAACACCACAGAGATGGCTCTGGAGCAGAACCTCACCCGGCTGTACGAGCTGCAGGAGCGAGTGCGCAACGGCACAGGTGAGCAAGCAGGGACCGACCCACTGCTGCCTGCACAGTGGTTAAAGAAAAGGGCTTGTAACCAGGAGGGCCCCGGTTCAAATCCCACCTCAGCCACTGACCCATTGTGTGACCCTGAGCAAGTCATTTAACCTCCTTGTGCTCCGTCTTTCGGGTGAGACGTAGTTGTAAGTGACTCTGCAGCTGATGCATAGTTCACACACCCTAGTCTATGTAAGCCGCCTTGGATAAAGGCGTCTCCTAAATAAACAAATAATAATAATAATAATAATAATAATAATAATAATAATAATAACACAATCTCTGGGGGAAATTAACTGTAGGCTGCGCACAATTTTTCTCGTAAGCAACATTTTGTCAACAGCGGGCATATATATAGGATGGAGCTTTGTTTTTGTTTTTATTTAATCTTCTATAAGATAGCAAAACTAAAAATGGAAATCAAATACTTTTTTCTATGCACTCCCCCAAATTATGCAGCAACGTTGTGTAACAGCTTGTATGTGTTGTAAACTGTTCGTCATATAAAGTAAATGGTAAAATGCTATTTGCTAAAACCACTGATATTACCAATCAGTGACTGAAAACAGCTGTCAATCATTACGTTTACATGACAAAGCGTTTCCGAAAAATAATGTTTTCAGAAAACTGAATCAGAAAACTGATTTTCTTAAAACGTCACTTTTCTGTGTTTTACATGATTAACGATAGAAAATCTAATTAGAATTCAACTGTATACATGGATTGAAGTTTTTTGAAAATGCAGGATATTTTCGCATGCAAAGTACTGTTGTAGCCTAAGTACGATTTGAACAGACCGGACATTTCTGCGATAGAACGGAGACCAATCCAATAACTCAAGTGCTTTATCGAAGTGTCAGGTCTTAAATTCAAAGATTACTATCCTATACCTCTATTCAGATTCGCCACAATGTGCAATCAGCCTTTCCAACAGCTCATCCTGTTCTATATTACCAGTTTCTTTTGCAGACATTATTTTAAATTATCACGTCATTTTAAAGCTGGAAAACATTTGCTGCTTCAGTATGGGCTATTAACAAATACATAGGGACTTTAACAAATGTATTACTTTATCCCTAACTAGACAAATGGATGCATGCAGACTGACTACAGATTATTATTATTTTCTCTGTTTTCTAAAACCACGTGCAGGAATGAAGGTCAAAGTTTGCACATGTGCAGTGCAGCGATCGGAATACGTTTTCTTGGAAAGTGTGTTTACATGATATACATTTTGTTAGTTTTGAATTTAATTGGAAATTTCTAGGTGCTGTTTTCCAAAATCTGACTTTTGGAATATTCCGATACATTTTCGAAAACTGTGTTTACATGACTTTTGATATCGGAATTTGTTTTCGGAAAACTTAGTTTTCGAAAAATATCAGAATTCTTATGCTCATGTAAACGCACTGAATGAAGAAAACCTTCATCTGCTTTATCTGTCTCCACCACAAGAGGTCGCTGTGTCACACATTTCCATGCCCACATAATGTTGTTATTCCTTTCTATACATTTTGAAGTCTGTTTTATTTATTATCCCAGTAAAAACTGCTTATTGCGCTTTTGTATCCTTACAGATTTAATGAGCTTAGAGCGCGATTGCTCTAAGAAATGCAGTTTAAATGTTGAAAAACAAGTAACAACATCTCTGAAAGTTAATGTAAAGACGTAAAGGTGTGGCGAGTTTTATAAATTATCAAGAAACCACTACAAAAATGCAATGTATGTTTAATTATCTATCTATCTATCTATCTATCTATCTATCTATCTATCTATCTATCTATCTATCTATCTATCTATATATATATATAT
This sequence comes from Acipenser oxyrinchus oxyrinchus, assembly GCA_030684275.1. Taxonomy (NCBI): domain Eukaryota; kingdom Metazoa; phylum Chordata; class Actinopteri; order Acipenseriformes; family Acipenseridae; genus Acipenser; species Acipenser oxyrinchus. Next base: position 361,645 of record JAGXEW010000160.1, read on the forward strand.
ATATATATATATATATATATGTCCAGAGACGGAACCTCTTCCTCGGAGTTGCAGCCCATTCTGAGCGGCACGGGGACCGATGTTAACGTGACTGACCCTGTGCTGAAGGCGTTTCTGAGGAGGCAGAGCAAAATTGAGGAGATTCAGAAAAGGCGGAATGCCACCATCGTCGATCGGTTCACTCGTTTCACTATTAAGAAGTATTACCTCCTCAGGAGAAGGTGAGCAGCAGTCATATTTACCTAAGTGAACTTTGCAACACCCAAAATGAACAGAGCCCTCAATCTGTACCCCTTTATACCTCACTGTAACAGAACCCCCAACCCAACCTCAATCTGTACCCACTTATACCTCACTGTAACAGAACCCCCAACCCAACCTCAATCTGTACCCACTTATACCTCACTGTAACAGAACCCCAAACCCAACCTCAATCTGTACCCCTCTATACTGTAACAGAGCCCCAACTGCCCCTCATTCTGTGCCCCTCTATACTGTAATAGAGCCCCAACTCTCCCTCAAATCTGTACCCCTCTATACTGTAACAGTGCCCCAACTCTCCCTCAATCTGTACCCCTCTATACTGTAATGGAGCCCTCAAATCTGTGCGCCTCTATACTGTAACAGTGCCCCCAGCTCTTCCTCAGTCTGTACCCCTCTATACTGTAACAGAGCACCTAACTCTCCCTCAATCTGTACCCCTCTATACTGTAATGGAGCCCTCAAATCTGTGCGCCTCTATACTGTAACAGTGCCCCAGCTCTTCCTCAATCTGTACCCCTCTATACTGTAACAGAGCACCTAACTCTCCCTCAATCTGTACCCCTCTATACTGTAACGGAGCCCTCAAATCTGTGCGCCTCTGTACTGTAACAGTGCTCCCAGCTCTTCCTCAATCTGTACCCCTCTATACTGTAACAGAGCCCTCAAATCTGTGCGCCTCTATACTATAACAGTGCCCCAGCTCTTCCTCAATCTGTACCCCTCTATACTGTAACAGTGCCCCAGCTCTTCCTCAATCTGTACCCCTCCATACTGTAACAGAGCCCTCAAATCTGTACACCTCTATACTGTAACAGAGCCCCTAACTCTACCTCAATCTGTACCCCTCTATACTGTAACAGAGCCCCTAACTCTCCCTCAATCTGTACCCCTCTATACTGTAAAGAGCCCCCAGCTCTTCCTCAATCTGTACCCCTCTATACTGTAACAGTGCCCCTAACTCTTCCTCAATCTGTACCCCTGTATACTGTAACAGAGCCCCCAGCTCTTCCTCAATCTGTACCCCTCTATACTGTAACAGAGCCCTCAAATCTGTATCCTCTATACTGTAACAGAGCCCCAGCTCTCCCTCAAATCTGTACCCCTCTATACTGTGAGAGCCCCTAACTCTTCCTCAATCTGTACCCCTCTATACTGTAACAGAGCCCCCAGTTCTTCCTCAATCTGTACCCCTCTATACTGTAACAGTGCCCCTAACTCTTCCTCAATCTGTACCCCTCTATACTGTAACAGAGCCCCCAGCTCTGCCTCAATCTGTACCCCTCTATACTGTAACAGAGCCCCCAGCTCTTCCTCAATCTGTACCCCTCTATACTGTAACGGAGCCCTCAAATCTGTACGCCTCTATACTGTAACAGAGCCCCTAACTCTACCTCAATCTGTACCCCTCTATACTGTAACAGTGCCCCCAGCTCTTCCTCAATCTGTACCCCTCTAACTGTAACGGAGCCCTCAAATCTGTACGCCTCTATACTGTAACAGAGCCCCTAACTCTACCTCAATCTGCATCCCTCTATACTGTAACAGAGCCCCTAACTCTCCCTCAATCTGTACCCCTCTATACTGTAACAGAGCCCCCAGCTCTTCCTCAATCTGTACCCCTCTATACTGTAACAGTGCCCCTAACTCTTCCTCAATCTGTACCCCTGTATACTGTAACAGAGCCCCCAGCTCTTCCTCAATCTGTACCCCTCTATACTGTAACAGAGCCCCCAGCTCTTCCTCAATCTGTACCCCTCTATACTGTAACAGAGTCCCCAGCTCTTCCTCAATCTGTACCCCTCTATACTGTAACAGAGCCCCCAGCTCTTCCTCAATCTGTACCCTTCTATACCTCACTAACACAGCCTAACTCTCCCTCATTCATTTCAAGACAGTATAACAAGACAAAAAATAAGGCTTGCAGTTTTATTAGAAGACCCTGAATCAGCCACAGCATAACACAACAGGCCACATACATGCATTGCCAATCTTTCCCATTAGACCAAATAATGTATGCAGAAGAGATGCCAATTAGAGAAAGACCATGGAGCAGATCTAAGCAAGCTTGAATTTCTGCATTGAGACAGAAAGAATAAATTCAGATGCTAACAGAGCCCCAGCTCTCCCTCAAATCTGTACCCCTCTATACTGTGAGAGCCCTAACTCTTCCTCAATCTGTACCCTCTATACTGTAACAGAGCCCCAGTTCTTCCTCAATCTGTACCCCTCTATACTGTAACAGTGCCCTAACTCTTCCTCAATCTGTACCCCTCTATACTGTAACAGAGCCCCAGCTCTGCCTCAATCTGTACCCCTCTATACTGTAACAGTGCCCCAGCTCTTCCTCAATCTGTACCCCTCTATACTGTAACAGGAGCCCCTCAAATCTGTACCCCTCTATACTGTAACAGAGCCCCTAACTCTACCTCAATCTGTACCCCTCTATACTGTAACAGTGCCCCCAGCTCTTCCTCAATCTGTACCCCTCTATACTGTAACGAGTCCCTCAAATCTGTGCCTCTATACTGTAACAGAGCCCCTAACTCTACCTCAATCTGCATCCCTCTATACTGTAACAGAGCCCCTAACTCTCCCTCAATCTGTACCCCTCTATACTGTAACAGAGCCCCCAGCTCTTCCTCAATCTGTACCCCTCTATACTGTAACAGAGCACCTAACTCTCCCTCAATCTGTACCCCTCTATACTGTAACGGAGCCCTCAAATCTGTACGCCTCTATACTGTAACAGTGCTCCCAGCTCTTCCTCAATCTGTACCCCTCTATACTGTAACGGAGCCCTCAAATCTGTACGCCTCTATACTATAACAGTGCCCCCAGCTCTTCCTCAATCTGTACCCCTCTATACTGTAACAGTGCCCCCAGCTCTTCCTCAATCTGTACCCCTCTATACTGTAACGGAGCCCTCAAATCTGTACGCCTCTATACTGTAACAGAGCCCCTAACTCTACCTCAATCTGTACCCCTCTATACTGTAACAGAGCCCCTAACTCTCCCTCAATCTGTACCCCTCTATACTGTAAAGAGCCCCCAGCTCTTCCTCAATCTGTACCCCTCTATACTGTAACAGTGCCCCTAACTCTTCCTCAATCTGTACCCCTGTATACTGTAACAGAGCCCCCAGCTCTTCCTCAATCTGTACCCCTCTATACTGTAACAGAGCCCTCAAATCTGTATCCTCTATACTGTAACAGAGCCCCCAGCTCTCCCTCAAATCTGTACCCCTCTATACTGTGAGAGCCCCTAACTCTTCCTCAATCTGTACCCCTCTATACTGTAACAGAGCCCCCAGTTCTTCCTCAATCTGTACCCCTCTATACTGTAACAGTGCCCCTAACTCTTCCTCAATCTGTACCCCTCTATACTGTAACAGAGCCCCCAGCTCTGCCTCAATCTGTACCCCTCTATACTGTAACAGTGCCCCCAGCTCTTCCTCAATCTGTACCCCTCTATACTGTAACGGAGCCCTCAAATCTGTACGCCTCTATACTGTAACAGAGCCCCTAACTCTACCTCAATCTGTACCCCTCTATACTGTAACAGTGCCCCCAGCTCTTCCTCAATCTGTACCCCTCTAACTGTAACGGAGCCCTCAAATCTGTACTCCTCTATACTGTAACAGAGCCCCTAACTCTACCTCAATCTGCATCCCTCTATACTGTAACAGAGCCCCTAACTCTCCCTCAATCTGTACCCCTCTATACTGTAACAGAGCCCCCAGCTCTTCCTCAATCTGTACCCCTGCTATACTGTAACAGAGCCCCAGCTCTTCCTCAATCTGTACCCCTCTATACTGTAACAGAGCCCCCAGCTCTTCCTCAATCTGTACCCCTCTATACTGTAACAGAGCCCCCAGCTCTTCCTCAATCTGTACCCCTCTATACTGTAACAGAGCCCCCAGCTCTTCCTCAATCTGTACCCCTCTATACTGTAACAGAGCCCCCAGCTCTTCCTCAATCTGTACCCTTCTATACCTCACTAACACAGCGCCCAACTCTCCCTCATTCATTTCAAGACAGTATAACAAGACAAAAAATAAGGCTTGCAGTTTTATTAGAAGACCCTGAATCAGCCACAGCATAACACAACAGGCCACATACATGCATTGCCAATCTTTCCCATTAGACCAAATAATGTATGCAGAAGAGATGCCAATTAGAGAAAGACCATGCGGAGCAGATCTAAGCAGAAAGCTTGAATTTCTGCGCATTGAGACAGAAAGAATAAATTCAGATGCTAACAAGCCCTTTGAAAACCCGAGGCTCTCGGATCAGCTAGAGAGGCATGTATACACAGTAGGGGAGCAGAATGATTAGAGACGTTGTCTTGGTGACTATCTGGAACTACAGTCAGTCTTCCAGTTAAATGGCATGAATGCTTTTACAGTGTTTTAGATAGTTGAATACCTGCTTGGGGTGTTAAACATTCTCCATGTGTTATAATTGTTCCTAAACATTAAACCATTTTCAATGGTATTCATGTAAATGTAAATGCCGGCTGTAGTGTTTATTAGGGGTATAATGATTCATTGTGCATCGATGAATCGCGATCCTTTCTGTACATGATAGCCTATATCATACCGTAATCGTATCGCTTGTATTGTGATACAAGATCAAAAGCACAACTTGGCTCATTGTAGTTCACATATGATTCTTGAATAAAGAATATTGTCTGTACTCTTGCCCTGTTTCTCCTCAGTTTTCTGATGACGGCGATCGCACTCACGGAACCTCGTGGTGGGCGGCCCCCTTGGAGCAGCTTGCTCAGGAGGTGGCGTACGCCAACATGAAGGCCCCAGAGGAGCCTGGGAGCAGCGAGGCGGTGAGGAAAGACGACAGTGACCACACCGAGCTGTGACCTGCCTGCCCTCCTTGTTACTGGCGCCCAGTGTTTCAATCGCCACATAACGGACAGTGTTTCAATCACTACTGAACATACTGCGCTAGATTCTCAGAGCTGTGTACTGTCTTTTTAATTTTTTAGCATCAATAGAAAAAAATAAATAAATCTGATAGTAAAAAGGAACTAAAGGAAGGACATTAAACGTAGGGGATTGTGGATAATCCAAAGTTCTTTTACAATGGTAAATGGTGTTCTTCCCTTCAGACAAAAATATGAGCTGACGATGAGATTAAGTAAATAGCTTTGAGAATCTGGCTCATTGTCTTAATACATTTTAAATCATGTTGCATTAGCCAATTGGAGAAATGTAATTGAGTAGATACAAATTTTTTTTATTATATATATTTTTAATAATGTCGAATAATAGAAAAAATCAATTTAAAAAGACAAACGTTTTCCTATAAAAATGTCCAGGTCTCTTCTGATTGTATCCATGTTCCCTCTGTCCTAATCATGATGTTAATATACTAGCACTGCACACTTTAGACAGAGCAGGCCATGCTTATGTGATAACACTACTGCAACATAACATATCAAGTCGTATTATATCTCAACCAGCAGTTTGATTGCAGTTTAACTGTCCTCTGCACTTCCCACTTAGTTCACCTGCATTTCTGTTTCATATGCATTACAAACACGCCCTCGAAGCTGACTTGAACATCATGATCGTGATTGTTTTAATGTAAAAGAGGGTGAGAGAGACTGTGATGCTGCAAAGCAAGACCCCAGATACCTGTGAATACTAATGGGGCAGACCAGCCCGACCTTGTTAATTCTCCAAGCCATGTCAATGTGCTTCTAATGTGTGTTGAGAGGTCAAATTAAAACTAATTGCATAGCATCATTAGCCATACTAGGTTGAGATGAACTGGAAAGCTATGGTGAGCCGAATTTAAGATCACGGTAAAAACTGGTCCATCATGAAACTGTTATGCTGTTGCAGTCTTAGCTCAATCACTGGTATCAGATTCTCCAAAACCAGTTTTAATTTCCCATAAATCAAGAAGAAAAATCTCATCTATCCTCTCATTCAACTGCTACAAATCCCATGAAGAAACCATACACCCTTCACGTTTGCTCTGTAGCTTAAATCACTCTGGATCTGAAGGCTATTCCCATCTCAAGGCTGTCTGGTACAGATAATACTGGATCTGTGTAAACATTTCCACGCATTGAGCCTCGCAAATGGATGCTCGTTTACAGACTGTTAGATGCCAAGTTAAACAGGCAGCTGTTACTTACAATAAAGGGACGGACAGAACACCAAGAGTATAACTAAGCAGCTTCATTCATTGAATTGATTGGAAGATTTAAGGTTGACTGATGGTCTTTGCTGTAGAATCTCACATTGCTTAAGTAAAGATCTTCTTTGTCAGAGATTTAAAGTGATTCTTTCCTAATAGAAATGTCTAACAATGCACAACAGTGATCATGATAGTTATATGCTATTTCACACGGACCATCATTGGATTTGAAAGATTCCACTGTGCTGGTCTCAACTTTCATTATAGAGAAGGATTCTAGCTAGCCCAACATTTTCCATGTATGTGGCATTGGTGTCCCGTGAAACTAGAGTTCTTCTGAGGTCCAGGCCTTTCCTGTGGTTTATTGTAAGGTGGTGGCTTTTTATTTCAGGAACAGTGGATTCACTGGAAACTTTATTCCGAGACATGCTGTTTGAGCGAGTGTCGGTAAACGTTATCTGAGGCAGTGGTGCTCACTTGTGGTTCTTACTGTCCTGTCCAGACCTTATCTGAAGAAGCTGCTTCTACATTCTGGACACCTGGGTCCGCTTAATTCAATAAGTAAGGAACCTTGAGTTCAGTGTTTCTTGAGTTTTAATGGTGTTGCAGAAATCAGCTGAACAGTAACTAATATGTATCTTAAATGTGATATACTTAAACATAATTAGGGCTTGTAGTTTTCAGGTTTTATTTTCGATCACGTGATGTCCCTTTAAACATATTGAGCCAATTCACTTTCTTAATCAAACACTAATTACCAAAGGAAGTTGTTTCTTTTTACCCTCATATCTTGATTGAGTTAACAAACAACGTGCATTGATCGCACCTGATTCTATTTGAACCTGCATTTCGTTCTGGCTCTAATCGCCGAATTCAGCTTATTCATTTCCACTGCGTTAGTTTGTAGTAGTTTGTCGCTAATTTAAACAATCTGGTTCAGTTGAACCTTAACTATTAATTAAGGTTTAAAGGGATGGAGAGAGATGGAAAATAAAACCAAAAACTAGAAGCCCTAAACATAATGCTTCAGTTGTTTTATGCATCCAGACCCTGGACTGGAGAGGATTGAAAGAGCCAAAGTGAGTATAATATAAGGTTAGAGTGTTTAAAAAAAAAAAAAAAAAAAAAGACAACATTCCAAACCAGTCTTTAGAAATGCTTGAGAAGGG